>OY720450.1:5129048-5461548 GCA_963082715.1 Harpalus rubripes
GTATGTATGTATGTATGTATGTATGTATGAATGTATGTATGTATGTATGTATGTATGTGTGTATGTATGTATACACATGCACACTATCATCGTAAAAATGTTATAATCGGATTCTAGGGACCTTAAACGTACTTATTCACTAAAATAGGGATATGCGATTTTTAGCATGAATTCAATACCTCTCTTAGCGAGAGGTAAAAATTGATTATAATATTATTGTCACCTTACAATGTAAAAAATAAGATTTTTGTTTTTAAATTTTGTTTTGGAGCGTTGTAAATCAAGGCGGCCCAGAAAATTTTCACATAAGGGGGCAAGATTTCTAGTTACGTCACTGATTGACATCATAACTATATATTAGGATAGATAAGTTACCAGTTAGCCAAACCAAGTATTTAAAAGAATAATTCTTTATAAATATGTTTATTTCATAAATTGTTATTTTTAAAATTCTTATTTTTTGCTATAAAAAGTTAGGACGCTTTGCCGCCTTTGTTCTGGGCACAAAATGAACACCCGCTAGGATCGGCCCTGCGAACAGTATTTATTCCCTTAAAACACCGACTTTTGTTACGTGAAGGTCATCTCATGGGTCTTCAAAGCTGGCGTGGAAAATGGATCACATTTTTTACCTCCCGCTACCCTTGGTATAGGGATCGTGCTAAAAATCGCATATCAAGATTTTGGTAAATGACCATGTTTTAAGGTCCCTAGAATCCAATTTTAACATTTTCACGATGATGTCTGTGTGTATGTGTGTGTGGATCCTCCACTCTAACTGAAATAGTATTATTTTGAAACCTTGTATTTCGAACTTGTTCTGTAATGGAAAGAGCCCATTAGATTTTAGTGAAAATCGGATATCGGAAATGGCACTTTACTAAAAGCTCAAAATAGTTTTTCGTCGAAAAATACCTTTAAATGTTATTTTTTCGAGATTAATGTTATTATAAAAATTAAAGATTATTTAATGTTCTATAGATTTGCATTAATACTTTTTCTATATATTTTATGGACAAATTTATAAAATTATCTATCTATAATTTAAATCTCATAGCCTACGCTTTAAACAAACAAAACGCAGTTATTCAAATGTACGTAACTGACAGATAAATGTCACTATCAAAGAACTAATCATTTCAAAATAATATTAGTAACGATTTAAAAGAAAAAAGTAAATAGAACAATAGAAAAGGAATTCAATACAGTTTCCATATTAATTAATTAGTGAATTCTATTCTATCCCGTTATTTAAAATTTAATCTTTATTTTATTATATCTTCAGTGTCTCAATCTTAAGAGCAATGCCTCATAAGTCATGAGTGTGCTCGGGGCTTTGGGTTCGAATCCCACTAAGGCATGGATGTGTGTGAATGTAAACCTACTGTGTAATTAGGATTTAATCCTGTTGAGAGGTTTAAAAAAAATCTGATGTGGCCAGCACATTACCTTCCGTCTGTTATATGAGGTATTTACAAAAATTCTATCGGTAAACTGTTACCAGTAAATAGCTGTTTATCAGGTTCTAGCTACCAGAATCGCGAGTGGTAAACAGGGTAGATACAAAACCTATGAAAAAAATTGAAAATTTTAAACAGGTTAGAAATTTGACGTAGTTAACAAACTGAGCAGAATCCTACTTTGAACACTACTTTTTTTTGAGATTAGATTCTTCATGAATCCGGTAGTGTTTTCGAACACAGTCGGTAGATGCGGTATCTACCGGTAGAATTTTCGTAAATGCGTATGTATTTTCTGTAAAATCCATACAGAAAGTTCCTTGCAAAAGATTATAAATTTCTTGTATGTACATTACCTTTCGACAGTAGTATGTATTTTATACAAATTTCATACAGAAAATTTCGAGCAAAAAGATCCTGACACAAATATACTACGAATATGTTATTGCACTTGACACTGACATCTTTCAATCAGAATTTTCTTAATATAGTAGCTGTTTCTAGCATAGCTGGCTAATTTATGAAATTTAATTTCTTTATAAATTTATAACTCTATATCCATTTAATATGAAGTATAAAATGCAGTCAAATCGTATAGAGAATACAATGTTCTTTCATATTTATAATAATATTAAATGTGAAAAAATGATATTTAACATCGTTTTTTCAAGAAAAACTGTTAAAATCTGCAAATAAGGGTACTTCCGGTTGACCAATTATAACCAAAATCTAATCAGCTCTTCATATGGATGCAACGAAGAGGAATACGAAAGAATTATAATTTTTGGAATAGTAGTATTAGAGTTATCGTAGACGAAAATTTTGTTACACACACACA
Organism: Harpalus rubripes; assembly: GCA_963082715.1. Lineage (NCBI taxonomy): Eukaryota > Metazoa > Arthropoda > Insecta > Coleoptera > Carabidae > Harpalus > Harpalus rubripes. The sequence continues at coordinate 5,131,347 of OY720450.1, forward strand.
TCCACACACACACACATACAGACATCATCGTAAAAATAGTAAAATCGTATTCTAGGGACTCTAAAACGTGCTTATTCATCAAAAACTCACCACCGAATTTTTTGACCAAAGACAATACCTTCCTTACCTAAAGGTGACGGAAGGTAAAAAGAGTTACTTGGATTAGAATAAAGTAAAATTCGCTAATGTAAAAATAAGGGTTAACTTAATTTTTTTCGTTACTTGGGCTGTAAATGGCGAGAGGTATTGTGTTGGCCACACCAGATTTTTACAAATAATAATTAATTCCCATCAAAGAACTTATCCTAATGGAAAAAGTATTTATTTTGTGCAGTGGACCCGATTCGTTTATCTATTAATATTAATTGAGCGTTGTCTCTGTTGATTTTTCTTTGGTAAAATATTTGCAATTCGTTGGTAGCGTGTATCACCAACTTCCCCAAACAAACTCCAAGAAATTCATTCAATTCCCTAGCAATTACTCTTCGTAGCATGGAACATAAGGTAAGTTTTATGTCTGATGGAACACCAGAAACTACCAGTCCCAGATCGTGCAAACGTCAGATGAAATTAAACAACAAGAATTCGCCTCGGAGTCCGGAGAATCGATTCGCCAAGACATTTCCAGATCATAAATAAGTTAGGAAAATGGAATGTTCTCTGAGCACGCAGTTCTGTCACTCTACTCGTCGCCAGCGCCGTCACGGTGCGTGGTCAATACAAGAACTACTACCGAGAGACAAGAGCGAGAGCTATCCATTGCTATTAACCGCTGATCGAGAAAAATGTCCGACAATATTGCTCCGTCTTCTAATTTCGAAAGATCGTTCCACGAGAATTCGACTCATTTCAGCGAGGATTAATAAAGAATGGTCAGGAGGACGAATAATGTTTATGTCACAAAAGCATGAAGGCGGTTCAAAAATTAAAGATACAAAAGCACTGGTGGCCTGGGGGAATTTTGTTTTGGAAAGTTGACACCACTATCGTGTAGAGGGAGATGCGAGATCCGCTCTATCATATGTTTCCTAATGAAACGTCGAAGAGCGATTCAAAACCGAAGGCATGGAATATTGACTCCCGGCGTGTGTCTGCATCACGATAACACATATCCTCACAGCCTCACACAGCGCGAATCATTACAACTTTACTAGGCAATGTTGGAGGGGATGTTGTGGATCATCCGCAATACAGCCCCGATCTGGCACCGTGTGATTTTCATCTCTTACTTCATTTATATAAGAACCTGACAGAAAAAAATTAAAAGACGAAGATAAGGCAAAAGAGAGAGTGGAACGTTGAATTAGGGAACAAACAAGGACTATATAGAAAAATAGATGAGTTGTATATACCCATACCCTTCTGTAAGATATATGAAAATATTTTCTTTTTTCGATTTTCAATTCAGATAAACTCAGTTAATTAATATTAATTGTATATATATATATATATATATATATATATATATATATATATATATATATATATATATATATATATACCGTGTGTCTACTTTTTTTGTGGACCATAGGAAATACAATGGTAAAACTTTCATAATGCTGTAAATTCTGCCCTATTAATTTTAGAACAACAGTGTAAATACAAAAAATGTTCAGAATTAAAAACTGATCGATTGTATTGTGTAAATATACACCATCCCATTTGAAAAGATATCTTGTATTTCCAATAAAAATCGGGGTGTCCCGTATTCGAGAAACACTCTGTATATATATATATATATATATATATATATATATATATATATATATATATATATATATATATATATATATATATATATAGGTGTTAATTAAAAAGCTGGCCATAGGCATTTAACATGGGAAATCAGTTTTCCCTTGCGCAAAAGTTCCCCATTAATTTTAGACAAAAGTGTTTTTTTGGTAATTGTTATTAAGAGGAGTGAGTCGTGTCATTGACCTCTCTTACTTTATAAGGTGTTTAAAGTGGTAAATACTGTGAATATTTAGTAAAAACTTAAGTGATACACTTCTTTGTAGTATCGGTTTAATTTGTACAATTGTGCATAGTACTAAAAGTTAGTATGAAAGTAGGATTTGGTGAATTTAGTTTTTTCTCATAAAAGATAGTTTTTTAAATCTAACTTTTAATTAACATGTGTGCGACGCGCGAATACGCTTGTCTAGTGAAGTGACTTTGCGCAGTCTTTACTTAAAAAACCAGGGACTATCAAACAATTGACAATGAGCGCGGAACAATCGGACGATGAACCTAAATCATGTTTCAAATGTAAAGTGGAATTTGAGAATGACAAAATTATAGGTTGCGAAGGATCGTGCAAACATTGGTATCACCTAAAATGTGCAAAAATTAAAGAAAAAGATTTTACAATAATAAGTACGTATAAGGGATTCAAATGGTTTTATGATAATTGTGAAGAGAATTTAAACTTAATAAAAAGGGAAGTTAAAAAAGCAGTTGAGGTAGCCATTAATAAATGTAATTTAGAAATTGCATCGATGAAAGAAATGTTAATAACTTTAACCAATAAAAAGGTAGATAATGTTATATCACAAGATACAACATATGCAAAAGCATTGGTAAAAAACAATCCTGTGGTAGTCATCAAACCGAAAGTGGAACAGAAATGCGAACAAACAAGAAAAGAAATACGGCAAACTATTAAACCATCAGATCTATCAGTAGGAGTAAATTCAATCAAGAATAGTAGAAACGGCGGTATAATAGTATCTTGTGAAAAAGAAAAGGATATAAATAAATTAGAGAACGAAGTTTCCAAAAAATTGGGACAAAAATATGAAGTTAGGGTACCTAATTTAAAAAACCCTTTAATAAAAATTGTTGGAGTCACTGAAAGCTTTGAAAATGAACAAATAATTGACTGTTTAAAGAAACAAAATTCAATGATTACGGAAGATTCACTACTGGTCATTAAAACTAAATGGGAGCGTAATAAGATGTTCAATATAGTAGTAGAAGTAGATCCTAAAACTTATATGAATATAATGAAGGAGTCAAGAATAAAAATTGGGTGGGATAGTTGTAAAGTGTTTGAGGAATTTAACATTATCAGGTGCTATAAATGTATAGGGTATGGTCACAAAGCAGTTAATTGTACAAATAAAATTACATGCAGTAAATGTGGTGAAAATCATAAATATAATGAATGTACCTCTCAGAACGAAAAGTGTGCAAATTGTATAAAAGCAAATAAAGATTTACAATTAAATTTGAATACTGACCACATTGCTTTAGACAATAACTGTGAGGTGTATAAAAGAATCATTAAGAGCCAACAAAACAAAATAAAATATATATAGCAATTAAAGGATATAAAAAGCTCTCATAATATTATTTGTTTAAATGCCCAAAGTTATTTAGCTAATAAAAACGAAATTGACAATCTACTAAATACAGAGAGATCATTAATAGTTTGCCTAACAGAAGCAAGAATAACGCCAGAAATTGAAGATTCTGAACTTGGTGTAAAAGGATATAATCTGGTTCGGTGTGATTCTACATCAAGACATACGGGAGGAGTAATACTATTTGTACGGTCAGATTTAAATTTTACAGTTAGTGAAAATTTTAGTGAACAAAATTGTTGGTGGTTACTTTCTATTACGTTTAACTATAAAAGTTTAAATTATTTATTAACAGCAGTGTACCGTTCTCCAAGTACTAGTTCAGCGGCCTTCATTTCGTTTTTAGACACTTGGTTTACAGAAAAAGAAACTAGTAATAAAACAATTCTTCTAGTGGGTGATATTAACATAGACTGGCTGGATAAAGAAAATTTCTACACTAATAGAATTAAAAGTGTGATAGACTCGAATGGATATAAACAATTGGTTAATAAACCAACGCGTATTACAAATACATCTCGAACTTTGGTGGATTATGTAATATCTAATGATTTTAGTGTATGTTGTAATGTTAAAGGAACTCCAAAAATAACAGACCATAGTCTGGTTTACATTTCATTACCAGGCATTGAGAACTTAAATAAAAATGTAATAAAAATATATAAAAACATAGATACTAATTTACTCGCTGAAAGTCTAATAAAATGCAACTGGAAATACGAGGTAACAGATATTACTCAGTATTTTGATAATTTATACAATAATTTAAAAATGTGCTATTTAAATTGTACTCAAAATATAACTAAAAATTACAAATGTAATAAAGGTTGGTTTAATTTTACAGTAAAAAATGCAATAATGGAGAGAGACTTGGCATACAAACGTTTTACCTTTACTAATACTAATGTAGATTGGAATGTATATAAAAATAAAAGAAATATTGTAAGTAAAATAATTAAAGAAGAGAAACAAATGTATTATTGGAACAAAATAGATAAATGTAAAGGAAATTCTAAGGTAATGTGGAAAACATTAAAAGGTTTAACATCTATAAATACCAAAGACAGCAATATTAAAACTGTTATATGCAATAACATTAATTACGACAATGTATCTGAAATGGTAAATATATTTAACAGTTATTTTGTTAATAGTGTTAAGGCCATTGCACAATCTATTCCAGTGGATTATAATATTAATTCAAAAAGTTTGCATATTCCATGTTCTACTAACTTTAGTTCTTTCTCAGCTATTGATATACACGAATTAAAAAGCATAATTTTCTCTCTTAATAATTCAGGTACAGTGATGAATTACATTCAAAAATTTTTAAAGATAATTTTCATATAATTGGTTATCCCATATTAAATTATATCAATATGTCCTTACACACGGGTATTGTACCAGATAAATTAAAATATTCTGTTGTTATTCCTACACAAAAAGTAAAGGGAACGGTTAATGTTGAAGAATATAGGCCAGTTAATATGCTACCCACAATTGAAAAAATACTGGAAATAGTAGTTTATAAACAACTTTTAAAATATTTGAATGAAAATAATATTATAGTCCCCGAACAGTCTGGATTTAGAGCAGATCACTCTTGTGAAACTGCACTCAATTACCTGCTAAATGAATGGAAAATTTCAATTGATGATGGAAATATAATATGTGCTGTTTTCCTTGATTTAAAAAGAGCTTTTGAAATTGTAGATCGAGATATTTTAATTGTAAAAGTAAATAAATATGGAATTAAAGATAAAGCTTTGGACTGGATTCAAAACTACTTGATGGGAAGAACTCAAAGTGTCAAACTTAAAAATGTTTATTCTGATGAATTAAGTAATGATTTAGGAGTACCACAGGCGAGTGTCTTAGGACCACTGCTTTTCCTACTTTACATAAACGATCTACCAAGTGTTTTAAAATCTGGTAAAATACATTTATTTGCTGATGACACTCTCATTTATATGGAAGGTAAAGACATTAATAATTTAATCATGCACATTAATGAAGAATTAGATCACATTTCAAGTTGGTTAAATTACAATAAACTGAAATTAAACCTTAATAAAACAAAAGCAATGCACATATATCCATCACAAAAAATTATCGAAAGTAATATTAAAATTATGATGAATTCACATGACGTAGACATGGTAACTGAAATAAAATACTTAGGGGTCATAATAGATAGTAAATTAAAGTTTGATAAGCATGTTGAATATACTTGTAAAAAAATTTCCAAAAAAATAAACTATTTATCACGAATTTCTAAAGAGCTATCTACTTGGAGTAAAATTACAATATATAATACCATTATTTTGCCGCACTTTATATACTGCTCAACCATTTTGTTTATGTGCAATAAAACAGATATAGATAAATTGCAAAAGCTTCAAAATAGAGCTATGAGGGTAATACTAAAATGTAGTAAATATACTAATATTGAAACTATGCTAGATTCCTTAGGATGGCTATGTATTCAAAAATTTGTCGAATATAATGTTTTAATATTTATATACAAAATGTTAAATAATAAGTTACCACAATATCTGACGAAGAATATTACTCATGTCAATGATGTACATAATTATGCTACGCGCAGTGCTAATATGTTATGTGTGTAAAACAAATAAAGTAAGAACTAGTATGTCTATATTTCATAAAGGTTTAATATTGTACAATAAATTACCTTCTGTTGTCAAAGAGGCAAAATCAGTACGAGAATTTAAAGTTAAAGTTAAACAATTATTGTAAATATTTATATGTAATTTATCACGATAACATTTTCATATTATGCATGTATCCTTGTATTTATTTTGTAATATTGTAGCGTAATGCTGTTAATAAAGAATTATTATTATTATTATTATTATAAAAGTTGTTCATAATTAAATTATACACCAGCATCACTAAACAGATTTAATTTTCATGTTTAGTAACCTGTAAAATCCGAATTGAAATTCTTCAAATATTGCTCATTTGTAGTGTTAGCCATGGAATTTAAACAAAATTACAAAGAAATGCACATCATTTGAACTATCAGAAAATCGATTTTCAAATAAAAATTACTGATAATTATATTCTATCCTAAGTTCTTCAAACTATTTTGTTTTTATAATCTACATCTAAATTATTGCTTAGATTTTATTTATTTTTATTTTGTTACCTGCAAAATCGAAATTCTGACAATTCAAACGATATGCATTTCTTTGTTATTTTGTTTAAATTTCATGGCTATCACTACAAATTTATAAAATTTCAAATTGGATTTTACAGATTACTAAACATGCAAAATAAAATCTGTTTAGTGATGCTGGTGAAGAATTTATTTGAAACATTTTTGTTTAAAATTAAATGGGAAGTTTTGCGCAAGGAAAAACTGATTTCCCATGTTAAACGCCTATGGCCCGCTTTTTAATTAACACCCTGTATATATATATATATATATATATATATATATATATATATAAAACTATCTTTTAAATTTTTATGTATTGCAATTTAAATATTTACAAACTTTTTTTTATCAATTAATAAAGAACCATAATTTATTTTTCCGTCTATCCAATTCTAATTCCAGAGTCCATTAAATTTTAAAACCCAATAAAAACTAAAAAGTAAAACGACTATTGCAAGTACGTGTCAGGTTAGGTGACAGTTCGCGAGAGCTAATAAGCCAATAGTGGCACAGGCACAGTAGCGATAGCGAAGCCTAACGACGTCTGTCGCCTTCCGCATGCCATTATCCTGGCCGGCCTCAAGAGTCCTCATCGATAATGTACGGTCCTGTCGCTAGAGCGATGGCTCGCACGAGTATGCGATAATGGGGGTGTGTACAACCGATTGAACAGCTTCAATTATTGACTCATCGCGAGAAATAACAATTGCTGGAGAAAGAGATCAATTGGGACAATTTGTTACTAGTTTATTACTTATTTTGCAGGAGCAGTTTGTTTGTCTGTCTGAGGTGGTGGTTGTAGCAATGCAAATAATAAAGTTAATCAAATTACTATTTAATAAACACTGTTTACCAAGACTGCATCTCCAATTATTTCTCTTCATCCCTAACATCATACTAACAGTCAAGTGATATCAATAAATTTACAAATAATAAACATAAATAAAATACTGGATCGGTTACATTTAAGTTATTTATATATTAAGGGTTATAATTAAATGTTCATAGCACGGGGGAATTATTAAAGCTCGGCGCGATCAGTAAGGGAGGCATAGGGATCGTGCTATAAATCTGTAATAAGACGAGGGTAAGCGCAATAACACATAAATAACTTTTCCTAAACCGGGCGTGAAAAGTACTTTTCACGCACTCATTACAGTGTGTAAAGTGTCACTTTTCAAGCACTAGTGCGTGAAAAGTACTTTTCACGCCCGGTTTAGGAAAAGTTATAAGTTATAAAGTAAATAAGCGTTGCTAGGCAACATTAAAATTCGGTTAATTTACCTGTCAAGTACATAATTAGGTAGTAAATAATAATAAAAGTAATAAAATTTATTAAGAAATATGAATATACACTGTAACTAAAACAAATCTAATCTAATTTTTAAGAACATTAAAATTTTTTTGACATGTATTCTAACCTAACCTAATTTTTAATATTAATATTAAATGTACAATTTGTACATTATAAAAGAACTAATCATCGTCTGTCTGAGATTCTCCCAAGTGTTTAAGTTACATTTTGTACAGTGTTATTAGAAACAGTACTAACAGTATTTGAAGCTGCTGGATGCCTGTACACTCAGTATTATGAGAAACATCAATACCATTTCGGTTGTAGGAAAAATGTTGTATGCAACACGTGTGTAAAATAGTATTTTTGTCTCGTGCTACAATAAAAGTAAAACATCGCACTCGACCAAAAAAGTACTACTTTACACACTTGTTACATAAATAACTATTTTATAAACTCTTCTAAATTATAGTTTCGATAATCATATTTTAACTCTGTTTATCTGTTTAAGTTATAAATGTCAAAATTCAGTTTAGAAATTCTTTTTGTATTATGATAGTCACGACATTTATTTGTTGATAATTAAGTCTGGAAATTATTATGTATACGTGCGTGACTTTGGACTGCCCTAGCCTATGCACCCCATACCCCTAAGATAATCCTGTCCTGAAGATAGAGTTTTGTTTTAGATAGTCGGATTAGATACTCGTGAGAGTTAACATGTAAGAGTCGAAATCAGTTTGTCGCGTCGGGTAGTGTCTTTTAGTTTTGGGGCGATGCCCGCCCGCTGGGTTACAGAATGTAACTTATTAGTTGTGTTAGTTATAGTTGTATTAGTTTAAATGTAAATAAAGTAATTAGTTATTAAAAACCAAGTAGTGTCCATGTTCGTAAACCGTAATATAAGTGTTCATCAGTGTACACTATTATTCACGAAAGATGACTATTCAAGGTCATTTGTTCGTAGAAAGAATACACATCTCTTTACAGCAGTAGCTTAGCAACCTTTTGTATTAGAAAGAGTAAGATTATTTGACCTATGTCTATTTAATTTAAGTGGTGTGACAGATATACGTAAATAGTGGCATTACTTTCTCACACTAAAAATATTAATGACATATGTCGCAGAATTACAGATATCTAATTAACTACTGCACTGCCCTCTGTGCCACTATTTATCCAGTGGCGTTGACGTTAAAGTCAAATTATTATTCCTTGGTTTATAAGTTAAGTCTATGTTTTTGTATTTTGCAAAAACATAAGTGAAGAACATAAATTTTTCAGAAAGGCATTATTTAGAAAGAAACATAATTTTCAAATGAATTATTCTTATTTTTCAGTTAAAATGTGTCTATAAATATTTCATGTTGCACGCCTATGCAAACGAAATGCAATGAAGTTATCTGCAAGTAATATTATATCAGACGGCTCACAAATGACCTTGAATAGTCAGCTTTCGTGAATAATAGTTTAAAGTTAAAGTGTAAAGTGTGTGTGTTCTTCCTTCTCAAGAAATCCTTCTCACAAAGCCGTGGACGCCAATCATCCGAGACGTACACCAGTATGTAAGCAGTAGTATCATCATCCTGTCCGCACCCCCCTCGTGTGACAAATCGCATATCGAGATTTTGGTAAATGACCACGTTTTAAGATCCCTAGAACCCAAATGGATGGAATTTTATGGATAAATTAAAAAAATTATCTATAATTATATCCCGGAGCCTACGCTTTAAACAAACAAAACTCCTTTGTTGCGCAGTTATTCAAATGTATGTAACTGACAGATAAATGTCACCGTCAAAAAGAACTAATCATTTCAATTTAATAATAGTAGGAAAGTTCTTTTCAATATATTGTTGCAAGTGTCAATTCGAAGTCACGCTCTGGATCACAGACCACGCGAGTAATTATGCCTGCGGTTGTCACGTCCGCTGTCCTTAACCGCGTAATAAAGCAACAGTCGGACATTTCACGCGTCTCACATAAATCTCACAATCCCCGGAGAGAACAGGATGGAGAAAAGGGATAAGCAAACGGAATCCACTTTGCCCCATACACAACATGCGGATACGGACGATATGTCACAATACACAATACAGAAATAATTATAAAACATTGGATGTATGAGATCAAAATACGAGTACTATCTTTGCCAACCTTACATGATGACATTTTATAATGCCTTTTTAAAAAATTGTCAGTGGGTGTATACCGTGTGTCTGTCTTAAAGGTGTACATACATAGGAGATTAACATGGGAAATCAGTTTTTTGCAATTTCCCGCTGGCTTAATTATTTTAAGCAAAAATGCGCCAAATAAAAGTTTTAGGGCATAAAATTCTGCAACAATAAACAGAATTACCTTTACATGCTTTATAATGACAGAAATATGAAAATGTCGAAAATTACGTTAAAAATATCAACAGCCATTGAATTAAACAAAAAATAAATAAATGCTTGACGTTTTATCTGTCACAACGTAAGTTAACTTATTTGACGTTTCTGACAATTTGATTTGAAAAAATATCGTTAATTATGACAATAATAGAAATGTTATATTAGATTAATAAATAAAGTTAAAAAATACAGTTTTGTTTAAATAATATGAATTTATTAAAAATTCAACATTGCGTAACAAAATTATGTATGATGCTATGATGTACTCTCAACTCATTTCCAATACATCTAGTGCTACAGAAAGGGTATACACTTATCATTCCTAACACTTTCTTCCAGTAACGCATGTTCTGCTCGTCCTACATTCTGATTATGCTTTTCAGGTGTATATTTTGAAGATACATTAGCAGTTTTTTCAAATTTTGTCACGAATTTAGCAATTCTAAAAAAAAGCTCTTCATTTATATAAATAAGTATTCATTTTTTTATAATTTCAGACAATAAAACTAGAGACAAAATCAAATTGTCAGAAACGTCAAATAAGTTAACTTACGTTGTGACAGATAAAACATCATGCATTTATTTATTTTTTGTGCAATTCCATGGCTGTCGATATTTTCAGCGTAATTTTCGACATTTTCATATTTAATTTCTTTCGTCGTGGAGGGTAATTCTGTTTATTGATTTATATGCAGAATTTTAAGACCTAAAACTTTTATTTGAGGCGTTTTAGCTTAAAATAATTAGGCGAGCAGGAAATTGCAAAAAACTGATTTCCCATGTTACACTTTTAAATCAGACACACGGTATGTGTGAATTTGTGTGTATGACTTTAGACCTCTTTATCAAATAGAGAATCTTTTTTTAAATGAAAAGTTGAAATAAGGGGTTGTTCCTATAAACCAAGGAGACAAGAAATCTAATTTTACAACACTGATAAATAAGTGACTATTCTCTTCAATGAGACGCAGTTTTTTAATACCTTGTCTTTTTTGTCTATTATGTATTTATTATGTAAATTAAACTTTATTTAGTAATATAATTTGGAACGTAAAATTTTTCTCAAAACTTTTTGTTACATACGTTAGTATACATACACTGTGAGAGTTGTAAGAAGCGTATTACGCACGAGTGGAAGAATTTACTCACGAGTACGTAATTACTCTAAAACCGCAAAAAACTGTAGATTGTAAAGTTGCCCAAAAAATAAAATTTCTGTTTACAAATTTTGGTTTCTACACAATTTTAAAAAGACACAATTTCAAAATTTGAATAAAATGACATTGTTTGAACATTTAAATAATAATGTCATAAGTCATCGTCATAGTTACCCCGCCATATTATTTTTTATATAAAACGTTTAAGTATTAAGTAAGGATCAATTTCTTTTTTGGCTTTTACGATTTTTGCTCGGAATTGAGTGAAGAAAACGGTCACATCGTTTTCCGTTCTACACAAAATATTACAATCATTACACAAATTTTAATAAAAAAGAAGGGATCCATATCTTTGGAAATGGCTCTCAGAAGATTGAAATTCTTTTCCTCGGCATCGCTAGCGCCCGTTGCCATCTTGCGGTATGTGAGAGAACCACCAGGAAAGGAAGACCGCGATAATTGGCTACGGAATACTACACTTTTCGTCATGCAATATTTATGATTCTCTTTCTGCATAAATGGTTCCATCGAGGTGCGAAATTGGGAAAAGTGAATATATCGGAGCTTAGGAATTTTAAAGTAGCTGAATAAATGTTTGAGGAATTAACGGCGCGCCGAGTTGTTGCTGATGGCGTAAATAAAATATCCGTTGCCGAAATTCTACACAATACACTCGCGACGAGTTGATGGAACAGTCAGGAAGATTCGATTCGCACAGATTTAGATTCAGGAATCGGAAATCCGCTCCTACTCATCAATTACATTATCTACAACTTTTACTATCGTACAAACTTTACGATATTATACAATTTTGTACGATTAACTACGTTAATTCATAGTTATTTATAATTTATGATACAATATTTTCTAAATTGTCGTCGACTGAAAGTGCACAGATACAAATAGTGACAGTCTGACAGTCCTCACACTGGCGCGAATTTACCGCAAAAATGTATAAGAAATATATGTCGACGCATTCAAAACCACAACTCATGATAATATACATACTTTCTATTTCAAGTGGTGCTTCAAATATATATTTTTTAAAATCGGCATGAAAATCCTCATTTCCGGACTAATTTGAGTCTTGAAAGTAAGATTTCCATGACTAGTCATGAAAATAAAATTTTCATGACTAGTCATTTTTACTTTCCACTGCCTGTACTAATTTGATTCACTTTTCTAATGCTGCATCACTTTTTGAATCTATCGTACTCCTTTTCGTACCGCTGTTTGGATTTTTTGGTAGTAAATCTGCCACAGCGGCGTTCGCAGCTTCAGTTATGGCCATCGGTACTTCATCTTCACCATCAAAATTACCGGTAGCAAGAAAGCAAACACAACGCGTCAAATTTTTATAATAATAAAATTTGTCACTTTGTTTACTTGTCATGACAACGTTTTCTAAAGTTTGTCACAGCTCTGATGATTTATGCAAATCTAATTTTTTCTATAATTTTAAGCTTCTATAATTGCCGATTTAAAAAAAATAGAATACATCACGCGTCATAAAAACTAAATTTAACATCGTCCAGAAACAAATGAGACAATCATAGGCGCCGACTTTCGGATTTTCGTGTGGGGACTAAAAAGGGGCAACAAAAAATTTACCAATTAAAAATTTTTAAATTTGGTACAAATAAAATTGTACAGAAGGTGCAAATTTATCGTATGACTTAAAATATCTAATTAATTTTTAAAAAATCTTAAAATTTACGGTGAAACTCAACATAAGGCAGATAGAATATAAATTTCAATTGTATGTATGTTGAAAATATATACAGAGTGCTCGCAAATGCCTGAAGTGTGCCGCTCCATACAATTTTGATATTTGCCGCTTAGATAGTATGACAGTATTACTATTTCCATGGGCGTACCTTTCGAATTTGGAAGCAGTCATAAGAATAATCTCATGAACCGTGTTCTTTATGACCACCCGTACGAAAATATGCTTCAAGAGGAAATCTGATATGCTCTTCATCAAAAGCATAATGAAATGAAATTAAAGGTATCCAAAATAAATATCAAATGAATCAACGTACGACAATGATATTAATCAAATATCATGCACCTGTCATCATTGTCATATGTCGAATATAGTTCTGATGAATATGGAATATTAAAATATAATTTTAATTATTTTAGATCAAAAGTGACCATCCATTTTTGATTACTCTGTATAAAATTTATTTCATAGGAGTCTACAAATCTACCTTAATTTTCACTAAAATCTGATAATTTTATTATTAATTTCAGACAATACTGCATTTTAAATCTGGTAACACTGGTGGCATTACTATTTGTTAGTCCGCACGCGTTACTTGCACACAGTACTTTAGTTAATACAATATGACAAGTTGAGAATTTTATAAAATAAATAATAAAATAGGTAGGTATACATTGTTACTTTGTAAAAGTAATTGATGTAGGTATTAAAAAAAATTCTAAATGAATGTACTTTTTGCTGGTATTAAAAATAATTTGTGTGTGGGGGCAGGTTCCTCCGTGTGGGGGCTCAAGCCCCGAAGCCCTCACCTAGTCGGCGCCTATGGAGACAATATATTAAAAAACTGTGTCGCATTGAAGATAAAGGTCTCCTATACTCAAATTTTTTGACTCTATCGGGTCTAGTAATAAAACTATAGCAGCGTACAAAAATAGCATTTATGTTCAAGGAACAGTAAGATTATTTTACTATACTCTAGGACTCACAGTAGGTGGCGAACCAAAGAATTCCAACAGAGCGGCGTTGATATCCAATGTTATAATACAAGCAGTAAGCGGCAATATGCCGCTTTGTCATAATTAGTTTTATTACTATACCCGACAGAGTCAATTTTTTTTACTATATTAGTGTTGTAAGAGTACATTTTTTATCCCCTTATATCAAAGATTCAATAATTTCTATTCTTTCTATTTGTCCCAAAAAATTTGTATCGTAGGTACGTTATTAATAATATATATATATATATATATATATATATATATATATATATATATATATATATATATATATATATATATATATATATATATATATATATATATTGTCCAAAGGTATTGAAGTCTATGGCCCATTTGATTTCAACATCAGTATGTATCGAACAATCTAACTAAACTTCGTATATATGATGCTCATGCTAGTCTTAGTAGTTTCCTGTTTGTAAGCTATTCCATATCTTTTGTGATAGTAGCACGTTGTTAAAGCGTGGGGTGGAAGTTATTAAAACTTGTGTTGTTGTGCGTGGCGGGATAATTGATCGGATTGCGTCAAGTGGGATCCTCCACGTTTTGTTGTGTCATCAATCATGGCCTAAGTGTTGCCTTGCCTGCCATCCACTTTTTACTATATCACTCCATATTGATTATTGATATTGTCATTTTATACTTAACTGCCTTATTATTTTCAAATGGGAGGAAAGTCTGCCTATTTAATCTTGACATTTTGTAGGTGTATAATTATTGGTTTCTGTGTTTGTATTCATGTCGGGGAATGTTTTGATACATTCGTTTAAAAATGCCAGGATTTGTTTGAATTTCTGGTGCTGCCGTACATTCGGCATTACACATATACCATGTTTGCGTAATCGCAAACATTATGATTATTCATAATGCGTCTGCAATACTGCAATTCAATGCTAAAAGTTAAAATAAAAAAAATAACAACTGAAGTGATAGGGCACAGCCGAGGCCACACGAGAATACAGGCCTGAATTCTTATCCCTGCTCAATGCGTAACGTCAAACAATGAGCCCAGCGCTAGTCAAGCTCTCTAAAAACAGTCTAACTACAGCAGTCAGCGTGAGTAGACGCAGGGCACAGCGCAGCATGGAATGTCAAATTTCGATTGTTTTTCGTTGAAGGAAATTGCAAAAATGGTTTTAAAATGCTGTGTGCCAATGTACAGGAGCAATTACGGTAACACGGTTAAATTGATATACCTGACATTAGAGAAATTAAAAGCTAAACAAGTTTCCCTAATATATTGTGAATGTATATCATGCAGGATATCAAATTTAGTTATGATTTTTTTTAGGAATATTCAGCAACATTCTACTAAATAATTATAAAAAAAAACTATAAAGATTAAATTTGTAGTAATAAAAAGCAGTTTAACAAAAACATAAAAAAATAGCGAGCACTTAAATGTATTTTATTCCAAAGTCGTTATTTTAAATATATAATATGCGTACTTATATGTATGTCATTTCATTTTTAGTTCCATTATTATCATTATTTTCCTTTGTTAGCTGCAGACCTAAAGATTTATTAATGTTATTATTATTATTATTATTATTATTTTTTTATTTCTTGTATTATTTAAACAACATTAAATAATTTAAAGTAAAACATGAATTTGTTCGTATAATAAGGCTATTTATAATTCGGTTTTTATTTAATTTGTTTAGTTCTGTATATAAAAGAGTATTTTTGAATAGTTATTTACGAGTTGTATATTTTTATAAATCACATTGTACAATCCTATTTGATTAAAACTCCGTTTCCTATGCTTACACTGCTGTCGTTCGTGGCGTGGCGTAACAACAAGAGGCTAGCAGTGACGTCACGAATTGAGCATTTAAGCCTGTATTCTCTTTTTGAATTAAGAATAATGATTGGGACTTAAAATTTTGTCAACATATTCTCGGGTTATTCTAGTATATATTCCAAAATTGAGTGGATTTTTTAAACCTCGTATTACATCGGCGTAAAATAAAGTTTCAACATGTGTCAAAACTTATTGTTATTTAAATGGGAAAAATCAAGTGCATTTAGGCACAGTCAAATATGAATAATAAGCGGAATTATTGTTATATGTTGTACCTATGATGTCAGGTTAGTAAGAATGTTGTTAAAAGAGAGACTGTTTTTTTTTTTTGGATGATGTTATTTTAATTCTTTCGGGTTTGTGCTAACTCACTAAGTGGGAAATGCGTGATTTTATGTATGTATGTTTAGGGGGCGGCAAGGTTAAAATTGGACTTGCCCCCTTTTAAGGGTACATTATATTCATTAATTAGTGATACATATTCATACTTATACATTATACATTTTTGATAAAATTAATGATTCATATTTACGACTTAATAATTCTTACCATGTTTCATCTTTCTAAACTTTTAATGAGGTAAGATACATGATACACGCATCATGTAAGGTATATTCTGTTTACATAATGAAGAAAAATGAATAAAACCATGTTTTAGAATACAGCGTGTTGATAAAATATGGGGCAATATTTGGGGAGAAAAAGACCTAATTATGTATTTATTAGGTGTTACCTCTGTAAATAAATAATCGTATATCAGTTTGTTTCTGCATTGATGTTGTTCCAATCATCCCTGATATATAGCATTTTAAGAATTGTTTACCCTAATCTCTGAGTACGTTTTCTTGATAATTCAAGCGGCTTCAAGTATATTATGTCTTGAAAAATCCCATTGGTTTATCTCAGCGGATTGAAAATAAGATTGAGTTATTTTCAATCTTCTTTAAATTCGTATCGACTAATAAAAGTTAGTTAAATACTCGATTATGCAGACAGACAGGGAGAGATATATGATCTAATTTCATCTTAGATATATAACCTCAAAATCTAAAAATTAATATACTATTTTTGAAATACATCGATATTTCATCATCCATCCCAGTCAAGTAAACTATTATTCACGAAAGATGA
This sequence comes from Harpalus rubripes, assembly GCA_963082715.1. Classification (NCBI taxonomy): domain Eukaryota; kingdom Metazoa; phylum Arthropoda; class Insecta; order Coleoptera; family Carabidae; genus Harpalus; species Harpalus rubripes. The sequence continues at coordinate 5,148,423 of OY720450.1, forward strand.
CTATTCAAGGTCATTTGTGAGCCGTCTGATATAATATTACTTGCAGATAACTTTGCATTTCGTTTGCATAGGCGTGCAACATGAAATATTCATGGACACATTTTAACTGAAAAAATAAGAATAATTCATTTGAAAATTATGTTTCTTTCTAAATAATGTCTTTCTGAAAGATTTATTTTCTTCACTTATGTTTTTGCAAAATACGAAAACATAGTCTTAACTTATAAACCAAGGAATAATAATTTAATTTAAACGTCAACGCCACTGGGTAAATATTAGCACAGAGGGCAGTGCAGTAGATAATTAGGTATCTGTAATTCTACGACATACGGCATTATTATTTATATTGTGTTAGAAAGTAATGCCATTATTTACGTATATCTGTCACACTACATAAATTACATAGACATAGGTCAAATAATCTTTCTCTTTCTAATATAAAATGTTGCTAAGCTACTGCTATAAAGTGATGTGTATTCTTTCATTGAACAAATGACCTTGAATAGTTATCTTTCGTGAATAATAGTGTAATTACCAGATCCCATATTATTTTATGTTAGGAAACCTTTAAATCTTATATGAATAAATTCGGTTTCATTATCGTTTCCCATAAAATTTTTAGCTAGTGCTTGAATATTATTTATTTTCTGGGTTAGTAAAACTCCAAATATCTTTTTCGATATACGAGAAAATAAAAATGTCACAATTAAAAAAAAAAATAGAAAAATATGATGAAGCTTAATATTTCCGATAAAATAAGTAGCCAATGATGAAATTCCAGCGTTTAATTTTAATACCCCGATTAAAATTAAAATAAATGACGAGAAATTTAATATGAAAATGTTCGAATTGAACTCATTTTTAATTAAATGTGGTATGTATGACGATTCGTTATGAACCACACTTCATTGGAATTTGATTAAAATTTATATTCCCTGTCGTTAATTTTAATTCAAGCGGCAGATTCTAATACAGATATAATACTTTTATAAATCAAATTTGAAAATGCGTAATTAGCAATTAATATTCGCTTTATTTCAACATTGTGGCTATTGGTATAACAACAATAATTTCAAATATTACATTGTGATACAAAGTTTATATTAATAATATAAATTTATCAATATGTTTATTTTCATATCATTAACAATAAAATTTGACATAGCCAATGGCCTGCAAAATTTGTAACATTGAAACATAGCAAATAATTAATTAATTATTGTTCAATGTTGCCCTAAATATTAATCATGATATGTTGTTATTTTATCAATATAAATCGAATTAAATAAAGAAGCTGCAATTGCTGACAAAATTTGTAAATTCAATATAAAATTTGATTCGTTAAATTTTTTAAAATAAAAACTGAACTAATAATATTATTATTATTACTATTTTGAGGGCTTTGAGCCATAATTTGTGCCGCTCTGAAAATGGAGAAATGCAACAGAAGCGGTGAGAGGTAGGCCGGGACCTAGGGCATAACATTTTTTGTGGCCCCTTCCATTTTTTTACCTCCCGCTACCCTTGGTAAGGGAAGTATAGGGATCGTCCACTCTAACTCAAATACTATCATTCAGAAAATTTTGAAACCTTGTATTTCCACCTTTTTTCTAATATGCAAAGAGTCCATTCGATTTTGGTGTAAATCGGATAACCGAAACTGGCATTTTATCTAAATTTAAAATATAAAAATATTTTTAAATGTTATTTTTTGAGATTATAGTTATTATAAAATCGTACTAAACATCGCATATCGAGGTTTTGGTAAAAGAGCATGTTTTAAGATCCCTAGAATCCAATTTTAACAATTCATGATGATGTCTGTGTGTATGTGTGTATGTGTGTATGTGTGTGATCCTCCGCTCTAACTCAAATACTGTCATTCAGAAAAATTTTAAACTATGTATTTTCTAATATGCAAAGAGCCCATTAGATTTTGATGTAAATCGGATAACCGGAAATAGCACTTTACTTGCAGTTCAAAATAGTTTTTCTTTTAAATGTTTTTTCAAGATTAATGTTATTATAAAAATTAAAGATTATTAAATTTTCTACAGATTTGCATCAATACGTTTTCTACATATTTTATGGATAACTTTATAAAATTATCTATAATTTAAATCCCGGAGCCTGCGCTTTAAACAAACAAAACTCCTTGGTTACGCAGTTATTCAAATGTCTGTAACTGACAAATAAATGTCACTGTGAAAGAACTATAATAATAGTAACGTTTTAAAAAGATAAAAGTAAATAAAACAATAGGAAAGGAAATCAATACAGCTTCCATCATAAGTAAATATGTGGGTATGTATTTAGATTAATAAAAATTAACGATTCACAAAAATGTTTAAGCTAATCCTCATTTTTGGATCAGTGAATTCTATTCTATCCCGGTATTTAAAATTTAATCTTCATTTTATTATCAAAAAAGATAGTTACTTGGATTAGATTAGACCATATTTTACGAAATATACTGCTAAAATTAGCGTAAAATTCGCTAATCCAAAAATACGGAATAGTTTAATCTTTTTTGTGACTCGGGCTGTAAATGGCGGGAGGAATTAAAAATGCAGCTCCGAAAATTATTTCAAACAAAAGATTATTCAGTGACACCGAAAATGTTTATTTCAAATAAACTGTAAATAACTTCGCTAATATCAAAGAAAGAAAGAAAAAAAAATAATAGAACTACTCGTATATCATATTATATTGCTCGTTAATGTTTGGTGCATAAGTTGTAAAACACCCTGTATAACCACAATTTGGTTACAATATCTGCTTACAAAAGCATTGCCAATGTAAGTCGCCTAACATATATTCTATCAACATACATATCGTATCAACAATTTGCATAATAATATGAAAAGAGGACAAATAATTTTATAAGACTCTAAAAATTCTAGGAATCCTGAAACATAGATAACCATCGAATTTTTTGACCAACGACAATACCTTCCTTAGCTAAAGTTGACGGAAGGTAAACAAGTACATAATATACAAAAACAAGTATTATAATTGTCGTCTTCTCTTCCATATATTTTCTATATAAATAAAGCAGTAACAAGATTTACATTGCAAGGGATGTATTTACAGCTTTTGAGATTCAGATTAGTATTGCTACCCCCCAGAAATTGAAGATAATGCAAGGGTTTTTGAAACAAAAGCTCTTTAAGCTGAGTCTTTGTGAATGCATTCGCAGTATTTACATAAATCATAGTCCTACGTGACTTTTTACGTTGACATTACTCTGCTATGTATCACGTACTTACTAAAATTAGCATTACATTATCGGAAATCTAACATCTAAAATATCTCTTAAAATATTTTATTAATATTAAACATAGTTATTCAAATGTATGTAACTGACAGATATATGTCACTGTCAAAGAACTAATCATTTCAAATTAATAATAATAACGTTTTAAAAAGAAAAATGTAAATAGAACAATAGCAAAGAAAATCAATACAGTTTCCAGCATATGTAAATATGTAGGTAAGTATTTAGAATAATAAAAATTAACGATTCGCCAAAAAGTTTAAGCTAATTCTCATATTTGGATCAGTGAATTCTATTTTATCCAGGTATTTAAAATTTAATCTTCATTTTATTATCAAAAATGTAGTTATACTTGGATTAGATTAGACTATGTTAAGAAATAAACTGCCAAAATTAGAATAAAATTCTACTTTGTACACAGATATCGGTAATGATAAAATATTTGCACCGTGCGGGAGCTTACCAGGCGTCACCTCATGGGCACTCATTGCTAGAGTGGAGAGAGCACCACAGGGGTCAATTTTGTGCCATTTAAAATTGGAAATATTTGGCGTTGGTCGGGATTGAATCCGGTTCCCCAGATTCGTGACGTAACACTCAGGCACGCGGCTACGAGACCTCATGGGGTCTCAAAAATAAAGATTAGCTTAATCTTTTTTGTGACTCGGGCGGTACATGGCGGAGGTATTGTGTTGGCCACACCAGATTTTTTCTGTTTGAGAAGCTCATGACAGAAGATTTACTAATATTTAACGATAAATTAAGGGCCAGTTGCATAAAACGTTGTTAACTAAACTACACATTGTAACCATGGATACGTATCAAAAATACATTGGAAAAAGAGACTTGTCAAAGTTAACAACGTGATTAAAGTTAACAATGTTTTATGCAACTGGGCCTTAAAGAAGCAAACCAAGACGACAAACTTGTGGCAATTTTTGATATTTCATTAGCATCCGATAATAATATTCGAATTCGAAAAAATGAATTCTCATATAAATGTAACATATATGTTACATAACATAGTGATTTTGAAAGTTACATATCTGTTACATAAATGTTGTACAGTGTTTCCTGGATACTATGTACCTAATGATGAGTAACTTTTAGATAACCAATTCCTAAATACATAATGTAACATGGGACGCCCGCCGTCGCCGCCACTGTAAGCGAGTGTCTATTTATAGCGGTGACGTAATCGCGCTAGTAGCCGGCCGATGTAAACAGACTAGTCGCGACGTGTTTAATTACTTCCGGTCGCCTGAACCTTTTGTGTTCATTGTTATTACGTGTTCGAATGTTCTAGACTGTTCTAGAAAATAATAGCAGCTGTATATAAGGGTTGTAGTTATGCTCGAGTTAGTTAGTTCAGTAGAGTCCCTGATCACACAACATTAGTTTTGTGATCGGGGGTTGACTTACGTAGTTCCATTAGTGAAGACGGACAGACACTTACATCGTCAGTTAGTTAGTTACATGGAGAGACATTGAGATGTTCATATAGAGTGTTAGTGAGTTTGAGAAGCACAGTAGTATCGTGGTGAGCGTATGCAGTTGGTGTCGAGTAGATACTCGGGAAGTTACTGGTATATTGGGATAGCTGTGGATGTAAATACTCGGTAGTGTTGACGAGTATTGGGAAGCTATAGTGTGCAAGAACAGTAATGGCGAGTCGGAAAGTTACTGGTATACCGGGATAGCTGTTAAAGAGAATACTCGGTAGTGTTGAAGAGTATTGGGAAGCTAGGTATATGGGGACAGTAACGGCAAGTGGAAGCTAATATTCGGCATTGGTGTTGAAGAATTGTGGCATACAGATAGTTGGTGATACTGAGGCTGTGGAAGAGAGAGTTACACAAATAAACAGACAGTGAGGTGAAAGGTGTGACTTCTGTCCGAGCAGTTGAATATACAGACGCTGTTGAGTCAGTTGAGTATTTAGACGCTGTGGAGGTCGGTAGGCGGACAGTTGAACATGATATAAGTACAGGGTGTCTCATTTTCGATGTTTTTTTAAGGTATCTCGGGTAATATTAACGACAGATCAAAACCGTTTGCACATTGCAGGGTCAACTTTTTGAGAAAAGTTTAATAGTCACCACAGGAATTTTCGATCTGTTTTTGTTTCTGAGCTACAGGCAAAAACTCGTTTTTCGTTCATTTTGAAAATGTATCATATCTTGTTTATTATGAGAGTTAGAGAAAAAGTGTTTTTACAAAAAATTTACCGTTTTTTAAATAGAATAAAATGGCGTAATTAGATTTTTTGAAAACTTAATAATTCTCGAGATATAACACATACTTATGATTTTTAAATGGGAATCTATGTTGAAAATAATCTCGTCTTTTTGCTTATTTTATAAGTTTTTCAATGATACATAACAAGTCTACATTCTTTTGTTTTAAACATTAATAAAAGACGAATTATTAATTTATTGAGGTGAAAATATTGGAAATTGTTAAGAAACAAGTGAAAAAAATTATTACAAATCATCATTTGTTTATTTTGATTCAATATCTATCAATTATGTTCTCAAAATTATTCTTAACCAATTATTTTCGGGATAGTTAAATTACTAGTTATCTACGTTACAGTTGGCTTTGACAAAATTCGAAAAAGATAGTTTAATATGCTTTTGAAATAAATAAATTGAAAAAATGAGTAAAACTAAAACAAATAGTATTAGAAATATGCAAATGATGATCTGTAATAGATTTTTTTCATTTGTTTCTTAATAATTTCCAATATTTTCACCCCTATAAATTAATAATTCGTCTTTTATTAATCTTTAAAACAAAAGAATGTAGACTTGTTATATATCATTGAAAAGCTTATAAAATAAGCAAAAAGACGAATCTATTTTCAACATAGGTTCCCATTTAAAAAATCATAAGTTTGTGTTATATCTCGAGAATTATTAGGTTTTCAGAAAATCAAATTACGCCATTTTATTCTATCTAAGAAACGGTAAAATTTTTGTAAAAACAATTTTTCTCTAACTATCATAATAAATAAAATATGATATATTTTGAAAATGAACGAAAAACGAGTTTTTGCCTGTAGCTCAGAAACAAAAGAAGATCGAAAATTCGTGTGACGACTATTAAACTATTCTCGAAAAGTTGACCCTGCAATGTGCAATTGGTTTTGATCTATCGTTAATATTTCCCAAGATACCTTAAAAAACATCGAAAATGAGACACCCTGTACATAGTGATATAAATATAGTGATATAAATATCGCGTAAACAGTCTACAAGAGTCTGCAACAGACCGGCAGTCTAAGATTGGAACGCGTAGTGAAATAAATAATTTGTAATATCGTGGAAATAAATAGTAGTGTTAATTGGTTAAATAAATAGTGTTAGTGTTAGTGTTATATAGTTAATTATAGTTTTAATCTTTATTAGTTTTTAATAATGGATTAATATTAGTAATAGAAACTTTCATCATAGTTTAATAAACACTTAATTTTAATTAATAATAATTGTCTAATACACTTCACCCAGATAAATATAAAAACGTTACAATAATTATAAATTCAGTAAGCAAGTTGTTGAAAATAAACGCAATTTGCTCTAAAATCCTGAATGTTTTTGCGCCACTTTATCAAGAAGAACAAATATTTGATGAAAATAATTATTCTGGTGCCTCTGCCGTATGACAGCAAAATCAACACAACACCTCTCTCATAGGTGCTTGCCCTATTCACACTCGTATGTTAACAGGAGATTGTTTCACTAATTGTTCTGATTTGATGAAATTGCGTGTGTCGAGAGGGCATTGTGGCGCCATCACTTGAGCCGTGTCGAGTCTCTTGAAGTAGTTTAAGAGGATGAACCAATTTTCTCGGCAGCTCTTGATGTCGCAACCATGGCATGCGATTTCACAAATAGGGTGCTTGTGTCGTGAATGTCCCGCGCCTTCAACAAACAAATTAGTTGTTTTGTTCTCTATTACGTTGAGAAATTATAAGCATCGTACCGTCCCGGTTTTACTTCTAATTGCAGCGAAATGTTTTCTTTGTACATCATCGCATACGAAAACGAAAAGCGGTTTTGTTTGTTTTAGTTGCTCACAACTCGGACGTTTTCTAGATTGTCTATAATTTACAGCTGTAATGACTTTAGAAGAATCTCTATTATGCTAATATAAATAATATAAATTCATACCATACTACTCTTTTTACCTTTCGCCAAACGAAGGTATTGTATTAGTCAAAAAATTCAATGACGCGTTTTTAATGAATAAGCACGTTTTAGAATCCATAGAATACGATTTTACTATTTTCATTCAAAAGGTCATTAGATTTAGGTTATAATTGGTCAACCGGAAGTACTCATATTCGAAGTTTTTAACAGATTTTCTTGAAACAAAAAAAAAATTAGCCATGTTATTATAAATATTAAAACATATTTTATTCTCTATAGGATTTGATTACATTTTATATTTCATATTCAATGGATATTAGGGTGGACATTATAAGGGGTCATGTCGAATTTTAACCGAGCTACCCACCAAAGTGGTTCCAAATAAATAAATAAAAAAAAATTATACTGGCAATGATTTCGCATAATATTAATATTTGACCGTGCTTAAATGCACTTGATTTTTCTCATTTACACAACATTATGGGTTTTGACACATTTTGGAACTTTTTAAATAAATAAAAATTGTGCTGGCAATGATTTCGCTTAATATTAATATTTGACAGTGCCTATATGCACTTGATTTTTCTCATATATAATATCATAAGTGGTAATTTTTTTCCGGAAAAAAAATCAGATTGTTACGAGAGTTGGTTGCCTTGCAATTTATTGAGTGGCATTGGCAAAAAATTGAAATTTTGATGAATGTCACGAGATAAATTGGCAACTGGCTTGAGTAAACAATCAAAAAATTTTCCAGGATAAAATTTAACCACGAATGGTATCTGGATGACTATTTCTAAAATAAAAATCAGGTAATCATTTATATATTTTTTTCTTAAACTATCGCATAAAAGTCCAAAAAAGCTATATACTATAGTCTTAAGAATATTTACTGGGACTTTAAATTTTGTCCACATATTCTCGGGTCACTTTAAAATATATTACCAATATTGAGTGGATTTTTACCTTCCGTCACCTTTAGGTAAGGAAGGTATTGTCTTTGGTCAAAAAATTCGGTGGTGAGTTTTTGATGAATAAGCACGTTTTAGGGTCCCTACAATATGATTTTACTATTTTTACGATGATGTCTGTATGTGTGTGTGTGTGTGTGTGTATGTATGTGTGTCTGTGTGTGTGTGTGTGTGTAACAAAATTTTCGTCTACGATAACTTCCATACTACAATTCTAAAAATTATAATTCTTTCGTATTTCTTTTCGTTACATCCATGTGAAGAGCTGATTAGATTTTGGTTAGAATTGGACAACCGGAAGTACCCTCATTTGAAGATTTTAACAGTTTTTCTTGAAAAAACTATGTTAAATATCATTTTTTCACATTTAATGTTATTATAAATATTAAAGAATATTTTATTCTCTATACAATTTGACTGCATTTTATACATAATATTAAATGGATACAGAGTTAAAAAATTATAAAGAAATTAAATTTCGTAAAGTAGCCATAGCTATGGAAACAGCTACTATATTAAGAATATTTTGATTGAAAGATGTCAGTGTCAAGTGAAATTGACATAAGGTACGTTCTATCGGTGTCAGAAATATTCCTACTAGAATAAGAATATTCTTAAAGCAATAGAACGCGCAGTGGCAAATAACTGTCAAGTAAAAAATAAATACGATAGAACAGTGGGAGTGTGTTTATGTGTTATTGTTAGTTAACAACTAAAGCTAACTTTGTATGTTTATTTTAGATCTTCAAAATGTTATTACAGAGATTATAATTATATAAATATATATTAAATAATAAAAATGTAAAGGAGGTATTTCTTTGAGCACAGTCTAATCTGAACATTGACAAATGTAACAGAAAGGTACGCGCGACAGTCGGCTAGTACAATTTTGAATTTATCTCCAATCTATATATCTTCCAACCAGCGCTTCCAGCTCTGAAGTTGGAATGATTCGTAGGTATATTCAGATTTTTTTGACGCAAAAGAACGATCATTGAGGTTCTACTAGAAGAAGTAGTAAGATTTCTGACACCGATGGAACGTACCTGTGTGTTTGTCTTATAATTTTCCTGGAAATATAGGATCTTTTGCTATAAATTTTCTGTATGGAATTTGCATAAAATATATGCAACTGCCGGAAGGTAAAGTACAAGAAATATAATCTTTAGCAAGGAACTTTCTGTATGAAATTTGTACAAAATACATAGAACTGACGGAAGGTAATGTGCTGGCCACATCAGATTTTTTTAACTTCATATTGCCTTTGATAAAAATACAGTTCCAAAATGTGTCGAAACCCAATGTTATTTAAATGAGGAAAAATTAAGCATTTAGGCACGGTCAAATATTAATATTAAGCGGAATCATTACTTGCACATTTTTAAAAATTTATTTGGAACCACTTTAGGAGGCGGCCCGGATAAAATTCGACTTGACCCCTTTTAAGATCCACCTTAATGGATATAGATTTAAAAATTATAGAGATATTAAATTTTATAAAGCAACAAGCTATGCTATAACCATGGAAACAGATACTGTATTATTTAAAGAAAATTTTTAATGTCAAGGGCAATTATGTGTTATATTTATACTGAAAATATAGAATCTTTCACAAGAAAACAATAGGTGCACATTATTAAAAAGAAATGGTATAGGTATAATAAATAAAAGATAATGCCAGTTCTTTTTAATTTCACATTGTGTACATTTAAACAGAAATATAAGTACATTTGAAAAATAAGTAAAATGATAAATTTATTTACAGATGTACTTGTATAACCAAATATATGAAAAATAAGACATCCAGTGTCAGTCATACTGACAAAAAATAACACTATACTATATCACGTTAATACGTAGATATCCGAAATAATAAATGAACTTACGTTTCAACGACAGTCTTGTAGACTTGTCAACAACGACCATCGTTTTAAAATGGCATGTCGTAACTTAGTCGAAACAATTTTAATTTGAAGAATAAGGCACGTGGTGCATATTCTTTAGAATTTTATTTAAAATATGTTCAAAATAAGTCCTTTCAACAATAATACATACAACAATACTTTCCTTCCATTTTTCTTTTTGAATATTGAATGTTTTTAAAGTAATCCTGAATTGAACCATTAATCTCTTTTTCAGACGAAAAACTTGTACCCCGTATATCCAAAAAATAATCAGAAAATAAATATATAAATAACTATATCATCACAGCATATTACCCATTGCTGGATGTACTAATTTGCTTTGTACACAGATTTCGGTATTGATGATGACATATTTGTACCGTGTGTTTACCAGGCGTCATCTCACGGGTACGCAATGCTTGTGCAGAGCGTGCGCCACAGAGGTTAATTTTGTGACATTTAAAATTCGAAATATTTGGCGTCGGTCAGAATTGTACCAGGTTCCTCAGATTTGCAATCAAACACTCAAGCACGCGGCCCCGAAATAAAAATAATCAAAAGTCGCACATATGCCTAATAATACGAACCAGGGTTTTACGGTCTATTTTATATTTGAGAAATATAAGGACACTTCCATTGGTTGAAATGACAAGGTCGAACTTAGAATGTACCCCACTATCATGGCGAAATGTGAGTTTTTAAACCGCTTCGTTATTCGTTTTACTTTTGTACACTTTTGCCCTCGACCAGCGTTGGATTTACTTCTGATTTTTTATTTTGCATTTTGGTTTTTTTTTATGGTTTGAAACACGCTTTATATGTAGATGAACTCTAGGCTCTACAAAGTGAAGTTGTTTTATTCAATTAAATATTAGAGAATTAGTCTCTCTGCATTATCAAACTTCCATTTCGTGAGAAGAGACTTGCTAGATTTCAAGAAGAACCAAATTTTAATTTACAATATTTATTTTATATATAATACTTTGACTTTAAAATGTAATTCAAGAAAATTTAGATAGATTTCTTTACGGAAAAACAAAGTATATACATTCAAACAAAAAAAATCTGGTGTGGCCAACACAATACCTTCCACAATTTACAGGCCGAGTCACACAAAAAAAATTAAGTTAATCCTTATATTTGGATTAGCGAATTTTACTCTAATTTTGACAGTTTATTTCTTAAAATATAGTCTAATCTAATCGAAGTAACTAACTTTTTTTAAACCCCTCAACAGGATCAAATCCCAATTACATAGTGGGTTCACATTGACACACATCCAGGCCTTAGTGGGATTCGAACCCAGAGCCCCGAGGGCACTCATGACATGAGGCGTTGCTTAACCATTGATCCACCGGAGCTATAATAAAATGAAGATTAAATTTTAAATACCGGGATAGAATAGAATTCACTAATCCAAAAATGAGGATTAGCTTAAACAATTTTGTGAATCGTTAATTTTTATTATTCTAAATACATACTTACATATTTACTTATGCTGGAAAATATTCAATTCCTTTTCTATTGTTCTATTTACTTTTCTTTTTAAAACATTACTAATATTATTTTGAAATGATTAGTCCTTTGATAATGACATTTATCTGTCAGTTACAAACATTTGAATAACTGCGATTTGTTTGTTTAAAGCGTAGACTCTGGGATTTAAATTGTAGATAATTTTATAAATTTATCCATAAAGTATTTAGAAAAAGGATTAATGAAAATTTATAGAAAATTTAATAATCTTTAAATAAATATATAAATATATCATCATGGCTTATTAGCCATTGCTGGGTGTGCCAATCTGCTTTGTACATAGATAACGGTAAAGATGATATATTTGTACCGTGCGGGCGCTTACCAGGCGTCACCTCACGGGCACTCATTGCTGGCGTGGAGAGTGCACGATAGGGGTCAATTTTGTGCCATTTAAAATTGGAAATATTTGGCGTCGGTCGGGATCGAACCCGGTTCCCCAGATTCGCGACCTGACACTCAGGCATGCGGCCACGAGACCCCATAATAATAATAATAATAATAATAATAATAATAATAATAATAATCTTTAATTTTTATAATAACATTAATCTCGAAAAAATAACTTTTAAACGTATTTTTCGAAGAAAAACTAGTTTGAGCTTCTAGTACAGGACCATTTCCGGTTATCCGGTTTTCACCAAAATCTAAAGGGCTCTTTCCATGTTAAAATAAGATTCTAGGGACCTTAAAACGTGGTCATTCATCAAAATCTCGATATGCGATTTTTAGCTCGATCCCTATACTTCCCTTACCAAGGGTAGCGGGAGGTAAAAACTTTTATTTCATATAAAATATTTAAGTAGGTAATCCAAAATATTTGACTTTCAATCCGTTTCAGAAGTAAATATTAGTAACAAGTCGTAGTGGTAATTACACCTGTACTGTCTATTTGTTACATCGCGTGAGAATGTACGAGTATGTTCCACAGTAATATATGTGTTACATGTGTAACATATTTCAACTTGTGATGGACGATATAGGTGTGTACTATTCGTGTACTTTTCATTTCTAATTATTTTCACTTTTGAAGTGTATCAATTACCTACCAACTACTTTTACAAGGTCAAATTGTTTGTATTCCATAAAATAAATTGAGGAGCATTTAGTAAAAACAACCAGAGTCCAAATATTGTAAACATGGGTTACATAAAGCGACATATAGTTTCATGGTTCGACCGGTATTTTAAGGGTCATCTTCTAGTTCAGATTTAGCTTCTACTGAAACATTGTACTTTTGGCACAATGAAAAGCAACTTTGTAAAAATTCAGTGTGTACAGTAAAACCTACCTTGCAAGACATGTGACAATACTCATATCATAGGAAAATGTGCAGGATCCAATGCTAATAGAATTAAAGCTAGTATTACTAATAAAGGCGATTTAACCCAATTAAATAACGGAATATTTAAATAACAAATTCGGTTTTTGTAAGTTTAAAATCTTTACCGGTTTCAGGATATTATTCCATTGTTTACATGTACAAAAGTAGGCTGGTAACTAAGTAATAACTGTATCTCTGACTTGTCAAAAACGCTCTACAAAATGAAAATTAAATAAAATGAAATGAAATATAATTCTCTTCATTAATACATACAGATAACGTTAAGTCTCATTCACAACACGAAATTAATGGTTAGTATTACTAGTTACGATTAGAGCAGAAAGCTTGGCATACGTAGTTGTAGTTTAGCGTTCACAAAATGTAAATTAGCGCAGCCCAGGTCTGAGCTAAGTTCAGTTAGCGCAAGAGTTTGTAAGCTCCAAACTTATGGTTAGTATGGTTAATAGAGTAACCAATCACAGAACAAAGAAAAAAATCTGATGTGGCCAGCACATTACCTTCCGTCAGTTCTATGTATTTTGTACAAATTTCATACGGAAAGTTCCTTGCTAAATTAATTATTCTATTTCTTGTACATTACCTTCCGGCAGTTGCATGTATATTATGCAAATTTCATACAGAAAATTATTTTGTGACGTTTTCTATATACTGTGTAATGTATCTGCAGAAATAAAAGATTTATTATTATTATTATTATTATTTCTTGTACCTTACCTTAAAGCAGTTGTATGTATTTTATACAAATTCCATACAGAAAGTAAAAGATCCTATATTTCCAGTAAAATTATAAGATAAACACAATAGGTGCGTTCAATGAAGTAAGCAAATCTAGCAAATGCTAAGTAAGCAAACGAGACTTGTTGCTTAGTGCGCTGAACGATTTGCTAGCTATATGACGAACTGTCATCCGCAACTGTCATCGAGAAACGTATATAGATGTCAAATATAACATTGTGTAATTGTGTACCTGTTGTATTTCTTTTCTTGGTCTGCGAACATATGGAAAATGAATTTATATACTTATTTTCAGATAGTGGAATTAATTTGGAAGAAGCTATATAGACTATAACAAAATATTTTAAATTTGATAATGTTATAAACATCCATCACAAAACTCTCAAAGCCTTTTTTACATGTGGTTGATAGACACACACCATATAAAGAAATAGAAACAGTTCAAGTTAACTTCATGTATGTAAAATTCGTATTTCCCGCCATTATATTTGACACTTAGCAAGAAAAGCGAGAAAATTGTGGCTTGGATTGCTTGCGAGCAAATCAAGCAAACGCTAGGCTAGCAAAGTCGTTCAACAAGTTTTACTTCCGGTTGCTTGTTTTGCTTGGCTTATTGAACGTATCTTATGTCAATTTCACTTGACACTGACATCTTTCAATTAGAATTTTCTTAATATAGTAGCTGTTTCCATAGCTATGGCTACTTTATGAAATTTAATTTCTTTATAATTTTTTAACTCTATATCCATTTAATATTTAGTATAAAATGCAGTCAAATCGTATAGAGAATAAAATATTCTTTAATATTTATAATAACATCAAATGTGAAAAAATTATATTTAACATAGTTTTTTCAAGAAAAACTGTTAAAATCTTCAAATGATGGTACTTCCGGTTGACCAATTGTAACCAAAATCTAATCAGCTCTTCATATGGATGTAACGAAGAAGTATACGAAAAAATTATAATTTTTGTAACTGTAGTATTAGAGTTATCGCAGACGAAAATTTTGTTACACACACACACACACACACACACACACACACACACACACACACACACACACACACATCCACACACACACACACACACATCCACACACACACACACACACACACACACACACACACACACACACACACACACACACACACACACACACACACATACAGACATCATCGTAAAAATAGTAAATTCGTATTCTAGGGACCTTAAAACGTGCTTATTGATTAAAAACTCATCATCGAATTTTTTGACCAAAGACAATACCTTCCTTACCTAAAGGTGACGGAAGGTAAAAAGATGTGACATTTGTTGAGTTTGACAGTTGTTTTAAAGGGAAATAAATTACATTTTTGTTAAATTGAAGTAGAATTTGAAAGGTACTGACTTTATTATTCTGTTATAAATAAACATTTTTAAAATGTGTGTCATAAAAATATCAGTTTTCTAGGTTGCAGACAGTAAAAGCTTAATCAAATGTACTATTTTGCCAACAAAAATTGTTATTCGTAGTCGTTAATTTCATATATTGTGAATGCTGTTTACCAATCTTTAACGACTACTAATTTAATATTTGTCATACTGACATTTGTCAAAATAATTGTTCGGTTAACCATAGCAATCTGAAAGTAGCATTGCGAATATTTCAAAAAATGATATTTATCAATAATGTCTTAATTTTCTGGAACCGATAAACTATTGAACAAACCACGGATGTTATTAATCATAACAAGCCTAGATGTCTTCAAATCCTCGCTCTACGAGCTCGGATTTCAAACTTACATCTTCGGCAGTTATGATGTGCATAACATTCCTAGGTACCATTTGCGTAGGTTTTATAATTTGTTTGTTGAAAATGTTAAGCGGTCCAAGTAATATGAGTTTGGGCTCGTACACTTTAAGAAATTCTGTGTAAAATAATAAATTATTTTACATAGCTCCACACCCATACGATGTTGTGTAAATTTACTTACAATGGTATAAAAGTACACGTTGAATTGGTTCAAAATTGTATACTCAATTTTCGTAAAATAACACCAACTAACGTATTTTGACTATGTAATGTTGTTACAAGATAGATAATATGTATTCATTATAAATAAACAAGAACAATATGTTCAAATATTTTATTTATAGAATGCATTTTACATATGTAGAATTAAATGATGGTAATTGTACTTACCAGGTACTGGTAAATCTTCATACGTGATCCTGATGTCGTTCACGGAAACACATATACACATTTTTTTTGTATTTAAATGTCAGTACACAGAAATATACATACGTCTATTCACTGCGAAATATCATAAGGAACTAGCAATTACCTACCTACCTTGCGATTTTGAACTTGTTCAATTAGGAACACGGTAGCCCTGATTATAGTGTAGAATGAAATTTCTTTAGAAAAATTACCATAGCAAGATATTTTAAAAATAGACTAAGTTTAATATTTAAATATCTTGAGAACATAAAAAATATAAAACTGCGGTTTGAAAATTTAAGATGTATCTAAGTTGTATATAAAATTGGAATTTCGAAATTGTTGATGATTTTGAAGAAAACGGATGAGGCTAAATGTAAATAAACTAATAAAAAAATATTGCTTAAAAAACATTATTTTTAAATTGTTTATAAAATCATAGTTCATGTTATTGCCGAAAGATGCCTCAACTGGTATTGATTTTTGCTAATCCAATGCAAAATCAATCGATTTTTTGGTTTACCCAATAAAAAATTATATTGTCAAAAAATATTTTAAACTACAATATATTTAATCTGTCTGAATAGATTATGAAACATAAAAATAATTATTAATATTTTATAAAAATTTCCAGGTATGTAGTATAGATATTTACCTGTAGATTGCAGTGGGGGTCTCATATTTCATTAAAATTTACAAAAATTTCATTTTCCGGCTAAATTTGGCACTTTTCAAAAACATTTATTTGAAGAAAAAGACTTAGAATTTAAAATAAGTGAGATATTATTTGAATCTTTTCTTGATATTCTTTAATTTTTTGATCTGACATTCCGTTAATTAATCAGCTGATTTTGTTGATATATAATAACAATAACAATACGTGGTGTAAAGAGTATAAATAAGTGAAGACTCAATTTCAGGGGGAAAAGGGAATCTAAGAAAAAGAGAAGGGTGCGTTTTGCAGAATTACAATTGTTTGGTAGGGGAGAGTGGGGCAAGAGTGTACGCGAGGCAAGAGTAAACAATTAAAATATCCCGCTAATTTATACAGTTCGGCTTACCAACCCTAGCGGTAAAACATGGTACTATACTGTCATTTATACGTGAAATAGAACATTGTCAAGTTTATGAAAACAAAATTACAGGTAAGTTTGTATATTGCATCATTTTGATACAAGATTAAAGTCAAAGTATTATTATATTGCACGTGAAATAAAAAAGAACCAATAAAATAGTGAATATTGCATTAAAGTGTGTACCATCCTCTACAACGTTTGCCGACAGAAAGTTTAAACAGTGGCGTAGAACACGGGATAAAAACAATTTTTGTGATAATATTAAACGGGGTAAGAGTAAACATAGTGTTTACTCTTGCCCTGAAATTATAACAATTTCCCCATATAAACATGAATTGGAGCAAATTTTAAAAGGAAAACGTTTAAAGGAAGCAAAAAAGGAATCTATCGCAGGCATCTACTTCTGGATTACAGAAATAGTCAAGCAAAACAATAGTAATAACACGACAACTGTTAATGAAGACGACTGTATTTGTATTTGTTGTAAAGAAAAATACAGTACATCTGTTGAAGACCAAATTATTTGCGGAAAATGTCATCAGTGGGTACACGAAGGATACATTAACGTTAAACTAAATGCCGACAAATATATATGTGATGTTTGTCGTGCTTAGGCAACATTTTTTCAGTCGTTCACTTTTGCCTCGCCATGCGTGGCAAGAGTGAACACTTATTTTTTTAAATAAAAAACATACAGTTTATTTACTATAATAGAAAAGAATTATTTTAATTTTTTTATATGTAAGCAAATGTATGAACTATATTTAGAGTTCAATAAAACTGCTGAAATATTTCATATATGAAAATTATTACATATTATCAAAAAACCGTTCACTCTTGCCCCACTCTCCCCTAAGCATATCTTTTAAATTAAACAATCTTTTAGTTAAATTTCCGTTTATATTAAAGGGCCGCTCCGTGCGGGCGAGCAGATTGTGCCCCGTACAAAGGCCGCACAATTCCTGAAATGATTTAGTTTTTTCAGTACAGACGCCTTCTTTTAAGGGGCTTAATTTTCATATGCCCCCAAATACTCATATAAATAATACTAGGTAAAAAAATGTATCGATAGGTGGTGTGGAATCAGTGTCACGACAAGCGATCGAAAAATCAATAATAACGATCATGTGCAGTAGATGAACTTGAAATATTAATGACAAGTATCGTTTGATGAAACACAATCTATAAATGTAATAAAATCGATTACGCGCGGCGCAGTAGATTAAGCTAAAATTTTGAAGAATTTTTTTGACGGTATTTGAATATTGCAATGAAATATGATAATTTGAAGATAATGACAACGGAAAAGTAGAAATATTTGCTGGAATGTCAATATTATGAATATAATGTACTGTTTAATGTAAAAGTAGGTATTTAATATTAAAAATAATTCTGGTATTGTTCATAACATTGTTATAGTCATAGGTAGGTATACAACAGGATTTATGAATTCATAAGGAATAAAATAATAAAGACAATATAGTTTTATACCACTTAATCAAGCACTAAATTATTTTTAATTACACAAGCTTAAATGCGTTTTGGAATAATGACAATACAAATTTATACAAAATATACATACAATCTTCTTTTAATTACAAAATTACTTCATACTTCAATCTTAATCTCTACTCTTGTTGACATAGGCGCCGACTTGTAGGGTGCATGGGGTCAAGTGCACCCGACAAAATAATTTGTCCGGTGCAAAAGTATAGATTTGCACCTGACAAAAATTTTATCCAATCATTTTACATCATATTTATATTATTGTTATTCATCTTTCATTTTTATTTGTTACTAACTGATCAGGATCTTTACACATAAAAAAGTGGCATTTAATTTCGTAACCAACTTTTAAACTATTAACTATGATAGAGAAAATAGCTATGTATATGTCCCTATTTCTTCAATCACCTTATATACAAGTATACTTATGATAATGGGGTGATGACTGGCATAGGCGAACACATTCAAAATCAGACTTTCATAATTTCCCGGTGCCCTATTTATTTTAGGTGAAAAAAGCTACAAATAACGGTTGTAGACGATACAATTCTGCACCTTAATAAATAAGAAAAATTAATTTTGCTTGCTTTGGTTTGTAACGACAAATATTAGATATGAAAATGCGAGAATTTCAAAAATAGCAATAGCCATGGAATTGAAACAAAAATTGGACATTTTTTAAAGTCAAAAGGCGATTTCGGGCGACAACCGTTCACTTGCGGTATGTTGCGTTCAGGTACGTTCACACATTCGGGCGCTAGGAACAACATACCCGGTATGCTTGGATCAGTGCTCACAGCTGAACGGGTTTGCGAGTCGGGTCAACTCACTGTTCACTATTTCTATCACTTTTTTATCATGCCTTTTTTTGAAATGTCAAAAGTCAAAACAGTCGGAGTCGTGGTCTTATGTCAAACAGGGTGACATTATTTTCGTTGACTCTTTTTTGGACAAACATGGAAAAAACTATCTTTGTCCGTTAATGTATTTTAATTATCAGATACTATTTTTGACAGTTTTAAATGTCGCAGAATATACATAACCACCAAGCACGGTGTCAACAAGTGAACCAACGATTTTTGGCGCCACCATTAACCATATCATACCGTAACTAACCGTAAGTAATCCGAAGAAGTGAACGGGTATGTCGCCCGAAATCGCCTAAAGTCATCAAATTGTAATCTTCCTAAATGATGTATGAAAAAAAGTACAAACATAGCGTATAAGTCCAATATGAGTCTAAGGCAAATTTCCAATTTATTTGTTGGTACTTTTAATAAGCGACCCAGGTCAGCAACTATAATTATAGAACTACAAGATGCATCAATGGACAGCATTAAAAGAAAATTAGAACAAGTAAGGTAATTAATAATAAGAAACATTAAATTATACAGTTAAATGAAAAAGACAATACCCTTTCAATATAAAATGAATTTCTGACATTGACACTTGACAGTTTGATGACTCTGATAACTCCATAATAGTTACTGGCCTGAGTCGCTTTTTAAAAGTAGCAGCAAATAAATCGGAAACTTTCCTTATACTCATATTGGACTTCTACAATGTATGATTTGTATGTTTTCTTCATACATCATTTTGGAATGTGACAGTTTCATGACTTTTACAACTCCCTATGTCCAGTTTAAAATACATTGCTGTCAATCATATTAAGTGTAACTATGGTAATGACGTACGCCATGTCCACTGTTAAAAAATCACGGTATGTATAATCACAATTTTCGTTCGGTGAGTGCACCCGACAAAAATTTTCAAAGTCGGCGCCTATGCTTGTTGATAATTGTTATGCATGACGCCTACACATGTGAGAATCTGTGGATGATAGAGCACGATGTCAGCTCCTTGTGACGTCTTTCACATTCTTGTTTCACCCACGAATCCCATTTAATTTGAGATTAATTGGGGATAATTGCCAGCACGACGCGCAATCTGCTTTGGGGGTGATCAGATTGAAACAACAATTTGTAATGAAATGTATTAGGTGTTTTACGAGTAAGTTTATATCCAAAAATTTGTACATTTCAAGCACAGTACAATAAAGTACAGAATGTGTATAAATGATGAGCCAATTTTGATGTATTTGTTTCTTTAATTTACGACACGAACACGAACACTTATTGCTGGTATGGAGAGTGCGCCACATGGGTCACGAGACCCCATATTTCCAATTATTAACGAAGAAGAAATTTAAACATATTTATCTTCTAATAATAACGCTATAACTTTGGTGATTTGTTAAAAATACTAAGTCGGAGTAGGCTATGAACAGAGAAACTTTTGTCTGATCATAATTCTATTCAAAAGCCAAATTGTCAAAATTGATCTTGAAATGTAATTTTAAGGAGAAAAGATAATACACAACAGCAGTTCAAAAACAAAATATTCATATTCGCCGTTATCTAATTTATTTCCATTTCTAAACTTTGTTTAGATAACAATTTTGACAAAATCTCATCAAATTGAGATTTAAAAATCAGATGTGGCCAACACTATACCTCCCGCCATTTGATTTTTATTAATTTAAATATACATACTTACATATTTACTATGCTGGAAATTGTATTAAGTTCCATTCCATATAACTATGGTTCTATTTACTATTTTCTTTTTAAAACGTTACTATTATTAATTTGAAATGATTAGTTCCTTGACAGTGACATTTATTTGTCAGTTACATACATTTGAGATACGAACTGTGTAACCAAGAAGTTGTGTTTGTTTAAAGCGTAGGCTCCGGGATTTAAATTATAAATAATTTTACATATATATATATATATATATATATATATATATATATATATATATATATATATATACAGGGTGTTTCCTTTAAAACAACCAGCGCTTTTTTGAGTGAACTAATGACTTTTGAAAAAAATGTTATGTACAAGAAATGATCAAGAATAAGGGGCTAATTAATTAATAATAACAAACCAAAAATTCGACCAGTGGTTCTCAAACGGCAGAACAAAATTATATTTTTTTAAATGGTATCCTATATATTTTTTTAGCCCATTAGATAGAGAATTTTTTTCTGATTTCAATGATATAAATATGATATAGGGTTGTACAACAATTATTTCGAGAAAAATGATATTAAAAATAATGTTATATTACAATAGACTATACAATACACAGGGATTGATACGTCTGTTGCCTAGTTACGCTAGTAGTAAACCCATTTTTTATTATAATATTTCTAATTTTTAAAACCATTTTTCTCGAAATAATTGTTATACAACCCCATGCTATATTTATATCGTTGAAATCATAAAATAATATTCTATTTAAATGGTTAAAAAATTATGTAGGGTGCCATTTAAAAAAATATAATTTTGTTCTACCGTTTGAGAACCACTAGTTAAATATTCGATTTGTTACTATTGATACATTATCTCCTTATTCTTGATCATTTTTGGTATAAAACATTTTTCTCTAAAGTTGTTAGTTTGCCCAAAAAAGCGCTGGTTGTTTTAAAGGAAACACCCTGTATATATATATATATATATATATATATATATATATATATATATATATATATATATATAATATATATATATATATATATATATATATATATATATATATATATATATATATATATATATATATATATATATATATATATATAATATATATAGAAAAAGTATTAATGCAAACCTATAGATAATAATACAAATCTCGAAAAAATAATATTTAAAGGTATTTTTCGAAGATAAACTGTTTTGAGCTCGAAGTAAAGTACCATTTCCGATTATCCCATTTATATTAAAATTTAATGGGCTCTTTCCATATTAGAACAAGGTTGACATACAAGCTTTCAAAATTTTCCGAATAATAGTATTTGAGTTAGAGCGGAGGATCCACACATACATACACAAAAACATCATGAAAATATTAAAATCGGATTCTAGACCTTAAAACGTGGTCATTTACCAAAATCTCAATATGCGATTTTTAGCAGGATCCCTATAGGCGGTGTGTACAAAAGTAGTCAGCGCCGACAGCGGACAAAAATTACAAAATGGTTACTCATTGAAACATAGCAAGGTTATGTTTTATGTCAGAATAATTTCGCAATTTCTATTTTATAGAATATTTGCAATAAATGCGAATGATAGGATGTCAAATATTATGTGATACATTGGGGGATGTAATAATTCTCACAAAATTACCGATTGAACACATAACTTTCATGAAAAAATACAAATTGTGCATAGGACCTTAATCTTACTTTTACCAGCTTGCAAAAATTTTAAAATCTGATTTTTGTAAAACTTAAAATTTAATATGGAATATATGAAAAAGTGACATATCTCTTTTTGGCATGACACTATAGAAATTATTACCATAACTAACTTTTGGCACTTCAATTCCTTTAAAATGAAATGCTTCAAACATTGTTGCAGTCCTTTATAAATTATTTTCAACAGGATTCTACTGTGAGTGAGAGTAGGCGTTATTGAATCCATAATTAATTTGCCACGTGTACTCTTTAAGCGCACAGAATCGAAAATAGAAATGCATATGTAATCCAAAACAGAACATCATTAATATTTATTAAATTTTTCAAAGGCTTATATTGTAATTTCTATAAAGATGAAATTATTTAAATAGTTTGCATGCCAAATGTCTTTTCACGGTAGCTTCATTTGCAAATTCCATTAGTTAATGAAATAATGAAAATATAAAATTGTCCGATAACATCAAATTACGGAATCAAATAATCCTACGGTGTACAGTATGATTAGGTATAAGTACTCGCGTGCAGGATTAATTACAACAATTCTTTTCCACGGCTGAGTTAATTAAACCCAGATCCAATCAATTTAATTTACAATTAAAAACCCATTTTGGAGTAATGATTGTGTGGCGCTATTTGTAATATGGTTTGACGCAATTTGAGCAGGACGGATCAAGGGAGTCCGCAGTAATTTGCGTATAAAAGGTCGAAAGAAAATATTTACGTCTGCGGACGAAATTTGAAGCCCGACGCATAACGGACCAAGGGATATAATTTGTAAAATTTAGAGCTGCACTTTTTTGATGAGTTGCTGGTTTAATACCTTTATAAAGAAATAAATCAAGAATATTTCACCACATTTTTTACTTACAAAAGAATAGGTACGTTTAAGCCGTGACAAACGCAGAAACTATGAACTACAAGACAACTATAATACCACTATAATACCCAGAAGTGTTGCGGGAAACGCTCGTTCTAATCATTAAAGGTGTATTCACAAAGGAAAATCAGGTTTAGATTTATGGTTTATACTTTAGATTTAAAGACTTTGGCAGCATATTATGTAATGATTCAATTCGCAATTCAGAATTTTGGGTCTCTCAATCCAAATTATAAAGCTAAACATTGCAAGGTCCAAACTTTGGGTTTATGATTTAGTTTGACGTCACAAACTTCACCATTGAGAACGAGTCGGAAATGATATAGATATATACACCCATCTTTATTTAGTATCCACTTGGCTTTTTAAACAAATGCGAGAACATTGATACCGTCATAACTTAATTGCTGAAATATAACCAATAATGCCAAGCGAATGACAGTTTCACGGCGCACAGGTGTCTTGTTGAGTACTGCTCTACCTTTATTTTAATATTGCTTTTATTACATTTATGAATGACTTACTTAAACCTAAACAAAAAACCATAAACCTAATTTTCATTTTTGAATGCACCTTAAAAATATATTTTGTAAATCTTGTTTCATGTACACATTTGAATAAAAAATTATATAGAAAGAAGTGAAAGCAACTGCAAAATTTGAATTTAGAGCTGCATTTTCAAATGTAGAACTGCAGAAATAAGCCTGAGCTGCACCAAATTATATCCCCTGTAACGGACGTCTTTTATTCGTCCAAGGATGTAAACATTTTTCGGCAAAATCACAGCTCAATAATGCTCTTTGCTCAAATCAATGATTTCTTGGAGAAAGGATTACTTAAAAATTATGTATTTAAACAATATTCAATTATATTTAACAACCGTCACTATAATTAACCTTGTCAACAACTAGATTAAAATGTCAAACAAAATTTGTTTAAAAATATCAAAGCCTGCTAGATAGGCTCAGTGAAAAGAGAACAGCCCTCGTATTAATACATGGGTGGTGCCGTGGCACCCACCGTGTGCACGCCTACGGATGTAATTGAAATCTTGAGGGATACAAACGAAAAATTCAAGTGATGTAAAGTCAGAGGCGTAACGTTTTTATTTTGGCTGTGGGTGCACTATTTTTATTTTAAATATGGGTACCTATATTTTTTTTAAAATGCAAATAAAACAATAAAAATAACATACTTATTTTGTTATACATATATTAAATTATGTATACATTTAACATAAATAAAATTAATATCTATTACAAAAAAATAAAATAATAATACTCCTAATATTAATATAAGGGGAATCTCTAAAACACGTAGACATGGCTTAAGCGTAGATTCCTGGGCCGAAAACAACACGATTTTTTAACCTAATTTACCAAAATCCGAAAAACCGAAAGTGCACCGTTTAGTAAAATTTTTTTTTTGCTTTTAATGACAAAACGCCTTGTTCGGTTTGAATGAAATTTAGGTGTCACGACAATGATACATTCAATGGTAAACTTTTCTGTCTCTGCGTAAGTTGTGATATCTGTAACGATTTAGGCAGAAAAAAATTAAATATGAGTGCACAGTGCAATTTTTAAAATAAATTTCGTCTAGCAATCTATTCAAATGTCAAACAACTAATTTTTTATGACAGTAACATTTGTTTATAGGTTGCCAATAATTTTCTTCGTAATATCCTATAATTATTAACATATCCGTTTGTTCGGCTTAATAGTAGTATTTTACTCCCATTATCATGACACGATTAAATAATGTCAGCTTACTCTTGAACAACTTAAAAAGACTGATAACTCATTTTTACAATGTATGAAATATAATTAAAATGTTAGAGCGAAATTAGTGTGGGAGCTGCGCACCCACACTTTTACTATCTGTGGATGCATGTGCGTCCATGCTCCCACGTAGTTTACGCCCCTGTGTAAATTAATTGACAATTTATAACTTGATTTTTGACACTTATCAGATATCATCACCTCCAGTTCGTTTTGTTTTAGAAAATTAAGTACATATTATTATTATAAATGCTCATGGGAAGGATATAGTTTGATGCTTAATACGAGTAGTAGATGGGTCATAGGTAAGTAGGTTCACTGCGTTGTTATATTTGGTAAGGTAAGGTAAGGCAAGGCAAAACAGAGGTATAGTATTGCAAGATCTCACACAGGGATGTATTACACAGGATATCCTGTTTCTATTGCAAATAGCTACGTCCTGTTTTGTGCGTTTTGTATTTCAGAGGAATTTAATATAAGATCACTTCTTTCATAGTGCTATTTTCAATACGACATTTCTTTTTATAAAAAGGTCATCTCCGAATTGTATGAGTTAGGATTTTAGCTTCGCCCATTCTGTTAAATTCATTAGTGTCGATTACTTAATTTTTGTGGGGGTAGTACATAACACACCACTCTTATTTTGTTATTACAAAAATCTGATGTGGCCAGCACATAACCTCTCGCCAAATATTTTACCTGGTTGTACGCATAAAACGAAAAATATTTTTAACTACATATACATATATTCATGTCTCACTACAAAATAATTCTCACATATATTTGCAAAATCCATGGGATATTTTAATATAAATTATGTACAATACATACATTTTCTTTATATTCAATATCGTGAAATTTTCGTTTTCTACTTTCCTTTTCTTTTTCCTTATATTCGTCATTTTTTCGCAAATTCCTTTTATATATTTTTTTACGTATATTCTTTTGCGTTGTTGACTTTTTTTTATTTTCATAATCTTCATAATAATGTACAAATATTTTTGACAGTGGCATACAAATATTTTTGACAGTGACATTTATGTGTCAATTACAAACATTTGAATTTCTTGCCTTGAAGTAGTTTGATCTCAGAATTTTTACATCAAATTATTTTATATGCATTTCTTTATCTCTAAATCTATAGAAGATATAATAATGAATTTATATTTATCGAATAAAGAATTTAACGTTCTTTAATACAAGTATTTACATAAATTTTCGATAAATAATATTTAGATGATTTTTTTGTTACCAAACTTAATCAACTCTTCCCATTATTGTTAGATTGAGGAATCCGTAGTTAAAAATGTCTTAAGTCTTATAGTATTTGAGGAATCGTGGATCCTACATCCACACACACATACGGACATCATCTTAAAAATGTTATAATCGGAATCTAAGGACCTTAAAACGTGCTTATTCACTAAAATCTGGATATGCGATTTTTCGCATGAATTCAATACCTCTCTTAGCGAGAGGTAAAAATACTGCATCAGAATATGATATTGTTTATAATTTTTCAATTTCCGGAACCGTAAACATAATCGAAAACAATAATAACATTTTTGCAAAAATCATTGGTGCCATGGAACAAAAATTTTAACAAAAGCGCAAACATCTGTCACAGATTCTTGACGTTTAAACTTATATATAAAAAGAGGAAAATATAAACACCTTTATTGTAGTTGATGACATAACAATGGAATTGTTGATTTACAACAATATGATTTGACGAGAACAAAATTTAAGATTTCTTTAAGAAGTGACTATGTATACGACCCTTAACTTATTTAAATTAAGAGACATAAAATGTGTTGGGGAAAATGATTTTTATTTTACTATCACAAACATATGAATTTATAATATAAAATTTACCATTAAACAATGCCCCAATCTGCTGTAAAATTCTTGTCTGACATT
The DNA here is from genome assembly GCA_963082715.1 of Harpalus rubripes. NCBI lineage: Eukaryota > Metazoa > Arthropoda > Insecta > Coleoptera > Carabidae > Harpalus > Harpalus rubripes. The sequence goes on from OY720450.1 coordinate 5,175,969, forward strand.
TGGTAATTGTTTATGTGATATCTGTTTAAATTTTTATTCTATGGCATCAATGAATTTTGCAAAAATTTGGACTTTTTATCACATGCACCACAATTATTTTTATTTGCACTAAATTGTAAAATGATAAGTTTGGACTTGGCTATTTTCCTAGTAACATAACCTAATGAACAAAACGCGGGTAGAGTCCGTGCGTTTAGAGAAAAAACCGGCGCACAGACCAAAATTCATCCGGGCGGGTCCAACTTGTGAAAGTAGGGATGTACGATATTGTGACAGGTAGCAGCTGTTTGTAGCGTATAGGTTACAGAGATAAATATGGACAAAGATATTTAATCAAATGTCTTTTGTGCGAGTAATAATTATATCTATACTTGTGTATGAATATTACGTGTCGTAAATAACATTTAAATATTATTCAGTTAAATGTTTATTAATAGTCAACATCTGTAAGTTGGGTAGTACAACTTCTACTGCGCCGATTGGTTTTTTCTCTAAACGCACGGACTCTACCCATATGTGCACCCTGAATGACCTTATATTAAAGCAATTATCACCGGCTACCACTTTTCCGTTTTAAGAATCCTAAATGATACATTTTGTAATGAATCTGTAAGCATTGGGTCGCAAAAATCACTTTAATATACATAAATAAACTATGTTTTCTTCAAATGAAATATATTTATCATGTTTAGTACATACCTTGTTTTCTTTTTCTTGACTTCGGGTTGTTTCAGCACGTGTTGAATTAAACTCTTACACTACGTCGCCCCACATCGTCCTGGGATGAGGTTCGTTCTACCGCAGCGCTAATTGTACTTTATGGCACCAGAATTTACGTTTTTATGATGTCTTCGTCACCGGGAAAACTGCCGCAATGAGAAAATCAAAACTACGTTTTTACCTTATATTATGAAAACGAATTATTTTTAAGGAGATAAATTCAAACACCAATTTCAAAAGGAACCATCTACGAAAACACTTACAATTGCTGTACACATTTTCCCAATATAATATTATGTTCCCAACACATTAGACACAATTTCAAAAATATAAGCTTAACAGAAAAGGTCCTCTACAAAATGCAATATTGCGCTTAATTGTTTTATATTTATTCCTCAAGTTTTTAATAATAAACTATAACCTCCTTCATTTCTAACAAACAATAACAAAAATAACAGCTGAATTACGGTAGCACTTGTCTTCAAAGTTTAAATATTTTAAGACAGAGAGTAGCACACGTCAAATCCTCCCACAAAATTCCTGAAATTGTTTAGTTTTTCAGTGCAGACGCCTTCTTTAAGGGGCTTGATTTTAATATGCCCCTAAATGCTCATATAAATAATACATGGAAAAATTGTATCGACAGGCATGGATTGGAATAAGTGTGACGTCACGCGATCGAAAAATTAATAAATTTTGAAGACAGGTAAAATTAATAAACCAGAAGCTCTCAACAGATTTTCATGAAATAGTTATTTGTATATCAAGGCCGCGAAAACAATCTCGACGGCGCTAAAGGATTTCGCGGACAAGGTGTACACAATATTTTTTTTATATTTTGCGTTCATAATGAAGTCATTACGATACGCAATTGCGATATGCAATTTTTTGTTTTAGACAGTTGGTACTACATGACGTTTCTTTAACCCATTTTTACTTAATTTATTTTTAGTTAATTGACAATTCATTTTAAAGTATAATGTCGAAATTATTATTATTTTTTTTATTTAGGGACAATTTTAAGGAATGTTTAATAATTAATGTATCCGCTGGAATATTTTGATGAAAATTGGTATACTTATGTTTTTTGGTACGAGGAATTTACTGGTGAGGTCGTTGAAGGTGTACCGCACACCCATTTTTGGGTATGAGGATGGTGTGTTTTAAAAAAGGGTGGAAATTGTTAAAAAATAATAAATTCTGAAAATTTGTATTTAAGTAGTTTGAAGGGTGTAGATTTAAGATTTTAAAACCACAGGTCGATATCTCTTTTCGTGTCCGAGATATTCGGCCTCAAAACTTTGCTCAAAAATGCCCATTTTTGGGCCATATCCCAAAAATGGTCAATTATAAACCGCTGGCGATATCACCATTAGATTCTACGAGCAAAATTACATAAGCATACCAATTTTCATAATTTTTGAACAACTATTACAATCTCCAGAAGGAAAAGTCTGAAAATGGCCAAAAATCGCAAAAAATCTAAGGTGTACCCCTTGCGATTTTTTCAGTTTTTGACAATTTCAAGGAATGTTTACTAATTAATGTATCCGCTGGAATATTTTGATGAAAATTGGTATACTTATGTTTTTTGGTACGAGGAATTTACTGGTGAGGTTGTTGAAGGTGTACCGCACACCCATTTTTGGGTATGAGGATGGTGTGGTTTAAAAAGGGTGGAAATTTTTAAAAAAATAAAAATTCTGAAATTTTTTATTTAAGTAGTTTGAAGGGTGTATATTTAAGATTTTAAAACCACAGGTCGATATCTCTTTTCGTGTCCGAGATATTCGGCCTCAAAACTTTGCTCAAAAATGCCCATTTTTGGGTCATATCCCAAAAATGGTCAATTATACACCGCTGGCGATATCACCATTACATTCTACGAGCAAAATTACATAAGCATACCAATTTTCATAATTTTTGAACAACTATTACAAGCTCCAGAAGGAAAAGTCTGAAAATGGCCAAAAATCGCAAAAAATCTAAGGTGTACCCCTTGCGATTTTTTCAGTTTTTGACAATTTCAAGGAATGTTTACTAATTAATGTATCCGCTGGAATATTTTGATGAAAATTGGTATACTTATGTTTTTTGGTACGAGGAATTTACTGGTGAGGTTGTTGAAGGTGTACCGCACACCCATTTTTGGGTATGAGGATGGTGTGGTTTAAAAAGGGTGGAAATTTTTAAAAAAATAAAAATTCTGAAATTTTTTATTTAAGTAGTTTGAAGGGTGTATATTTAAGATTTTAAAACCACAGGTCGATATCTCTTTTCGTGTCCGAGATATTCGGCCTCAAAACTTTGCTCAAAAATGCCCATTTTTGGGTCATATCCCAAAAATGGTCAATTATACACCGCTGGCGATATCACCATTACATTCTACGAGCAAAATTACATAAGCATACCAATTTTCATAATTTTTGAACAACTATTACAAGCTCCAGAAGGAAAAGTCTGAAAATGGCCAAAAATCGCAAAAAATCTAAGGTGTACCCCTTGCGATTTTTTCAGTTTTTGACAATTTCAAGGAATGTTTACTAATTAATGTATCCGCTGGAATATTTTGATGAAAATTGGTATACTTATGTTTTTTGGTACGAGGAATTTACTGGTGAGGTTGTTGAAGGTGTACCGCACACCCATTTTTGGGTATGAGGATGGTGTGGTTTAAAAAGGGTGGAAATTTTTAAAAAAATAAAAATTCTGAAATTTTTTATTTAAGTAGTTTGAAGGGTGTATATTTAAGATTTTAAAACCACAGGTCGATATCTCTTTTCGTGTCCGAGATATTCGGCCTCAAAACTTTGCTCAAAAATGCCCATTTTTGGGTCATATCCCAAAAATGGTCAATTATACACCGCTGGCGATATCACCATTACATTCTACGAGCAAAATTACATAAGCATACCAATTTTCATAATTTTTGAACAACTATTACAAGCTCCAGAAGGAAAAGTCTGAAAATGGCCAAAAATCGCAAAAAATCTAAGGTGTACCCCTTGCGATTTTTTCAGTTTTTGACAATTTCAAGGAATGTTTACTAATTAATGTATCCGCTGGAATATTTTGATGAAAATTGGTATACTTATGTTTTTTGGTACGAGGAATTTACTGGTGAGGTTGTTGAAGGTGTACCGCACACCCATTTTTGGGTATGAGGATGGTGTGGTTTAAAAAGGGTGGAAATTTTTAAAAAAATAAAAATTCTGAAATTTTTTATTTAAGTAGTTTGAAGGGTGTATATTTAAGATTTTAAAACCACAGGTCGATATCTCTTTTCGTGTCCGAGATATTCGGCCTCAAAACTTTGCTCAAAAATGCCCATTTTTGGGTCATATCCCAAAAATGGTCAATTATACACCGCTGGCGATATCACCATTACATTCTACGAGCAAAATTACATAAGCATACCAATTTTCATAATTTTTGAACAACTATTACAAGCTCCAGAAGGAAAAGTCTGAAAATGGCCAAAAATCGCAAAAAATCTAAGGTGTACCCCTTGCGATTTTTTCAGTTTTTGACAATTTCAAGGAATGTTTACTAATTAATGTATCCGCTGGAATATTTTGATGAAAATTGGTATACTTATGTTTTTTGGTACGAGGAATTTACTGGTGAGGTTGTTGAAGGTGTACCGCACACCCATTTTTGGGTATGAGGATGGTGTGGTTTAAAAAGGGTGGAAATTTTTAAAAAAATAAAAATTCTGAAATTTTTTATTTAAGTAGTTTGAAGGGTGTATATTTAAGATTTTAAAACCACAGGTCGATATCTCTTTTCGTGTCCGAGATATTCGGCCTCAAAACTTTGCTCAAAAATGCCCATTTTTGGGTCATATCCCAAAAATGGTCAATTATACACCGCTGGCGATATCACCATTACATTCTACGAGCAAAATTACATAAGCATACCAATTTTCATAATTTTTGAACAACTATTACAAGCTCCAGAAGGAAAAGTCTGAAAATGGCCAAAAATCGCAAAAAATCTAAGGTGTACCCCTTGCGATTTTTTCAGTTTTTGACAATTTCAAGGAATGTTTACTAATTAATGTATCCGCTGGAATATTTTGATGAAAATTGGTATACTTATGTTTTTTGGTACGAGGAATTTACTGGTGAGGTTGTTGAAGGTGTACCGCACACCCATTTTTGGGTATGAGGATGGTGTGGTTTAAAAAGGGTGGAAATTTTTAAAAAAATAAAAATTCTGAAATTTTTTATTTAAGTAGTTTGAAGGGTGTATATTTAAGATTTTAAAACCACAGGTCGATATCTCTTTTCGTGTCCGAGATATTCGGCCTCAAAACTTTGCTCAAAAATGCCCATTTTTGGGTCATATCCCAAAAATGGTCAATTATACACCGCTGGCGATATCACCATTACATTCTACGAGCAAAATTACATAAGCATACCAATTTTCATAATTTTTGAACAACTATTACAAGCTCCAGAAGGAAAAGTCTGAAAATGGCCAAAAATCGCAAAAAATCTAAGGTGTACCCCTTGCGATTTTTTCAGTTTTTGACAATTTCAAGGAATGTTTACTAATTAATGTATCCGCTGGAATATTTTGATGAAAATTGGTATACTTATGTTTTTTGGTACGAGGAATTTACTGGTGAGGTTGTTGAAGGTGTACCGCACACCCATTTTTGGGTATGAGGATGGTGTGGTTTAAAAAGGGTGGAAATTTTTAAAAAAATAAAAATTCTGAAATTTTTTATTTAAGTAGTTTGAAGGGTGTATATTTAAGATTTTAAAACCACAGGTCGATATCTCTTTTCGTGTCCGAGATATTCGGCCTCAAAACTTTGCTCAAAAATGCCCATTTTTGGGTCATATCCCAAAAATGGTCAATTATACACCGCTGGCGATATCACCATTACATTCTACGAGCAAAATTACATAAGCATACCAATTTTCATAATTTTTGAACAACTATTACAAGCTCCAGAAGGAAAAGTCTGAAAATGGCCAAAAATCCCAATATTTGGACAATTCATTTCCAGATTCTTGGATTGGTTTAAATGGACCAATTAATTGGCCGGCAAGGTCTCCTGATCTAAGCCCCTTAGATTTTTTTCTTTGGGGTCATTTAAAATCAAAAATTTACGGCCATTATGAATTGACCACTTTAGAAGACCTGAAAGCGGCAATAAGGAATGAATGTAGGCTTATTTCTAATCGACAGCTAAGCAACGTGAGACAGCAATGTTACGATCGTCTCGGATTTTGCTTAGCGCAAAACGGCGGCCATTTTGAATATTTATTATAATTTTTAAATTTTAATGTTGTAATTAGTAGGTACGATTTAATATTTTTTAAATAGATAAATCTTGTTACGTACAATGTATCCACTTTATTAAATTAAATATTAATAAAAGATTAAAAACATATTAATAATAAAAATTATTTTGAAAAGAAAAAATTAAAAAATAAATATTGCTGTCGGTTGGTTTCGAACCCGACTCTCTAAATTGTGAAGCGCGCACGTTACCCCTACTCTATCAGAACTGTTGCTTAGATACTATTATTTTCAAGATATAAATAACATTCATGGTACTTCTACAATTTTTCTTAATTTATTCTAATATTACACTTGTAAATTGACTGAGTTGAATTGAAATCCATAGAAATAGTATCCCCGGATAAGCATGCAAAATTTCATCTTAATATCTTGCACTGGGGAGATACTATTCACAATTAACTAATTTTACATGTTAATCGCCCATGTGTCGGTCGGCCTAAGACACCCGGTATATATATATATATATATATATATATATATATATATATATATATATATATATATATATATATATATATATATATATATATATATATCATTTCAGACTCGATCTCATTGGTGAAGTTTGTGACGTCAAGCTAAATCATAAACCTGAAGTTTGGACTTTGCAATGTTTAGCATTATGTTTTGGATTTAGAGACCCTAAATTCTGAGGGGTGAATGAAGTCATAACATAATATGCGGCCAAAGTCTTGAAATCTAAAGTACAGACAATAAATCTAAACCTAATTTTCATTTGTGATGGCACCTTTAGCAGAAATGATATCATTTAAAAAAAATAAAAGTTGATTATATTTCCAAATATATTTTTGGCGTTTTGTTTAGCAGTCGCCGGGCTTATGCTCTACTTTACCGCCCGCAGAGTGTAATTTTTCAGTTTCCACCGTGGTAACTAAGATGTAAACAAACTATTTTATTGCACTTGTGCGTAAAATAATAAATTATTTATGTTAGTAGTTCCCTCCAAATTAAACCCCAAAAATGATAGTGATGACATATTAAAGTTGTGAAATGTAATGGAGGACATATATTGTTATCCATGACTAATACAATTTAAAACATTTGCACATACATCGATTAGATAAACATTATCTTTTAATCTTACTAAATCTGTAGCCACCTACGAGCCCAGACTGTCTTTCACAAGGCAATATTCGTCATAAATATAATTATCATTTCGTAAGAGTTACCAGAGCTTTTATACAATTTTTTGGTCTTACTATTAGTCAAAAGTATATCATTACAATCATATAGAATTATATTTTAGTATAGCTGAAATAACCTAACATATATTTAGATTCTAAAAATCAATCCTTTTACATCTATCACAAAGTTTGTTCCACACAAAGTCAGCTACGCAAGATTCACTCGAAATCTGTATAAACATAATAACAGTGAAGATATATCTTACAAGCTTTTTACAATATAAAGAAACTTTTGTAAAAATTTGATTCTTCCAAACACTGTTTTAGATAAATGATTGATTTTTTTACACTTGCTATTTACAAAAGCTAACAGAGGCAATGAATAATATATATTGGTCATAGGCCTCGAAATTTCTGTCAAGCACACTTTAACTAAAATAAGAATCTGTGCAGGGCTAGAATTTATATTTTTAAATGCTTTATGGGCAAATGGCTTTAGATAAGTCTTAGTTCGGTTTTTGATATGGGGAAAAAATCGACAATTCGGTGGCGTAAGTCCTCAGATATTAAAAGATACTTACAGGCCCGGATTAACCACTAGGCAAACTAGGCAATTGCCTATGGCCCGTAATAAATAAGGCCCGGAAATCACTAATACCTGTAAATCAGAAATACATCATTAACAATTATTTTGAATTTTATTTTGTAACCAAAATGTAATACATTTTAGCTAAAGCTAACTGAAAATAATATTTATGTAGATTCATAGAACTGAATTAAAAGTAGGGAATTATCGTCTAAATCGTCTATACATTCGTCTGCCATCTGGTATCTGGTGGTGCGACTATGCGAGCACTATCGTTGCAAATTATCAACACCAGCATTAATGCATTCATTTATACAACAAAATTATATAATAGCAACAATCCCAAATTTGAATATTATTTTAATAATATATCTAACATTACCAATAAGCAATGCAGGTGGAAAGACATTTTCAGTTCTCGAAAAAGTAAAAACTTATTAGAGAAGTACTTTAGGAAAACAAAAATTAAATAGTTTATCTATGTTGTATTCTGAAAATCATGCTTTAAGCGTGTTTTTAAATTATGAAGTTTTGATTACTAAATTTAATGAATTAAAAGTTAAAAAAAAATAATAATTGTAATTTATACTATTATTTATATTGTAATAGATATTATTTTTATGTAGTTTATTTTAGATTTATAATTTTCTAACTTGTGTTGCAAGTTTATGTACACGGTCTATTTCATTTTTCGATTATTTTTTTTTTTTATTTAAGTTTTGTATGTGCATTATATCATAAAATAACCAAAATTTGATTATTGTACCTACTTATTTTCGTTTTTAACTATAGTAAGTTAAAAATTAGGGGGGGGGGTATTTATTTATTTAATATTTCCTTAATCCGGCACTGGATACTCACAGGTTGTTTCGAAACTATTGGTACAAACTTTAAGGGCTTTTTTGAGTAATTTTTCTATAAATTAAATTCGTACTTTATACGATAAACGACAATACATTTTGTATACCACAGTAATTTACAAATGTATTGTATAAATATTTTATTATACAGGGTGTAAATGAAATAAGTGCATTACATTTAACCAGTAATGTAACTCGACGAGAGCAACAATATTTCTTAATAACTTTTTTTCCAAGTCTTTTAGATTTTGAGTTAAAATTCTTTAAAGATTTGCTGTATATTTCGGCGCGCGCCCATGGAGAACAAATGGCTGCTGCCGTATTCAAGTAGGATACAAACAGCTCAAAAATTTTCGATTATCGGTTACACTTGCAGTCACAATAATTAATAAACGAATCAACGGAAATAACATTTATTATAAATTAATTTGTAATAGTACAATTTTTAAAATAAAGAAATTTAGATTTTGGATAACAAAATTATAAAGTTGTGTATTAAACCAGGTTTTAATCACCTTTGAATAGAGGATGACAAGGAGGAACGAGGGGAGGAAGAGCAAAAGCATAGTTATTAGGTTATGAGATGATTATTTATCGTCGACAAATCATAATAGTTTATATACGTTATTCAAAAAATGTAAGTACAAACTTTTGTCCATTTAAACGAGGTACATGAGTACCAATAATTAGTCCAAGGAATTAGTCGTCCATTTATTGTTCCCGCTCAAACATTTTTTAATGAAAATTTTTACAGCATTTTCGTCTGTTGAAATGTGTATTGTGCATAATAAATACACCTTCCCAAGTAAATTCAGTCTCATTAATGAACATTATGAGCCATTCCCAAAATCGAAGTCTGTTGAAAACATTGATCTTTTTGCACATGATATGGAAACAACTGTTGCTTTATTTAAAATTGTCGTATGGGGCACTTCGTATTGCGATAAAGATGTACAAGATTAACAAATGTGCGAATATTAGGAACAGTATGATTTGGAAACGCTCCGTCTAAATGCGTTGGCAACTTTATAATACTGTCTTTATATCAACCACAAATTAAAATGTAGTAAAGATACGAATAAATAAATAAACCATAGGTAAGTAATTACATTATCTGTGTACTCGCTATTTGTAAACGTAAGCATTTTGACAGAATTTTACCTGATAAACAAGTTTATTACTAATGCCAAAATATAATTGCAACAACCGACAAAACTGTCAATTGCTAAAACAAAATTTTTCATAGCTATTGCTACTGCATTTAATTATTAGCAAAATACGTGGAACGACTCGTCAATTTACGGGGTGGTAAAAATGCTAAAAAATATGCGATTTCAAGAAAAAGTTATTAAGAAATATTGTTTTCTCGTCGAGTTACATTACTGGTTAAATTTAATGCACTTATTTCATTTACACCCGGTATATATTTTTTAATTATTCGTCATTTTAAAAATTTACTGATTAGCCTTAAGTTTGTTGGGAAGCATTTGAAAATTCTAGCCCTGCCTAGATACCCTAAAATATGCAATATCCTCTAAAGAAATATGCCAGTGATATGAACAAATATATAAATCTTACACTATAATTTTTACCATGATATGTCAAATTGCATTTTAATTTATTTACATCGGGACATTTCCACACTGAAGTATAGGACAATAAATAATACATAAAATCCCTATTTTAAACTATTTTAGTATTCATTGTCCCTTACTTTGAAAATTGTCAGATTTGGAAGAATATTCCATAAATCGTAACACTCATTTTCTTAAATATTTTTTAAGACTAGTTAAAAATAAATAAACAAAGTTTAAAATTGAGTAAATTTCAATGATTTTTAAATAGTAATTTTATGGTAAATGAACACCAAACAAAATAATTATATTTATTTAACCGAATTAATTTTTAATGTAGTAAATTTTGATATTTGAATAATTAATTAAAAACAGAAACAAAAATAATTGAATGCAAATAATTGCATTGAAATTTTACTCAATTTAAAACGAAATACAAATACGGCTAAACTTCATATTTAATGGCACCTATTGATTTATAATGAAAATAAAAATGCTATGTAGCATATACATATAAATAAGCTTCACTCTCTACAAATAATTCTTAGAATATACGTAATTTTATAGTATTAATAAATATGATTAGGTTTCACTTCACACAGAAGGATGGTTAATTATTCTTTCCTTACCATCAAAGCACCAGATTCATTTCAAAACGAAATTAAATATTCTTTTTGCCATCTATTCCCAAACAGCAAAACAAACACAAATAATCAAATACCTATTTACTGCCGAAGATACCTTTTAGGTTAGTATAACATATCTAATTATATATGTAGGATGTCTGTTAATTAATAATTTAAGGGTAGGTAAAACAGATCCAATATCAAAAAGTCTATGAGCGTAGTATGAACAACTGATAGGGTAACAAGCATCGTTTTCCTGTCAGTCATTGGATAGACTATTTTAGAGAAAAGTACTTCTAATAAAAGATGTGTAAAAATAACGGAAATTATTTTCTGGTTGGTAGGTAGTTTCGACTTTTCCCTCTAGGTATCTTTACTAGACACTCTTTTGGATCTGTTGCCCAAGCGTCATCCTTCGGGAAACATCTGAGCGGTCTGTGTATGTTTTTTCATGTGTTTCACGATTTTGCAATGGCAGACATAAATTTTTGTTTCCGTTAAGGAAATCAGCAGCGAAAACTGTCGCAATGCTTCGGGGAGCTTACGGGGATGGCTTTACAAGTGGTTTTCTTATATAGCGTGTGTCTGTCTTAAAGGTGTACATAGGAGATTAACATGGGAAATCAGTTTTTTGCAATTTCCTGCTCGCCGAATTATTTTAAGCAAAAACGCGTCAAATAAAAGTTTTAGGGCATAAAATTCCGCATCTACTCGTAAATCATTAAATAGAATTACCTTTACATGCTTTGTAACGACAGAAATTAATTATGAAAATGTCGAAAATTACGTTGAAAATATCGACAACCATGGAATTGAACAAAAAATAAATAAATGCTTGACGTTTTATCTGTCACAACGTAAGTTAACTTATTTGACGTTTCTGACAATTTGATAAATCGTCAAGCATTTATTTATTTTTTGTCCAATTGCATGTCTGTCGATATTTTCAATGTAATTTTCGAAATTTTCATATTTAATTTCTGTTGTTACAAAGCATATAAAGGTAATTCTGTTTATTGATTTAGATGCAGAATTTTATGCTCTAAAACTTTTATTTGACGCGTTTTTGCTTAAAATAATTCGGCGAGCAGGAAATTGCAAAAAACTGATTTCCCATGTTAATCTCCTATGTACATCTTTAAGACAGACACTCGGTATAATATCATAAGTGGTAAGTTTTTACCGGAATTTTTTTTAAATTGTTATGAAAGATGGTTGCCTAGTAATTTATCGAGTGGCGTTGACAAAAAAATCACGAGTTGTCAACCGAGTGATTTTTGATCAATGTCACGAGATAAATTGGCAACTAGCTCAAGTAAAGCAAACGGAAAATTTTTCCAGGATTAAATTTAACCACGAATGGTATTCGGATGACTATTTCCCAAATATATATTGACAAAATCTTCTATCTTTTATTGTGTATTGAGGTGTTACTCGTATATATGTTTGATTATTCAACGTTTTAAATAGATTCCTGTCCAAATCGACACGTTGTTAATAAAAACTAATAACACTGAAAATATACACACTTTGACAGGTATGTAAACAATATTTTTTCATAATGTCAAAAAAATTTCGCTTATCAAAACACGTCTAAAAGCAAGACATGGCTTAAAGGGTGCGAAAATATTTTTGTGATGGTGTTTTATCGAAATAAAACTTGGTAACAAGGTAGAATCTTGAATTTGGATTGGCTTATAAATTTATGAGTGAAATAGTCTTTTGAAAAGTGGTCGAATATCAACCGAAATGCTATTCGATTTCCAAAACGTCTGAAATCACAGAAAAATCCGTGATGCAATCATGTCTGATCATCGTAGATCGTAGAACAATCGATGAATTGGAGGAACTCATTTAGTATTCCTGAGTTTATGTACACGAATTTTGGCTGAAAATTTGAAGATGAAACGCGACGTAATGAAATTCTTTCCATGTGTGCTTTCCGACAATGAGAGAATCAAACATTCAAGTGTGTGCCAGGAATTAAAAGAACAATCAGAAAACGGTCCGTATTTTTTGTAAGCTCGCCTGAATATTTCTGGTGATTTCCCTAACAAGAAACAGAACCCGTTATTTTTACTACCCTGTTCTTGTACAATTAATTATTCTGCAAATGCAATTTAATGTAATTTTGTCTAAAATAATCCATAAACGATTTGCAGATAACAAACAATGCTAGTCAAATACTCGCTAAAATAACGTACAGTATTAAAAAATAATTCACTAGTTAAAAACAAAAGAAAAAGAATAACCTGATACCCGGCCCCGAGCTATAAACGGGCAGAGTGGGCATTTGGCCAAGGTGCCAAATTTTAGGGGGCCCGAAATGTAGGGGACTCTGAACGCAGGAAAAATAATTACCCAACGTTAAAAATAAGTATGACACGAAAATGTTTAAAAATGTAGCATAATAGTATATTACATTACAAGTCATGAAAATGTTTCATTGCAGACGAGGAGGCTTGTTTGAAGAATGCAAGGATGCGCAGCGTCCGACCATTTCTTCAAAGCCTCCGAGTCAAGCAAAGACATTTTTATGACGCGTGATGTATTCTATTTTTTTAAAAATCGGCAATTATAGAAGCTTAAAATTATAGAAAACATTAGGTTTGCATAAATCATCAGAGCTGTGACAAATTTTAGAAAACATTGTCATGACAAGTAAACAAAGTGACAAATTTTACTATAAAAATTTGACGCGTTGTGTTTGCTTTATTCTACCGGTAATTTTCCTTTTCAAAATGATGTCGCAATGCGAACATGATTTTGATGGTGAAGATGAAGTACCGATGGACATAACTAAAGCTGCGAACGCCGCTGTGGCAGATTTACTACCAAAAAATACAAAAAGCGGTACGAAAAGGAGTACGATAGATTCAAAAAGTGGTGCAGCATTAGAAAAGTGAATCAAATTAGTGAAGACGTCCTTCTAGTTTATATAGCAGAGGGAAATAAGAAATATAAATCGTCCACCCTATGGAGTGTATATTCCATGTTAAGATTAAGATCCATGCTACTAGTTAAAGAAAACGTGGAAATCTTACATTCAAGACTCAAATTAGTCCGGAAATGAGGATTTTCATGCCGATTTTTTAAAAAACCTTTGATTTGATGTTTTTGTATATTGTACTTTTAAAATTTAACTTTTAAATTTGTAATCTTGATTTATAGTGTGAATAATGTGTCAATAAATGGGTACAGTATTTTGTACGAACGATCTGATTTTCTTATTATTTCCTGTGATACAATATTAGTAACGTAGGTGTTTGTAAACCTATTATATTTTTATAAAACATAAGTGAGAAAAAGTACGCCAGTAGACCATTTGGCCAGGGCGTCTATCACCTTAGCCCGGGGCCTGCCTGATACATTGTAACGTCTAAAATATTTTTTATAGGAAGCAGACAAAATATTTCATCTCCTAAAAGGCATCTTCAATAAAAAAACTAAACTCCCATACACCCATCACCATTTAACACACCCACAAACATAATCCCCCTTCACTCCTACCTATCTTCCCCTCTCCTTAGTAAGGATGCCGAATGTTGTCCACTCTCGTAGCCTGGGGCTTCCATTCAGCGGGATCGGCCAGGGCAAGGGGTGGTGGCGGTGGTGAACTGGAAACGACGCTAAGAGCGCGGACAATACAAGCCGGTGCCATAGCTGCGTCGGTGTCAAGAAGCTCCTCTAGGTCCTTATCAGAGTCGGGGGACGCTGCGCCGTTGCCAAGGAAGTCGGGGGATGTGGTGCCGTTCGTGGCGGACTTGGTATCCTGGAAGAAGAAGAAAGCGGAAATTAATATGAGGGTCATTTGAAAAGTTAATGGTCTAGCCAATAGATACAAATACTGTGTCCCTGGTAAATCGGATTGAAGTAGCAAGCTTCGAGTCTTATTATTGCATTTCGGAATTAACTCTATACTGCATACGTTTTCTACTGATTGGGCCTTTCAGGCCCTTGTGATGTTTTAATGGTTATTTGTATAAAATGACTGCGTTATTACATCTTGTAAGGTTTTAGATGCAATAAAATAATAAAGAAATTTCCTCCTCGCAGGTTCTAAATAAAAAGCGCGAATGCCTTTTATCCTCATTCAATAAAGAACAAACGGGCGGCGTAGTCATTGGAAGGAAAAAAATATGGTCATTAGCCTATGCAGACGACAGTAATAGTCACAAAAAATCCAACAAATATGAAAACCATGATAAAAGGTTACAACAATACTTAACTACTAAAGAATTATCATTAAACGTTGAAAAATAAAATGAAATTTAGAAAAAGCGGAGGGAGAGAAACAAAAGAAGTTTGGAAAAAGGCTGATGAAAATATCAAATAGGTGAAAGAATTCAGATATTTAGGATATACATTTCATAGAAACAATCAACCCACAAAGCACTTAAAATATAAAAAAAAATTAAGCAATTGCATGTATGAAACAAATATGGAGTTCAGGGGAAAGAAAATTCCAAAGAAATCTCAGAATAAGACGGATGATGTTTGAATCTGTAGTGAAAAACATATTAAGCCTTATTTCCACCGATTGTCATAATGCGTAAGAGCTATAATTAATAACTAAGCGCAATGCGTAAAAATGTTTATCATATGGCAACGTTTACTACCATTTCCAGCTATGCATAAGGCTTAATGCTTAAGAACCAAGAGCAATGCGGAAGAACAATAGTTTGCAAACTCCAAGGTTTAAGGCATAATGACTAAGCGTAATTGTGAGATGGACATAGATAGTCTTAGCTCCAAACCAAAACGAGAAAATTGTGTGTCCCCAAAATCTGTGCGCCCTAGGCTGCAGCCTAGTCAGCCTATCCGGTAATTGAGCACTGCAGTAATTCTGTGGCACAAGACACAACTCAAAAATACTTAATTCAGAAGAAATTGTTGTAATTAGTGCAATAGGTAGATAAATTAGAACGATGTATTATATAGATATATTTTATTGACAGAAAATTGACAGTTCTATATATACAGAATCAATATTTGATCGATTTTAAATTCAATGTAAACATGGACATTCTCATTACCGTTATGATACGAAAATCAACTACAATTATTTCAAATAAAGGTAAATTTCATTCATATACATTTCTGAATACTAGTATTTTTTATTTCTTCTGTTTTTAAAAATAAATAACACCCAATAATTTCTACAAGTTATATTAATTTCAAGGTTTATAAGGTTGATGATGTGCGTCTTCTACTTATTCATTTTTAGTATACCACGGTATTTACTAAACGAAAAGAAAAATATCAAGATGATTGCCAGTTTCAGATGTGGTAATGAAGAGAGAAACAACAAATACTGGTTATCGAGTGCAGGAAAAAGGTGTAGGCTATGCGGTAGAGAAGAGGTAACATTAGGCATCTAAAGACATTGTGCAGAGAAATGAAAAGGTTCTGTTAATGACGATTTAGGGTCAACACAAGACTGGATGATGTATCACATAAATGTAGATTAAAATCCAATTTGACAAGAATAAATATAATCTAATCTAATATTTTTATGCAACGCTATAATGAGTAATATATTTTTGAAAAAGTATACTCTGTTCTTTAATTCGGGGGAGCGATTCAAAAACTACGCGCCTAGACAAAGTTTGAGATTGGCTGCCGGTGTTGTTTGTTTTTTAGGCGCGTAGTTTTTGATTCGCTCATCCGAATTAAGAAACAGAGTACAGTTAAATTGCACAAACATAAAAGTTATAAGTAGTTAACGCTTGAAAAATAATGAAATTTAAAATTGGTCCTCTCAAGCCCAGTCGTAGTTATAGACTTACAAAGCGTAAATGAGGTATAATTCATCATCAAAATCTTTATAATATACAGCGCCCCACTTCTCCTTCCTCTGAATGCTTCAGATTTCTTTGTCTTTTGCTCCACTTCGAGCAAATTAAATAATGATATAAAAACATTTATCACTTAAAGAGCTAAGCTTAAAAGCATTAGAAGAATTTGGAAGCATCCTCCTCGTAATCCAAAGCTACAAAAAACTAATGGCATGGATTACTTTTGCTTACACTACGATAAAGTGATTAACTAAGTACCAAGTGGTCCATTTAAAGATAGAATATTCTACGCGAGATCAAACGCTAGTACAAATAGTTAATTTTACATGAGAGGAACATTCAAAAACTCATGAATAGTTAGGGACGAAGCAATGGAAATTGAAAAGTTTGCTTACCTTTTCACGGTTTATGCACATTGGAAGAGTATTCATCAATTTAGCATACGTTTAGAAACTTTTAAAATGGACATAAAAATTGCACATATACTTGTAGTTAAAGAACAGTTATTCTATGAATAATTTGGTAATGCTTGTTGCAGTTTTATAAAATTGATCCAGATTATATAAAATGTAATTAATATGTTGCATTGCATAAAGACAACAGATATTTGTTGACAGTTAAAACGTTTGGTAGCAAAAATTTGTTGAGTTTTTTGCTTTCAATAATTTAGTTCTGGACCCTCTTTGTTGATTAGTGTTTCATCAAGACAAGAAATCTTGTCTTGATGATCATTTCTTGTATTGGTTTGATTTTCAAGACAAGAAAATAAAAATGTCTTGTCTTGCTCATTTCTTGGCGACGTAATTCCTGTCTTGTTTCAAGAATTCTTGATATTTCTTGTTTCTTGATATTTTAGGGGAATCCCCTTTTTCTATCGCTTTATCCAATCCGAACGCTCAAGTATAGCGTTGGCGTCTGAGTCTGCCCTTGCCCCTTTTATTTTAATAAGCTAATAATGTTACTTTGATGTTGGTTGCTCATGCATTGTATTACTAGTTGTTGCTCATTGGTTATTTTTTTGTGTTATTTCGATATTCCGTTCTTTTTATTTAAAACAATGAGTGTTCAAAGATAAATAAATCAGATTCGGAATTGGTTTTATCCCAAAATAATATTTCTACCTCTCAAATATAATAAAAATATGATGTGGCCAACACAGCACAATACCTCTCGTCATTTATTTTTAATCATACTTCACGTGAGAAAGTGTTGGTTTAGATAGGGATATAAACTCTGCCCTTTGATTGGTCACAGTGCAAAACTAATACACTTTTATTAGTATCTCTCTTTTAATTTAATACGTCCATTTGCACTAAAATCTAATGGCTTCTTTTCTCTTTTCATATTAGAATAAGGTAGAAATACATGGTTTCGAAATTTTCTGAATAATAGTATTTAAGTTGAGCGTTAAGAGGATCTAGACACATAAAACATACAAATGCAGATTTGCAATATTGTCAAGAAATATTGATTCTTGATGATATTTGCTTGTCTTGCCTTGAGAAAAAAAATATTTCCTGTTTTGGTCTTGTCTTGATTTCAAGACAAGATCAAGAGTATATCTTCATTTTTGTGAAACAATATTGTTGATGGTGCTGGTGCGGTAGTTCTGAATTAGTTAGATATCTCCAAAAGTCCATTGTCAAAATAATGAAAAATCCTATTCGTATAGCGGAATAATAGGGAGTTTTTGCATGACGTACGAGAAGATATTTGTCGATGGTAAATTCACTCAATTTTAAACATTTTACCCAATTTAAGGAATAAATAAGAAATTGTCGATTTTTATGACAGTAATGGCTGGTTTATTCGATTTAATTTATAAATTTAGATTTGAAATTTACGATTTATCTTGCTGGTTTGTAATGAATTTAATGATATGAAATATGCCCAATAAACTTATACTGGGTCACGTGGTTTGACACAAATGGGATGACAGTTATATGATATTTATCACTTTTATCATAATCAATCTGTATTATTCTACAGATAATATTAATAATATATCCATATTTTCAGAATCCATTTGTCAAATCACAATTAAAATGTTTC
Organism: Harpalus rubripes; assembly: GCA_963082715.1. Taxonomy (NCBI): domain Eukaryota; kingdom Metazoa; phylum Arthropoda; class Insecta; order Coleoptera; family Carabidae; genus Harpalus; species Harpalus rubripes. The sequence goes on from OY720450.1 coordinate 5,194,649, forward strand.
AACTGTCACTCGAAACTGTCATTTTCCCCACCAAAATCATTGTTTGAAATACTGTGAAATGATTGGACGCATTTACAAATTTACATTTAGAATATAAAATATGGTGATATTTTAAATGTAAATTCTAAATCATAAATTTCTTAAATTCATCATGAACCAGTAAAGGCAGATATGTACAATTTATATTTGTAAATGTAAATTCGTAAATCTAAATTTGTAAATTAAATCCATCATAAACCAGCTATAAAACAAAAAGGTTCTGACCAAGTTTTGACGTTTTAAAATAAATTCTGTGCCTACTAGGTCATAGGAGACGTACGTCAACTGGCTTGTCTTTTACCCCTGACAGACGTATTACGTCTCTAAATTTCACGTACGACAAGTAACAAATATGATATTGCCGAGCAACCAAGACGTTAGCGTATACGTCTTTCGGGAAAACACTTTGGAAAAATATAATCCAAAATTTCGTATTACAGACTTTTCTATTTATTGGAACAACAAATTAAATTTTTTATCAAAGTGATACTTTACTTAAAGCTAATTGCTATTTTAAACTTGAAATTGGCGGGGGTCATATGCTGATGCGCACATCAAATTTATTTATGTCTGTATGCTTTCTATGTTTCTTAGTTTATGTGAAATCATGCATTACAGAGTTCCACATAATTTGAAAGTATGTAGATTTGGTTCCATTTACTCTGGCTTTACACAACAAATTGTAACATCTCTGAAGACTGCAACTAGCTAGAGCCGTAAATAATACCCCACTAGCGACTTCCTGAGCACAGACAACTCTGTACGTTCCGTGTCCGTGTTTTCAAGGCATGTACGCAAACTTCCATTACGCTGTCTAATATTTCAGTTGAAAATATCCTAATGGAGCGAGATAAACTCTTTTTATTTCGCGAGAGCAGCGAGCAGCCGCGAACAAAGAGTGAAGTTTTGAAACACGTGTTAAAGATGTGTCTCGTGAGATAATTATCATAACGCTGGGCCAAACGTGATGTGTCAGGGTGCCTTAGTGCTTTGTGTTTTACTTTCTACACTACGGCAAAAAATTAACTTCACAAAGTATGTGCTCTGATTTGAGAATGAAATTTACGTGCAACGCCAACGAGAGAATTATTTAAATTTAATTGGTCTACATTTTTAAACGCCACAATAATAGTACATTAAAAACAAATATCATAAGGTTATCTGTTAACGTACGAATCCAAGTTTGACAAAGGACGAGTGAGTTAATAAGTCTTATAAAACATGTTACCTCCCGCTACCCTTGGTAAGGGAGGTATAGGGATCGTGCTAATATTCGCATATCAAGATTTTGGTAAATGACCACGTTTTAAGGTCCCTAGAATCCAATTTTAACATTTTCACGACGATATCTGTGTGTATATGTGTGTGGATCCTCCACTCTAACTCAAATACTGTCATTCAGAAAATTTTGAAACTTTGTATTTCGAACTTTTTCTGTAATGGAAAGAACCCACTAGATTTTGGTGAAAATCGGATAACCCAAATGGCACTTTACTAGATGGCACTTTACTAGATGGCACTTTACTAGAAGCTCAAGCTCAAAATAAATTATTATTATAAAAATTTGCATTAGTACTTTTTCTATATATTTTATGGATAAATTTATAAAATTATCTATAATTTAACTCCCACGGTCTTCAATACAGTTTCCAGCATAAGTAAATATGTAAGTATGTATTTAGATTAATAAAAATTAACGATTCACAAAAATGTTTAAGTTAATCCTCATTTTTGGATTAGTGAATTTTATTCTATCCCGAAATTTAAAATTTAATCTTCATTTTATTATAGCTCCGGTGGTTCAATGGATAGAACAAAAACTCATGTTATGAGTGCCCTCGGGGCTCTAAGTTCGAATCCCACTAAGGCATGGATGTGAACCCACTCTGTAATTGGGATTTAATCCTGTTGAGGGGTTTAAAAAAAGGTAGTACTTAGATTACATTAGACTATATTTTAAGAAATAAACTGTCCAAATTAGAGTAAAATTCGCTGGTCCATAAATAAGGATTAACTTAATCTTTTTTGACTCGGGCTGTAAATGGCGGGAGGTATTGTGTTGCCCACAACAGATTTTTTTATAATATTTTACCTCCCGCATATCGTGATTTTTGTAAATGACCACGTTTTATGGTGTTACAATTGATCGGTTGGATTGCGTAATCTCTGCCTTTTCTCCAAATTGGACATAGTCGACCATCCATTCTTGGATTGCGTGATCTCTGCCTTTTCTCTAAACCTACCAATTGTAATACCATAAAACTATAAAACTTCGCAAATTCCTTGGTCCGTATAATATAAATAAGTGTGTGTCATTTCTTTCTTCAGTACTTCTGATGATGCCGTAACTGGCGAAATTGTACAATAAAGGAAATATAAATTCTGAACAAATCTGTAAGTCTTACATATCAATAAAATTGTAAAAGAACTGAGAAAAACGCATCTATTTTTGTTGATTAATATAAAATTATACATAAGAGTGGTAGCTTTCGTTGCGATTTTGTTCATTATTTACAGATTTACAGATTTGCAAGACTTACAGGTTTGTTCAGAATTATTAGATTCCTGTGAGTTCAAATATGTACCGCTTTAAAATTAATGAGCCAGTTTTGTTTCCAAATAGTAATTCAGCCAATTATATATCACCCTTGCTCTATTTATAATATTATAACGTACCTTACACACTAAAAAAAATCTTAAAAATATAAACCGCAATTAACACATCACACCTAAAATTTTCTGTTCCATAATGACCGTCCTTATGCATTTTGTAGTACCATCCAGTGTATCTCCCTTGTCATCATCTGCAGCAGTAGCAACAGCACCACCCCTGGCGATCGGCAAACAAAGCTAATTGTTGCGTGGCTATGGAGGAGATACTACCGCGTAATGACCGCGGAATGTGCCGAGAAGATAACCGTTGAGAGCTACTCAACTCAGGAGCTGTGGACTCCGAGTGGAAAAGAGGCTTGTTAGATTACTCCTACAGTATGAGGAGAGAGAATTTTCAATGGAGATTCACATGTTCTATTAGACTGTTTAGTATAAAAACTGATGGAAAGCCGTTATAGCCAATAAAAGAGGCGTAACGCAATATTGAAACAGTGGCCCAACTATTCTGATTTGTGTGTCAAAGTTAATTTAATTTAGGTCAAAACCTAATTTTTATCGAAAAAAAATATTTTTACCTCCCGCTACCCTTGGTAAGTAGTGCTGGGTCAATTCCCGAAAATGAATGATGAGGAAAAATTCCCAAGTAATTTCAAATATTTCGTAGCACCACAATATTTGTTGACGGAATATGAGTAGGTAACAGGCAGGCATAAGTCACAAACATGCAAAACAAAATAACAGGCGCCAAGGTATAATATCAAAAATAAAATTAAAAAAAAAAAAATCCGGGAAAAAAAGTCAAGATATTTTTCCCTGCGGGAATTTTTTAGTAGCACGTCACTATTGGTAAGGGAGGTATAGGGATCGTGCTAAAAGTCTCATATCGAAATTTTGATAAATGACCACGTTTTAAGGTCCCTAGAATCCAATTTTAACTCATGATAATGTCTGTGTGTATGTGTGTGTTTGTATTTCTACCTTGTTCTAATATGGGAAGAGACCATTAGATTTTGGTGTATATCAGATAACCGGAAGTTACTTGAAGCTCAAAATAGATTTTCTTCGAAAAATACCTTCAAATGTTATTTTTTCAAGATTAGTGTTATTATAAAAATTAAAGATTATTAAATTTTCTACAGATATGCATTAATACATTTTCTATATATTTTATGGATAAATTTATAAAATTATCTATAATTTGAATCCCGGAGCCTAAGCTTTAAACAAGCAAAACTCCTTGGTTACACAGGTCATATCTCAAATGTATGCAACTGACAGATAAATGTAACTGTCAAAGAACTAATCATTTCAAATTAATAATAGTAACGTTTTAAAAAGAAAATAGTATATAGAACCATAGTTATATGGAATGGATCTCAATACAGATTCCACAATAACTACATATATAAGTATGTATATTTAAATTAATAAAAATTAAATAGCGGGAGGTTTGGTGTTGGCCACATCAGATTTTTGTCCACAATTTAAGCTGAAATTATATATTTTATGGTAATATTATAAATTTTGTAAGAATAAAATATTTATTCAGTTTTTACCTTCCGTCACCTTTAGGTAAGGAAGGTATTGTCTTTGGTCAAAAAATTCGATGATGAGTTTTTAATGAATAAGCACATTTTAGGGTCCGTAGAATACGATTTTACTATTTTTACGATCATGTATGTATGTATGTGCGTGTGTGTGTGACTATTTTTTCGGACCGCATAACTCCAATACCACCTTTTCAAAAATTATAATTATTACGTATTACTTTTCTTTAGATCCATAGGAAGAGCTGATTAGATTTTGGTTATTATTGGTCGACCGGAAGTACCCTAATTTGAAATTTTAACAGTTTTACATATTGAAAAATCTGATGTGGCCAACACATAACCTCTCGCCAGATATTTTACCTGGTTGTACGCATAAAACGAAAAATATTTTTAATACAAATACATATATTCATGTCTCACTACAAAATAATTCTCACATATATTTGCAAAATCTATGGGATATTTTAAAATAAATTGTGTACAATACTTACATTTTCTTTATATTCAATATCCTGAAATTTTCTTTTTCTACTTTCCTTTTCTTTTTCTTTATATTCGTCATTTTTTCGCAAATTCCTTTTATATTCTTTTTAACGTATATCTTTTGCGTTGTTGACTTTTTTATTTTCATAATCTTAATAATAATATACAAATATTTTTGACAGAGGCATACAAATATTTTTGACAGTGACATTTATATGTCAATTAGAAACATTTGAATTTCTTGCCTTGTAGTAGTTTGATCTGAGATTTTTTACATCAAATTATTTTATATGCCTTTCTTTATCTCTAAATCTATAGAAGATATAATAATGAATTTATATTTATCGAATAAAGAATTTAACGTTCTTTAATATAAGTATTTACATAAATTTTCGATAAATAATATTTAGACGATTTTTTTCTTGTAACTACTACTTCCGGTTGTCCAATTGTTACCAAAACTGACTGGACTCTTCCCATTATTGTTAGATTGAGGAATCCGTAGTTAAAAATGTCTTAAGTCTCATAGTATTTGAGATATAGTGAATCCAACATCCACACACACATCCCCACACACACACACACATACGGACATCATCGTAAAAATGTTATAATCGGATACTAGGGACCTTAAAACGTGCTTATTCATTAAAATCTGGATATGCGATTTTTAGCATGAATACAATACCTCTCTTAGCGAGAGGTAAAAATGGTGTTTAAATGTCACTTTTTCACATTTAATGTTATTATAAATATTTAAGAATATTTTATTCTCTATACGATTTGATTACATTTTATACTTCATATTCAATGGATATAGAGTTAAAAAATTATAAAGAAATTAAATTTCACAAAGCAGCCAGCTGTCTATAAACATGGAAACATCTACTACATTAAGAAAATTCTGATTGACAAATGTCAGTGTCAAAGTGCAATTTATATAATATATTTGAGTTATTATTTTACTGGAAATACATAGAATCTTAAAAGAAACTTTCTGTATGGAATTTGTACAAAATACATAGAAGTGACGGAAGGTTTGTTATAAAATGAAATGTCATTATGGTAAAATATTGTGGCGGCCCAACTAATATGATTTTGGGCTCGTACCTCCTTTTGTATTTGTATTATTTAAAGAGCGAATTTTCTTTTCACTTCTTTCATTTCTGTCAATAGATTTAAGTATTTACGCAGTGCAAAGCGCAGTGTTTAGTTATTCTTGCGAATAAATTTGCGCCATTTATTATTGCAATATTTACAAGAGATATTATTTTAAGTCTAAGACGTTTTATGAAGCAGCAAGATATAAAAATGCTTGATCCTTCAGTATGGTCGACGATGCGTAATTGATTTCCGCACTGGCAAGCAAAGACAATCACAATATTATGACAAAGAAGATCAACAGAATTAAGCTTTTTATGCAGTGTTATTTCAGTGGATTGTTATTGTCGCGCGCCCAGCACAGCAACCTCTTGAGAGTAACCGACTACGACTAAGGAAGGCGGGAATACTTTACTTTTATTCACAGACAGGCATTGAGAATTCATTCCGTCTACTCTTTCAATTGAAAAGACAAAAGCTTTGGAATGGAACTGGCACCGAAAACTAAACACGCTAAATCCAGAAGCGAAAGACGTGTTTACTCAGACGTCGTTTTAAAACAAAAAACGAACACTGCCATGGGGATAATATATCTGCTGCGTGCTACCATCGCGGATAATCTGTAAATACAGTCATAGTCTAATCCCACGCTCGCCTACAAGACCTTTCAACATTGTTTTATTCTTCTCAAATCGGAACAAATTGTGAACAATTATTACGGTACAAAAGATGTAGGTACTTTATTACAATTCTTTTTCAAACTGAATTGTTCATGTTGAATTTATTCGTTTTTGTGACATGTGATATGGTGATTTTATAGTTTTACAGAATACGTACATACATAAAATCCCACTTAGGGCCACCTTCACAATCATTAGATAAACCTCGTATAACGCTATACCAGGTATAAAATTGAAAATTGTATTTTACCAACCTCGGATAAACCACAGATAGAATAAACACCAGTATTTCTTATTCCATGAAAATCGGTCGTATAAGGCTTGATTTACATTAGCGGTACAATGATGGTACGATGACGGTACAATAACGGTACAGTGACGGTATGTCAATTACACGAGGCATTTACATTAGATGGTACCACGACGGTACGAACATAATAAAATACCATGACAATATAGTTTTGTCTTTTATGTATTATGACAGTTTGTGGTGCATATGTCATATTTCTATCAAAAGTAGAAAATGTCGTGTAATGTTTAAAAATACCGACTTGGCTATAACTGTCTTTACTCTTGTCAAAGAAGAAAAAGAAAATGAAGAAAATCCAGAAAATTAAAAAAACGATACTATTTTTTATGTACTTTCTGTAATAATCTGTTGTGCATATTTTACGTTTTTGTTATAAGCTGAGAATTTTGGTTCAATAAATGTATATGTATAATCATTTCTCATTTCTAGCTCATTTTGACTACATTTTGGTTTAACTAAAAGACAAATACGAAAAAGTCAAAAACATGTCAAATGTCGATCACCTACTAGCATATGTTAACTTTCACTCGGCTGATTTAGGCATGAACGTCAACTTGAAGTGCACGAACTCTTCAAACGCAACCTTTCACTCCCCTTGATATACATTATTTTTTCAATATAAACAAAACTATACTGTACCCTGGTCGTATCGCTAATGTAAATCAGTAAATATCACTGGGCCGTCATCGTACGGAGAACGTAGATATAAATACTTCCATTAAAATACATTTGACCAAGAAGTATCGTACCGCTATTGTACCGTCATTGTACCGCTAATGTAAATCAAGCCTAAAGCCGTAACGTAACGTACCGTGCTGTGGCATACTGTAACGTATCGGAACGCGTGATTTTTCTAGGCTATTTTATACACAACTTTTACGGTACGTTTTCGTAAAAAGTATACTAATACTCTGTCGATACAAATGTAGTGTACAGCAGATTTGTATTTATCAGGTTCGTTATTTTATTCGCAATGCACTACATTTCATATATATTTCCATTTAATATATTAATCCAAAGTTTGACACATGTCACTTATGTCAGTCAAAGTCACACAAGACAGATTATTCGTAATGTAGTATTTTTTATATTTATATCCATTTAATTTATTAATTCTAACTTTGACATAATTAGCCACACAAAAACAGATTATAGCGCAGGTAAACAATAATTTTCATAATATCGCAACGTACGGCTTACATCTGTATAAATTATCACAAGTATGCATTGATTTATTCTTTACGTTACGTTACGGCACGGTACGTTACGTTACGGCACGGTACGTTACGTTACGGCTTACGCTGTATAAATCCAGCATAAATCTCGGATAACTTTATCCCTGGTTCTTATGGATACCACGTAAACACAAACGATGTGTTGTTATTCATACGCTTGACAGATGTCAATCAAGTATTTCATCATCACTGTCAGAATCAAAAATAACATTTATATCACCTAACATGCAAATTAGAAGGCAGAAATAATAACAATATTGAAGAAAAATAGTTAACAAGAAGATAATTTTATTGTGTCAGTACCAACCTAAAGTGATTTAACGTAATTCTTGGTATAACTATCCGATAGATAAAAATGCATTGTAAAAGACAGTCTTGTTTATCAAAGGTATAATTACTAGGATAAAGTTATACCTCCGATAGCTATTCGCAATCGTAGATAAAAAAATTCCTCTAGTGGCGCAAATTAGTACTACGAAAAGCAATCGTACAAGCGCCATATTGAATAAGTGACAACTGAGTGAGTAGTGTAGTAATTAATAATTAAATACTTTAACTTATCGCCTTCATATAAATAAGTTTTTAAATTCGGTTTGTATACACAGTCAACGAAACACAGTGAACAATGTGAACTGTCATATGTCAAACCCATCGTATGGCGGCCATCTTGCTTTGAAAATCAGCGCCTCTATCGTTAATTTCGATTGCGAATACCATAGTTTATCCATTAATTGTAAAAGTGGGCCTAAGTGGGTTAGCACAAACCCGAAACAATAATAATAACAGCAACCACAAAAATAATCACTCACTCTGTCAACAACATTCTTACTAGATTAGATTAGATTTATTCTTGCCAAATTGGCTTAGAATCTACATTTTATATTGGTAATACATAATATTAAATTAGCCCCTCGTTTTTTGATGACTTCTTTCATCCAATCTTGTCCTGACCCTAAGTGGTCTAAGAGAACCTTTTCATTTCTTCTTTCTTTCTGAATCTCTCTGCACGATGTCCTTGTAGATGCCTAAATGTTTCCTCTTCTCTCCCGCATAGCATGCACCTCGTCTCTTCACTTGACAACCAGTATTTGTTGTTTCTCTCTTCATGTCCATATCTGCATCTGGCAATCATCTTGATATTTTTCTTTTTGCCCAGTAAATATCGTGGTATTGACGTCGTTTGGATTAATTTGTATAGTAGGTTTGTTCGTTCCGCTACCCTGCGTCTATCGCAAACCGCGGCGGTGAAATTTGCTGATCTTTTCGATTCGCGGTTCGCTGTAAAGTCTCTATATTCTGTTAATTTTTTTACCAGTACCTACACAGAATAAATCTGGAAATTTTATAGTGTTAAAATATTTTTTTGTTAATTGCAAGAACTTCTTGTTTTGGGTGTGCGAGCGCGATCCGATAAATTATTTAAATTTAATTTTCGCGTTCTTAAAGCAAGAACATTACAATTCATTTTCTCTATTTTTATACACATTATCCTGCTACAATAACTCTATTCCTGCTGAAAATAAACAACAATGAACATCTCTGTGTTTCTCGCTGAAAAAACGTCGCGGAATATGTGAAAACGGTGTTAAAATTCCGTATAAGAAAAGCATTGTCCTGTTACTGAATCCTACGACATTTGAAAGAGAGATTAAGCGAACATTGTTGTACTTCCTTCTCTTTTATTCTCCTCTCTAGCTGGGAGCTACCCTGGAGTTTTATTCTAGAGGGAGAGATCGAGCACTTCAAAAGAGAGCTGCGGTTAATATGTCGTTGAATGAGGACTAAGCCAGGATGCGTGTAAACTACTTATACATGAGTGCAGCTTTGTCTTTTTCCATTTGGAGGGATTATGCTCATTTGTTAGGACTAAGAAGTTGCTGTAGTATTTGTATGCACTATTACCAACTAATGAGGAAGATTAGCATTTTTTAGCTATTTTATTTATTTTGCGTCCCAATGAAGGGTTGGGAACCGGACTCTGATTTATATTATTTTTAGCTGTATCAGTGGCAGATATTTCAACAAATTCTATAATAGGGGATTCCACTAGTTTTACCTCTCGCTAAGTATGTTAAAAATCGCATATCCAGATTTTAGTGATTAAGCATATTTTAAGGTGCCTGGAATCCGATTATAACATTTTTACGATGATGGCCATATATATATATATATATATATATATATATATATATATATATATATATATATATATATATATGTGTGTGTGTGTGTGTGTGTGTGTGTGTGTGTGTGTGTGTGCGCGTGTGTGTGTGTGTGGGTGTGTGTGTGTATGTAGGATCCACGATTTCTCAAATACTATAAGACTTAAGACATTTTTAACTGCGGATTCCTCAATCTAACAATAATGGGAAGAGTTGATTAAGTTTTGGTAACAATTGGACAACCGGAAGTACTAGTTACAAGAAAAAAATCATCTAAATATTATTTATCGGAAATTTATGTAAATACTTATATTAAAGAACGTTAAATTCTTTATTCGATAAATATAAATTCATTATTATATCTTCCATAGATTTAGAGATAAAGAAATGCATATAAAATAATTTGATGTAAAACATCTCAGATCAAACTACTTCAAGGCAAGAAATTCAAGTGTTTGTAAGTGACATATAAATGTCAGTGTCAAAAATATTTGTACATCATTATGAAGGTTATGAAAATAAAAAAAATCAACAACGCAAAAGAATATACGTAAAAAAGAATACAAAAGGAATTTGCGAAAAAATGACGAATATAAAGAAAAAGAAAGTAGAAAAAGAAAATTTCAGGGTATTGAATATAAAGAAAATGTATGTATTGTACATAATTTATATTAAAATATCCCATAGACTTTGCAAATATATGTGAGAATTATTTTGTAGTGAGACATGAATATATGTATTTCTATTTAAAAATAGTTTTCGTTTTATGCGTACAACCAGGTAAAATATCTGGCGAGAGGTTATGTACTGGCCACATCAGATTTTTTTTACTGTGTTTTGAGGTGTTATATTTAAGTTTGCTTTTTCAATGTTTTAAATAAGTTCCTGTTCGAATCGAATAGTTTTTAATAAAAACTGATAACACTGAAAATATACACACTTTGACAGGTACGTAAACAATATGTTTCTAAAACGTCAAAAAAAAATTCTCTTTATCAAACCTACTTACTTGTAAAAATACAATATCTTATTATAGCCTAAAGGGTGAGAAAAATTGTTTTTATATTTTGCGTTCATAATGAAGTCATTACGATACGCAATTGCGTATTGTAATGACCTTCATTTCGATACGCAATTTTTTGTTTTAGACGGTTGGTACTAGATGACGTTTCTTTAACCCATTTTTACCTAATTTATTTTTAGTTAATTGGCAATTCATTTTAATAATATAATGTCGAAATTATTATTATTTTTTTATTTAGGGAAGATTATTTACATGAAAATGTACAAATGGTTGCAAATATAATCACAAATGGAGTAAGTAAATGTTATTGTAGAAGGCGCAAAATATAAAAAATATTATAAAGAACTCATTTTATAAGACTTTCTTTCGCACTTGTCACTTAGAAAACTCGCTAACACTCGTTTTCTAAATTTTGACGCGTGCGAAAAAAACATCTTATAAAACACGTTCTTTAATATACTATTGTGACGTTGTTGTGTCGAAATGAAACTTGGTATAACTAGGTAGAATCCTGAAATTGGATTGCCTTATAAATTTATGAGTGAAATAATCACTATAATACTGTTCCCATTGCTTGAATTTTCAAGTGATTTGCATCATGATTGGTTAAAAACTAGTCGTTAGAATTTATCGCTAATATAATTGTCAGCCCCTTGGATATTATAGCATAGTTGTAAAAATTATACGTGTCAAAGTTTCAATTTTTATATTTTTATAAAAGGATGGAATTTACTATCTGGCTACGACATATATATTACTTTTTATTTTCTTTTGTAGTAAACAGTAAATATTCTATCTTAGTTTCACTGCAGATAACCAAATCTAAAAATAACTACATTGTCAAAGCAAGACATCTGGAGCAGTCATTTTGTAGCCAGTTGAGGTCCAGCTCTCTTTCATGCACGACCGATGATTAAAACAAGCGAGATCGCAGATGGCGGGTTAAGATCGCGAGCGAGCACAATGCTCAGCGAATATGATCTTGACGAGTAACCTCACTTCATTTGTTGCCCGCACTAGCTCTTTTATAGTTTTATTTATGTCGAAGCCCTACAGTGGTAATACAAACTCTAGTTTGTTGTGTTCCTTGAGATATCTTTCTGGAATCTATAGCACGGATAAATGTGATGTCTAGATGCACCAACAAGGTTTAAATTTTAAGCTACCCTTAAGGTGCATTCACAAATGAAAATTAGGTTTAGATTCATGGTTTATACTTTAGATTTAAAGACTTTGGCCGCATATTATGTTATGACTCCATTCACACTTCAGAATTTAGGGTCTCTACATCCAAATCATAAAGCTAAACATTAGCCGTGTTCCTTCGGGTTGTGATTGTGATTTTGTGAATCCTGATTAATTCAATCGTGATCTTTTTGAAACAGGATTTAAAAATTATAGCAAGAAAACAACACAATCTAGTGTCAAATGTCAATGTCATATGCAGACTAATGCAAACTATCCTACTTTATTTTATAAATAATCAAATGTCTATAGTGTTATAGTCAGAATTAAAAATGGATTATATTGAAGTAAAAAATAATGTTCTTGGTAAGGAATATGAAGTATGTTTATTTCAAACATATCTTTATGTGGTTCATTACACGCTTTTGTAGAAAAATCTTATTTCCCTTAATGCCACAAACCCCACATTCGTAAATTTCTACGCTTGGAATAGTATATTTTCAATTTGTTCTGAACAGAAGGGGGAAGGTTGTCTAGTGATCACAAAATGAGAAAGTGGGGATAACGAATAGGAAACGTAAAAACATTATTCTTCTTAATCATGCTCACTTTTATCATTTAGATTACGAATCACAGCCCAAAGGAACACGGCTGTTGCAAGGTTCAAACTTTAGATTTATGATTTAGTTTGACGTCACAAAATTCACCAATGAGAACGAGTCTGAAATGATATAGATATATACACCCATCTTTATTTAGTATCCATTTGGTGGATTCGGTTCTTTAAACAAATGAACATGGAGACTGTCATAACTTAATTGCTGAAATATAACCAATAATACCAAGCGAATGATAGTTTCACGGCGCACAGGTGTCTTGTTAAGTACTGCTCTACCAATATTTTAATCTTGTTTTTGGAGCATTTACACAGATGTCTGTACATATCAAAACTAATTTTCAGGTAATTTAAACTTACATTTATGAATGACTTAAACCTAAACAAAAACCATAAACCTAATTTTCATTTGTGAATGCACCTTTATACAAAAAAATACAAATTTAATTTTTGAAAACAATGCATAATTCATTTGACATTTGATTTCGATGCAATATTGTATATTTAACGAACGCTTAATTTAAGCACCATTAGTAGCTAAAATAATAACAAAAAATCTAGCTATGCTTTATTTAGCTTTACAAATTGAAGAGCTCTTAAAGAAAATCTGTCCATTTTTACATTCCGTCACCTTTAGGTAAGGAAGGTATTGTCTTTGGTCAAAAAAATTGATGTTGAGTTTTTAATGAATAAGCACGGTTTAGGGTCCCTAGAACACGATTTTACTATTTTTACGATGATGTCTGTATGTATGTATGAATGGATGTATGGATGTATGTATGCATGTGTGTGTGACGATTCTTTCGGATCGCATAATTGCAATACCACCTTTCCAAAAATTATAATTTTTGCGTATTTCCCTTATTTACATCCATATGAAAAGCTAATTAGATTTTGGTTATAATTGGTCGATCGGAAGTACCCTAATTTAAAGATTTTAACAGTACATATTTAATATTATTATAAATATTAAAAAATATTTGATTCTCTAGACAATTTGATTACATTTTATACTTTATATTCAGTGGATATAGAGTTAAAAATCTGATTCTTTACTTCTTACACAAGATTCCATATTTCAAGTACATATTTATAATTCTATATACCTAAGAGATTCTATATTTCCAGTAAAATTATAACACAAACATGTCAATTGCACTTGACGCTGATATCTGTAAAATCAGCATTTTCTTAATATAGTAGCGGTTTCCATGGTTGTAGCATAGCTAGTTGCTTTATGAAATTTAATTTCTTTATAATTTTTTATAATTTTTTAACTCTATATCCACTGAATATGAAGTATAAAATGTATTCAAATCGTATAGAGAATAAAATATTCTTTAATATTTATAACATTAAATATGGAAAAATGATATTTAACAGTGTTTTTTCAAGAAAAAATGTTAAAATCTTATGGGTTTTTATCAAGTTTTATAGCAGTTCAAATATTTTTATATCTTTAACTAAATTTTTTTTTGACAAATTGTTATTAAACAATAATTACTTTTTTACATTATATTTTGTAATATGCTGATGATGAACCATTAGGGTTTGAAACGTTCGTTTTTTTTAATCATATAAAAAATACATTCTGGATCACCAAGGCTTCCTCATTTTTTCAACGATTTCCCAGCTGATCCTTCTCGACTCAACTCAACTTATCATCTTAAATAAATAAATAAATAAATATGTCATCACGGCTTATTACCCATTGCTGGGTGTGCCAATCTGCTTTGTACGCAGATATCGGTAAAGATGATATATTTGCACCGTGCGGGCGCTTACCAGGCGTCACCTCACGGGCACTCATTGCTGGCGTGGAGAGTGCACCACAGGGGTCAATTTTGTGCCATTTAAAACTGGAAATATTTGGCGTCGGTCGGGATCGAACCTGGTTCCCCAGATTCGCGACCTGACACTCAGGCACGCGGCTACGAGACCCCAACTTATCATCTTTGTTTCAAAATTTTAAAATAATTTGTTACCTATTACCTACATGAATATATTCCATGAATATCACATAAAGCCTTATGAAAACTTACAACTCTTTATGAAATCTATGAACTTTTATGGAACATCGTAAAATATGCGCAGTGCACTAGATAAAGTACTAGGTTCCCGCAGCATCGGTTGTTTACACGAGAATTTCACAGAAAATCTTACCAATCAAAAAAGCATGATCAACAGACTTTACTACTATTCAACATGATTTATTAACTTGTTTGTTTACTGACTGCAATGCTGCAAATTGGTGATTTTAGTTTTAAACTTGTAGTTTTTAAGTTGCAGCCCACGAAAAATAAGTTATTTAACTCCTTAGAAGACCATAGATAAATAATAATATTTTGGCGGCTTTTCAACTCATACTAGTTATAGCGCTACATTAAATACTTTTATTGGTTCCATTTAAGCCATTCAGTATTGCAGAGAATAAGGAATAGTTAATTTCGTTTTCGTTTATGAAATAAAATATTCATGTTGCTTTTAAAACAATTTAAAAAGTGCAATACCACCAACAGATCTTTAAAAATAAAAAATTCATGATTTTCGTTTTTTACCTCTCGCTACCCTTGATAAGGGAGGTATAGGGATCGTGCTAAAAATCGCATATCGAGATTTTGGTAAATGACCACGTTTTAAGGTCCCTAGAATCCAATTTTAACCTTTCCACAATGATGTCTGTGTGTATGTGTGTGTATGTGTGTGTGTATGTCTGTGTGTGGGTGTGAGTGTATGTATGTATGTATGTGTGGATCCTCCACTCTAACTCAAATACTATCATTCAGAAAATTTTGAAACCTTGTATTTCGAACTTTTTCTGTAATGGATTGTCCATTAGATTTTAGTGAAAATCGGATAACCGGAAATGGCACTTTACTGGAAGCTCAAAATTGTTTTTCTTCGAAAAATATCTTTAAATGTTATTTTTTCGAAATTAATGTTATTAAAAAAATTAAAGATTATTAAATTTTCTATAGATTTGCAAACAAAACGCAGTTATTCAAATGTATGTAACTGACAGATCAATGTCACTATCAAAGAACTAATCATTTCAAAATAGTATTAGTAACGTTTTAAAAAGCAAAAAGTAAATAGAACATTAAAAAAAGAATTCATTACAGTTTCGAGCATAATTAAATATGTAGATATATATTTAGATTAATAAAAATTAACGATTCACAAAAATGTTTAAGCTATTCCTCATTTTTGGATTAGTGAATTCTATTCTATCTCGGTATTTGAAATTAAATCTTCATTTTATTATATCTCCGGTGATTCAATGGTTAGAGCAACGCCTCATGTCATGAGTGCCCTCAGGACTCTGGGTTTGAATCCCACTAAGGCATGGATGGGTGTGAATGTGCACCCACTCTGTAATTGGGATTTAATTCTGTTGAGGGGTTTAAAAAAAGGTAGTTACTTGGATTAGATTAGACTACATTTTAAGAAATAAACTGTCAAAATTAGAGTAAAATTCGCTAATCAAAAATAAGGATTAACTTAATTTTTTTGTGACTCGGGCTGTAAATGGCGGGAGGTATTTTGATGGCCACACCAGATTTTTACATATTATATTAAATGTTTTTGAAGACGCATACATCCACTCCAAGGTCCAAGTGGTATAGGTTGCTTCGAGCACTATTACCGTATTGCCGCTTTCAGCAGGTAGTAAAAATATCTTTTTATATTTTGCGTTCATAATGAAGTCATTACGGTATGCAATTGCGTATCGTAGTGACCTTCATTTCGATACGCGATTTTTTGTTTTAGACGGTTGGTACTAGATGACGTTTCGTTAACCCATTTTTACCTAATTTATTTTTAGTTAATTGACAATTCATTTTAATAATATGTCGAAATTATTATTATTTTTTTTTATTCAGGGAAGATTATTTACATGAAAATGTACAAATGGTTACAAATATAATCACAAATTGAGTAAGTAAATGTTAATTGTAGAAGGCGCAAAATATAAAAAATAGTATAAAGAACTCATTTTATAAGACTTTCTTTCGCACTTGTCAATTAGAAAACTCGCTAAAGCTCGTTTTCTAAATTTTGACGCGTGCGAAAAAAACATGTCTTATAAAACACGTTCTCTAATATACTATTATGTCATTCTAACATTTGTCACTTTGACAAGTTGTCAAAAAGGACAAACATTTTCAAATATAGCATTGTATGTATAAGATAAAATATACATTTAAAAGATAATTAAAATCAAAATTTTAACTTCAAACAAATGTTGAATTAAATTTTGACGCGTGCGAAAAAACATGTCTTATAAAACCCAGTCTTTAATATACTAGTACAAAATCGAAATATATCACTTGGTGACTGTCTGTGTAATGGAATCGCATCAGAGTAGTCTCCTCGATTCAGTTCGAATCACCTTTCTCCTCTAAATCGAATAATAGTGTAGAACTCCGTAACTACAATATAAAATAGTTCTCCATCTAGTTACCTTTGGAAATTTATGGCGTGTCTGCTCGCTTCCACACCCAGCTTTCCCGATTCGGGCGTGTCCGGATAAGATCAACGGGAAAGAGACATTACTCGGGATTGCGAGGCAAATTTGTCCGGCCACTCCTGTTACGTCATTACACATCCCCACTACTAACCGAACGCATCACGTGACCCCCAACATCATTTGTTATCTTTAATGTCGACAAGCTCCCACCAGGTAATTGTGATTACGGGGTGTGTATGACGGTTTGATCACTGAAAAATTCTAGATGATGCTGCGGTTTCATTAAAATTTACTGCCGACGTGGGGGGAATGTGGAAGTAGCTATAATGAGGCTACGCAGAAATTAGATATTGTAAAGGATGTATGCATGAAGGGGAGGCGTTATTTGCTTGGCCAAATTAAGAATAGTTGTTAGTAAAAATATAAAAAATTGTCCAGAAATGCGCTGTTGCTGACCTAGGCCGGCAAAGGAGTTGGCATTACTGTTCTGGTGATATGTCAATTTAAGATTATTTTCAACACAAGAATTAGCAAAATGTTTACAAATTTTAGGGCTAAATCTTCAATTGTTGTAACTTAAATAACTAAACATAAAAATAATAATATGCTGTCATTACTGACATCTCGTATAGATTAATTATAAGTTCCAACTTTAGGACTAGTTTGTTTTGTAACTACAACTAACTTCACGTGATTCAATTGAAATTCCGCCATCTGTCATTAAAAATATGCGAAAGTATATAAAATACATATACAGGGTGGTGACTTGGACAACGCAGCATAGGGGTTAGGGGTTTCAATAATAAAATCTGAATGTGCAGTTATTTGCTCCCCTAATTATTTTAGAGCAAAATTGTATAGAAGTTTTTGTTACAGAAAAAAATACTGCATCCGAATATACTATTGCAGTTTATAATTTTTCAATTCCCGGAACTGTAAAAATAGTCAAAAACAATATTTTTACAAAAATCATTGATGCCATGGAACAAAAATTTAAATAAAAGCACAAACATTTGTCGCTACTTAAAGTAATCATAAATTTGGTTCTCGTCAAACTACATTGTTGTAATTAACAACTATTACATCGTTGTCATCGACTATAATAAAGACGTTTTCATTCTTCTCATTTTAAACAAAATTTCAAACATCTGTCAAGATTCTTGACGTTTAAAATTATTTTCAAAACAAGGATAAAGATAACAACAATGTAGTAGTTGATTACAATAATGTAATTTGACGAGAACGAAATTTAAGATTTCTTTAAGTAGTGATAGATGTTTGCGCTTTTGTTCCATGTCATCAATGATTTTTGCAAAAATGTTATTATTGTTTTCGACTATTTACGGTTCCGAAAATTGAAAAATTATAAACATTACCATATTCGGATGCAGTATTTTTTCTTGTAGCAAAAAGCTAAATACAATTTTTCTCTAAAATAATTAGGGGAGCAAATAACTACACATTAAGATTTTACCATTGAAACCCCTATGTTGCGTCGTTCAAGTCACCATCCTGTAAATATAACTAATGTTTGTATGTTATATTTTCAAAAGATATAAAATAATTACGCATTTTAAGCTCAAATATAAGTAATTATAATTAAACTTGCAATGCAAAACCGATAAAAATATATGTTCATTTTTTAGGTTATGTACCATAGAATAAAGTGTAGAGAAATATACGAAGAATTTATGGAGAAGTCGGTACAAAAAATCTTGTGTATCACACGCCCAGAAACTGTTTTGCGAGATCTCGTATTTGCAGGCCACGCTTTTTCAGTTTCTGGCCTAGTGATACAAATAACTATTGTTACATTTGTACGTTAGTTTGCATTTTTTCTTATTAATGTATCAATGTACATGTCCACCCTAGTTTCTTATTTTCAGATAAGCTTTTTTAGTTTAAGAAGAGTGCAGAATTCGGCCTAATATGCGAATCAGTTACTACATCTTTTTGAGTCAACACCCTCATTTCCTAACAACGTTCTTCCTCGTTGTTTTATCGCGAACGCTAACAAATCTCCTTGTTCGGGCCTTCCATTAGGGACACACCTGTCGAAGTGGCGTGCGTGAGGCGTTAGTGGTCACGATACGAGGGATTACTTTATAGGCGAGTGGGTGCGTTCTGTTCCGAGTTGTTAGGTCAATAAGTAGATAATGCAGGGTATCGGTTCCATCTGGGAAGTGCGACGGCTGGAGTCGACGAGGTGCCTAATTATCTGATTCGGATTGGAAGAGGGAGAGGAAATATACACCGATATGATAAAGTAGTTACCGATAGGACAGGAATATTATTTCGGATTTAACACTTATGCGCTGCGATCGGTCTTAGAACCTATTTTATTTATCTTTTAATGTTGGTTTTTAATTTTTTTATTTTGTTTTTGTTGTTTTTATATGCTTCATTATTTTTGATCTCCAAAAATCAATATCCGTATATTCATTCTGCCTAGCCCATATTCAATTCTGTTGTCCCTTGGGCCACAAAATCCGTTGGCACAAGCTAATATCATATATAACGTGTCCACGGCTAACCATACGAGCTAGAAGTAAGAAACGTCCCTGGGTGGACACGCGGTCCGACAGATATGAATCAAAATGTCCACCGGTGGTCACGTGAGGGTCAAAATGTTAAAGGTGTTCATAGAAATAAATCGGGAAAACATAATAAAGGTGTTTGTTTTTCATAAAAAATATTGACCCGAATTACAAACGCACTATTGTAATAATAACACTATTATGAAGGGCCCATTTACATTTATTCTTATGAGGTTAAACGTGACTTTCAACAAAAGCATTGTATAAAAATAGGCTCTCGTAATACCAATTCAGCAATTTTCTTTAACTAAATAAGTCTATCTAAAAATAATAACAAAATAAAGACAGACATATGAATTGATGCATTTATAAGAAAAAGATGCAAGCTATTTCCAGAGTTAGTAGAGACGGTCACTAGAGAGAGGTAGAGTGTTAAATTCCGCCCATTGTATTCGTTATTAATTTAGAAATATCTAGTCTAAAATTATAGCGTATTCCATTTTTACATATTTAGTTTTACATTTACTGCAGCTAACGACTTTGTGCCAAGCACTAGACTTCATTTCACGTAAGAAAATAGCAATGAGAAGATAGGTGCAGTTTGATCTTACCTTTTGATTCTATATTACCCGGATATCCAATCAAACAACAAGATCAAACTGCACCTATCTTCCCATCACTATTTTCTTACGTGAAATGAAGTATAGTTATTGTTACAACACATGTGTAGTGTATTTTAAATGAAACATGTTATAAAAGTCCATTGCAAGTCTGTTAGCTGTCACTGTCAAATGGAGAGGTTACGTAGCAATGGATATTACTACACAAGATTCGGACTGTGAAGACATTTTTTTCATATTTTACATATTAACTTATCATTTATAGTTTATCACTAAAAATATTAAAATTACCCCTTAACCTTAAAATTAATTTTAATAAAATCTAAATACGTATTTCGAGAACTAAGTTCTCATCATCAGTAGTACAACAAGAGAAAGTTGAACAGTGTAGCCGAGATTACTTAACATGTCAACCATGTCAGAGGTTCAACTCAGAGTTGTTAGGACCTCTGGCATGGTTGACATGTTGAGTAATCTTGACTACTCTGTTTAACTTTCCCTTGTTGTGCTACTGATGTTGAAAACTTAGTTCTCGAAATACGTTTTTAGTTTTTATTAAAATTAATTTTAAGGTTGAGGTAATTTTAATAGTTTTAGTTATATTTAACCTTAGACTTTATCTATTATTAATATTTATAGTTTGTTTGGGTAAAATTAGGATCATAGTTACTAAACAATTATTTCAGTTGCACCGTTGTTTTTTCATGTATTACATATTACATAGTTATTTGCAGTTAATGTTTGTGTAAAATTAGGATCAGTGTTTTGGCTGTATTGTTATATTTCTTCATGTATACATTTGGATTATGTTTTGATAAAGTTATAAATTTGGCATTTTGGCATATCATGTTTAAATATCTGTATGGTTAGGTGGAAGACCAGCCTTTGGCTGAACCTCGCCTTTTGGTTTCTGTCAATAAAGGGATTTTATTATTAATATTATTATTATTTAATTTTATTGGTATTACTTGTTAGTATGATTGTAGATATGATGAGAATAATTGGAGATGCAGTCGTGGTAAACAGTGTTTATTAAATAGTAATTTAATTAACTTTCCTATACGTTTCGATTCCAAATGAATCATCATCAAGAACAGTTAAAGTACAGTTGGAAAATAAGATCATTACATTAGAAAATCAAAAATGTAAGGATGAAAATGTCATCAAAAATATCAGAGGTAATAAAATGCGTGCATACATCAGCAACAACATATTTCAGTTATAGTTGTAGAAAACGAGTGCAAAAAATCTGATGTGGCCAGCACATTACCTTCCGTCAGTTCTATGTATTTTGTACAAATTTCATACAGAAAGGTCCTTGCTAAATATTATATTTCTTGTACTTTACCTTCCGGCAGTTGCATGTATTTTATGCAAATTCCATACAGAAAATTATTATTTTGTGACGATTTCTATATACAGTGTAATGTATCTGCAGAAATAAAAGATTTATTATTATTATTATTTCTTGTAAATTACCTTAAAGCAGTTGTATGTACACTATTATTCACGAAATATGACTATTCAAGGTCATTTGTTCGAAGAAATAATACACACCATTTTATAGCAGTAGTTTAGCAATATTTTTTATTAGAAAGAGAAAGATTATTTGACGTATGTCTATTTAATTTATGTGGTGTGACAGATATACGTAAATAGTGGCATTACTTTCTAACACACTATAAATAATAATGACATATGTCGTAGAATTACAATTACCTAATTATCTACTACACTGCCCTCTGTGCTAATATTTACCCAGTGGCGTTGACGTTTAAATGAAATTACTATCCCTTAGTTTATAAGTTAAGTCTAGGTTTTTATATTTTGCAAAAACATAAGTGAAGAACATAAATCTTTCAGAAAGGCATTATTTAGAAAGAAACATAATTTTCAAATGAATTACTCTTATTTTTTCAGTTAAAATGTGTCTATAAATATTTCATGTGGCACGCCTATGCAAACGAAATGCAATGAAGTTATCTGCAAGTAATATTATATCAGACGGCTCACAAATGACCTTGAATAGTCATCTTTCGTGAATAATAGTTTATTTTATACAAATTACATACAGAAAGCAAAAGATCCTATATTTCCAGTAATATTATAAGACACACACTATGTCAATTTCACTTGACACTGACATCTTTCAATAAAAATTTTCTTAATATAGTAGCTGTTTTCATAGCTATGGCTACTTTATGAAATTTAATTTCTTTATAATTTTTTAACTCTATATCCATTTAAAATAAAATGCAGTCAAATTGTATAAAGAATAAAATATTCTTTAATATTTATAATAACATTAAATGTGAAAAAATGATTTTTAACTTAGTTTTTTCAAGAAAAACTGTTAAAATCTTCAAATGAGGGTACTTCCGGTTGTCCAATTCTAACCAAAATCTAATCAGCTCTTCACATGGATGTAAAGAAGAGAAATACGAAAGAATTATAATTTTTAGAATTGTAGTATGGCAGTTATCGTAGACGAAAATTTTGTTACACACACACACATACATACATACACACACACACACATACAGACATCATCGTAAAAATAGTAAAATCGTATTCTAGGGACCCTAAAACGTGCTTATTCATCAAAAACTCACCACCGAATTTTTTGACCAAAGACAATACCTTCCTTACCTAAAGGTGACGGAAGGTAAAAAGATTGCATTAAATAAATGAAAAACTCTAAGAATACTATACACAAAGATGGAAAGACGTGAATGGTTCTTCCAAGAATCAACCGATGCCGAATACAGGAATTTAATGACATCCTAAGGATTCGCCAATTATTTATTTGTAAAGTTACTTTTAACCGTATTCTGTACATTTTGCCATACGATATACCTACATAAATAGAACAACGACAAGATATTTTTATAATATAATTAAAATGTATGTATAATATTTTCCAAGTTTCTGCTTCCTTTGAGAAAAAACAGTCTGCATATAATTGTAAAAATAAAATTGTTTCATTAAAATATAAATATCTTTTATTTACACTTCCTTTCTGAAATAAATTATACGATAACGATATCACGGTAATATTGTCTGTCTTTCCGAGAACCGTATTGTCTTTGTCATTCTCAATCAATAATTCAAAAAACAAAAACCTCACGGGTAATATTTGTTTTTAACTAATATTCCTTTCCGGAATAAAGTAAACATTTCTCGTGGAAAAACCACACGATTTTAGTAAAAATCACGAAAAAGACTAATCACATTGTATTAATAAAATAGAAGGGACAATACAATACACAATAGATTTATTTACAGCAGCCAGCCAGAGGCATTCTGATGCGTGACTGCGGTTCTGTCAAGAAGCTTTTAGCCGGAGATAAGGCAGGAGACATGCGAACAATGCGTGCGGATGAGGCGCACCCTGTAGATGTCTCTGCTTGTTGATTTACCAAGAGGGAGGATTATTCGCGTCTCTCCGATTCAACCCATAAAGAAAGTTGTATAATTTGTTCTGTTAAGGTATAACGTTCGAAAGAGTTTTGTTTAGAATAGGGTGGTTGCAAGAAATTTGAATTCGCAAATAGTTAGTTATGCTATAAAACATGTAGGTACTGTACCGACGCATGAATTGCGATCGCGCCGCCTCCATCGGCACAGGCCCACTTTATTCTTTGTATTTGTATTTATCATTGTTGTTGTTATGTTATATGTTATTTGTTTACGTTGTTATGTATTATATTATATTCAGTTGTTTTATACGATTCTTCAAACATACACATGTCATCTCTACTCTCTACTATTTATTATTTTATGTCTTATACAAATTCATATATTTATTTATTTATACAGTAATGTAACGAATCAAAACCTCATCGTTACAGTACCATTTACTAATCGAGGCCAATTTGCGCCCGAGAGATAGCGAGGGCTAGCAAATAAGTTCGAGAGTGGTCAAATGTACCTCCATCTCGTGTTGGATATAAGATTTTTTCCACTCCCGATGATTTATTTTTTACCTGTTCATTTTCACTGCCAGGTATGTCCAAGCAGTCAAGGAATACAGTTGAATATTGATACATTAAAAAAAAGAATCTAAGTATTCCATGGAAAATTTAAGAAGAAAAACGCTGTCATCTGTCACATTTGTCACTTCAACAGTAACTTTTGAATGGAAATATTTACGAAATGAGGACAATTTGATAGAAATAAAATACAAAATTATAAATTGTAAGAATGAATAAATATTTGACACAAGTTTAAAATATCTAACTGTTGGTATTTCACAACGAGGGAGGTAAGTTCAGCTGTAGGGGAGTAAGGACAATCCTTACTTCCCGTCGCTAATAGAAACCGATATGTTGATTCAAATTATTCACCTGTTTTAAATACCAAATTTGAGAAGTTTTGGATCATATTTTAATATATTTTTTCAAGAAAATCTGTTTATAGCTTCCTGTAAAGTAGTACTTCCGGTTTATCAATTTTAGAAAACATCTAATATGTCGTTCACATTAATATAAAAGTCTTAAATACCAAATTTGATAAGTTTTGGATTGTATCAATTTATTTTTCACGATAATCTGTTCAGAGCTTCAAATAAAGTATCACTTCCGGTTTATCAATTGTATCCAAAATCTAATGTTGTCCTCTTTTATATAGAAGTCGTAAATACTAAATTTGACAAGTTTTGGAGTATATCAGAATATATTTTTCACGAGAATCTGTTCAGAGCTTCAAGTAAAGTATCACTTCTGGTTGATTAATTTTAGCCAAAATCTTTTATGTTATTTCCCATGATATAAAAGTCTTAAATACTAAAATTGAAAAGTTTTGGATTATATTTTAATATAGTTTTTCATTAAAAAGTATCACTTCTATTTATCCAATTTTACATAAATAAATAAATAAATAAATAAAATAAATATATCATCACGGCTTACTACCCATTGCTGGGTGTGCCAATCTGCTTTATGCACAGATGCGGTAATGATGAAATATTTGCACCGTGCCGGCGCTTACCTGGCGTCACCTCACGGGCACTCATTGCTGGCGTGGAGAGTGCACCACAGGGGTAAATTTTGTGCCATTTAAAATTCGAAATATTTGGCATCGGTCGGGATCGAACCCGGTTCCCTAGATTCGCGATCTGACACTCAGGCACGCGGCCACGAAACCCCAATTTTACATAAAATAAATAAATAAATAAATAAATAAATAAATAAATAAATAAATAAATAAATAAATAAATAAATAAATAAATAAATAAATAAATAAATAAATAAATAAATAAATAAATAAATAAATAAATAAATAAATAAATAAATAAATAAATAAATAAATAAATAAATAAATAAATAAATAAATAAATAAATAAATAAATATATCATCACGGCTTATTACCCATTGCTGGGTGTGCCAATCTGCTTTATACGCAGATATCGGTAATGATGAAATATTTGCACCGTGCGGGCGCTTACCAGGCGTCACCTCACGGGCACTCATTAAATTAAATTTTTATATGAATGTAGGAAGCTTAAATACGGAAAATAGATACATATATTTGGAAGTTTGTTATAAGAGTTATCGTGGACGAAAAAATCGTCACACCCACACACACACACACCCACACACACACACACACACACACACACACACACACACACACACACACACACACACAAACAGAGACACACTCATTCACACACACACGCACACGCGCGCGCGCGCAATACGTGTTGTAGGGACTCTAATTCGTGATTATTTACTGAAATCTCACCATTGAATTTTTGGCACGATTACGTTACCTACCTTACCTACGGTATGACGGGACCTATTAAGTTCTTCTAATTATGATCCAACTCCTCAAATTTTCATAAAGGTTCATCTTCGTCACATCTCTTAGAGCAATCTCAAATTATTGTCGATTGTGAATTTTCTCAATTTGAAACATTTTACCCAAGTAAAGGAATAAAAAAGAAGTATCGAATTTATATGGCAGTTCTGACAAAACATAAAGGTTCTAACGTTTTAAAGAAAATTTTGTGCCTATAGACATACTGGTCTTTAACAATTGACGGTCGTATTACGTCTGTAAATTTCTCGTGTGACGAGTAACAAATACGATATTTTTAAGCAACCTAGGCGTTAGCGTACACGTATTTTGAGAAAACGCTATGCAAAAACTCTCTAATACTGACAAAATCTCTCTCTCTCTGTCTTTGTACATATCGGCGCGGGACGTTTTAGTAGTTCGTAAATTTCTGGGAAAGTCCTTCGTCGATGTTGATTCAGTCAGGGTAAAAAGACGTCGGCTGGTTCGCGGTCCGCCAGTCACTTAGACGGCTGCGTGCTTAATTTGTTTGACTTTGTGTTATTTAGGAGGCCGGGCAGGCCGAACAAAAGAAGGTAATGCGCGGTGATTAATGAAGGGGGGAGTGCCGACGCCGACTGGGGGGAGGGAGGGAATTTTTGGTGTGGTTTTGGTTTCTGTTCTGTTTGATTTGCAGGGGATGCATGTACGAGTAGTGATTGAACACACTCATGAATTTGTGATCACGTGTAGTAAATGATGGAAGCTTGCTCATGAATATGGAAATAAATCATTGATATTCACCCAAGCCGCATCTTCTAGCCACGAACGCTATTTTTATTGCATTATGGAATCTTCAACAGATTATGAATTACGAATAAGATAAGGGAAGCTCTATAGTACGAAATATTTTGTTATGCTCGAATGAAGATTGCCACATGATTTCAATTCATATTCGCGTATGTTAGGTTGCAACTTTTCAGAAGCTATTAATTTTCTTAATATGGAATTGTGAACTGTTAAGATTTAAGGTACATTCGCAAATGAAAATTAGGTTCAGATTTATGGTTTATAATTTAGATTTAAAGACTTTGGCCGCGTATTATGTAATGATTCCATTCACATTTCAGAATTTAGTGTCTCTAAGTCCAAATCATAAAGCCAAACAATGCAAGGTCCAAACTTTAGGTTTATGATTTAGTTTGACGTCACGAACTTTATTTAGTATTCACTTGGTGGAATCAGCTTTTTAAATAAATGCGAGAAGAATATATAACTGTCAAAATTTAATTGCTAAAATATAACCAATAATGCCAAGCGAATGACAGTTTCACGGCGCACGGGTATCTATTAAGTTTTGCTCTACCAATATTTTAATCTTGTTATTGAAGCATTTACATAGGTGTCAGTACAATCAAAACTAAATTAGAGCTAACTTGCATTTATGAATGACTTAAGGTGCATTCACAAATAAAAATTAGGTTAAGATTAATGGTTTTTACTTTAGGTTTAAAGACTTTGGTCGCATATTATGTAATTATTTCATTCACACTTCAGAATTTAGGGTCTTTAAATCCAAATCATAAAGCTAAACATTGCAAGGTCCAAACTTTAGGTGAGAACGAGTCTGAAATGATATAGATATATACACCTATCTTTATTTAGTATTCACTTGGTGGATTCGGCTTTTTAAACAAATGCAAGAAGAACATGGTGACTGTCATAACTTAATTGCTGAAATATAACTTGAATATAACCAATAATGCCAAGCGAATGACAGTTTCACGGCGCACAGGTGTCTTGTTAAGTACTGCTCTACCGATATTTTAATCTTGTTTTTGAAGCATTTACACAGATGTCTGTACCATTTTATCCGGTATACGAACAATAATACTGCAAATTCCACAAATTTTCTTATAATTTTTCCTAATATTACACATTCAAATTGACAAATTTCAATTGTAATCCATAGAATTAATATCCTCCAATGAGTATACAAAATTTCAACCTATCTTACTCTGGGGAGGTACTTTCACAATTAACTCATTTCACATGTTAATCTCCCATGTGTCGGTCGGCCTAAGACACCCGGTATGTGTTTGTATATATGTGTGTTAGTATGGATCCTCCGCTCTAACTCGAATACTATCATTCAGAATTTTTTTTAAATTTTATATTTCTACCTAATTCTAATATAGGAAGAAGCCATTAGATTTTAGTGTAAATCTGATAACTGGAAAGGGCACTTTACATGAAGCTCAAAATAGTTTTTCTTAGAAAAATACCTATAAATGTTATTTTTTGGAATTTATATTATTAAAAAAATTAAAGATTATTAAATTTTCTACAGGTTTGCATTATTACTTTTTCTATATGTTTTATGGATAAATTTATTAAATTATATATAATTTAAATCCCGGACCCTATACGGTTTAAACACAACTCCTTGGTTACACAGTTCATCTCAAATGTATGTAACTGACAGATAAATGTCACTGTCAAAAAACTAATTATTTCAAATTAATAATGGCAACGTTTCAAAAAGAAAATAGTAAATAGAATAATAGTTATATGGAAAGGAATTTAATACAATTTCCAGCATAAGTAAAGTCTCTGGCTTTGATAAATACTTGACAAGCTTTGTCTTTTGTATATTAGTTTCTGCAAAACAATACTAGAAACTATTTCCAAATGTTTTGAATAAATAATGAGACAATTAAATCATTTCGCATGCGACTTTTTTTTTTAACACAACCTAATTTAACTCGAGCCGTTTTACTCGTACTAGTTTACTATAGGGAAGTAAAAGTAAAAATTATATTTATTTATCAGTAATATAAGAAATCTATTTTGTTTGCATTATTCATAAACTGAAATTTTGATTAAAATACTGGTTGCAGTGTATAGTGGAAATGAGCTTAGAACTTACACTCACACGATCACATTATCCTTTGAGCCCTCAGTGTTTGCAAACTGATTAAATGGTGTAATATAATACTTTACTAATAGTTTACTATGCTAAGGTATAGAACAATTATTTTGTGGAAGAAGTAAGATTTATTCGTACCGACTCTCAAATCTGTTGGTGTGGTATGACTAGCGAATGAAAGTTGACGTTTAAATTATTTTATAAATGTGGTTTCTTTTGAAACCCGAGAGAAGAATAGAATTGCACAAAATATTCAGGCATGAAATTTTTGCATGAACCCATTTAAATACTGGACTAGGAAAGCACGGAAATACATTACTATGTATTGCTTAAAATAGATGGTCGACTAGGGTACTTGAATATGAAAACAGGGGTGCGTTTAAAATATTTTTCGTTTATGTTGATTATAACAAAATATTTTGATCTTTAAACTATTTAGTTTGGCAATTCTTGGATATAGGATTATTTTTAATTTCCTCTAACAGTAATTTTGACTCGAGGGTTGCTTACACCTTAAGCTTCATTCACAGCTATTTTTTTAATGCATAACGTTAATACATAATGCTAATAGATAATGCGTAACGAAGTTTGTTATATGGCAACGCACAAGACCATTCACAGCTAGTTTTAATATTAACGCATAATGCATAAACACAATGCATAGCAACAAATGTTTGCAAACACCAAACTTTTATGCATTACACATTATGCATTACGTAAATTTGTGACAGCTGTCAAAATAAATTTGCGAGAAATCTTAAAATCTTCAATTTCGAAGAAATAAAATAGCTACATCTAGTGATACATTTGTAATACCATATTAAACAAGGAAATACGCTTCAGCAATCCTTTCCTGCCATGATAAACTTCAATTTTGACAGGTAATTTGGAATAAATACAGATGTCAACTATCAATTAAAATTTGTTGCAGAAAATGATGTGTTTTTCTTAACCTTACGCATTAGCACTATGTATTAAAGTTATGTCTTATCATTGAATTTATAATACCTTATATAGGGGTATTATAAATTCAATGGTCTTATGCATTATCATTACGCATTCAAAAAGTAGCTGTGAATGTAGCTTTAGACGAACGAACCAGAATTTGCGGTATTAAATTTTTTAAATACATCCCTGAATCCTGCTGCTAAACTCATTTTACCGGTTTCAGGATATTATTCCATTGTTTACGTGTACAAAAGTAGGCTAATAACTAAGTAATAACTGTATCCGTATGATAATATTACCATACTGACTTGTCAACAACATAATAAAATAAAATTGAAAATATAATGCTCTTCATTAATCCAAACAGATAACGTTAGCCCATCGTTCTAAATACGGTCTACTTTATTCTAAAGTAATAAACATGAGGAATTTGAATATTTGTCATATTGACATATGTCAAAATAATTGTTCTGTTAACCATAGCAATTTGAAAGTAGCATTAATGAGAGAATTTCAAAAAATGATATCAATAATGTCTTAATTTTCTGAAACCGATAAACTATTGAACAAGCCACGGATGTTATTAATCATAACAAGCCTTAGATGTATTAAAATTCTCGCTCTATGAGCTCGGATTTCAAACTTACATCTGCGGCAGTTATGATGTACATAACATTTCTAGGTATGTTAGTTATTAAATGTCTCCTGGTACTGAGTACAATTCTAATCTTTTGTAACGGAATACACAAGGGTCAGTTTCCTTTCAAATTAAATATAGTGAAAAGTTTTCAAAAGAAACCACATCTATAAATTAATTTAAACGTCAACTTTCAATCGTTAGTCATACCATAATAATGTTCTAGTTTCAAGAATCGAACCTTGGAAGTAAAGTGCAACATACATTTTTTTGATTAGCACCAAAATCTAATCCATCTAAGTTTAATTAAACAAAACCATTCGCGATATTTTCAACATAATTAAAATATCTTCAACAATAAATCATTTTACAAATAGCCTTTTCAACATTAAACAGAGAGATGCGTTTTATAATACATTCACTTTTACAAAGATGATCACTCATTAGTTGCGAATCTTTTGTTAAAGTATCGTTTTTAGCAAATAGTAGGTAAATTAACTGTTCTCTGTAGGCTGTCCTTTTGTCCTTATCAGGATCACATTTACGGCCTATTAACGCGGGTCCTAGAAGGTTGATATAATTAGCTTAGTTTGTCCGTCCTCATTATTTCCAGGTGAAAATACAAAAAGATCTATTTATCAAAATTAACATCATTAAATGGTTCGTGCGGTGAAAAATTACCGGAGAAATTTAATCAACTTTAATTGGGCACTAAGGGATAGTAGGGGTAATTTTAGAACCACGCTGTACCACATAAATCTAGCCATCTTAATTATACTGAATAATTAAGTTTGCGCTTTCATTTTCTTTTCAAATAAAAATAAATATTATAACAGAGCGACTCCAGGCTTTTAGAATTAGAGGTACCTGTGAGCCGGCTTGTTATGGTTTGAAACAATGGAATGGCGAATGGCTTTGTTTTGACATTGAAAGGGTTGGACACAGCAAAGTAGAAATACAGATCGTGTAGAGTTTTAACCCTCACGCAAAAGGGAAAATCATAAGAGAACATAATTCTGTTTGTAAATTTTATAACAGGAATGAAATTATAAAAAATTGTCAGCCATCGGGATTCGAACCAAAGAGTATAATATGCGAGGAGTGGACACAACAGGCGAGTGAAGAGAGAGAGAGATATAGGTGGGCCGTGTTAAACGCACGACGTATACGACGAATACGAGAGCAACAATATTTCTTAATAACTTTTTCTCGAAATCGCATATTTTTTTTAGCATTTTTACCACCCCGTAAATTGACGAGTCGTTCCAAATATTTTTGTGATAATTGAATGCAGTAGCAATAGCTATGAAAAATTTTGTTTTAGTAATTGACAGTCCTGTCAGATGTTGCAATTAAATTTTAACATTAGTAATAAACTTGTTTATAAAGTAAAATTCTAGCAAAATGCTTATGTTTATGAATAGCGGATACACAGACATTACCTATGGCGAAGTTCTCAAGGTCAGCGAAGTTACACGAAAATCACCCTCTTCGTAATATTCGTAAATTTATGTTGTACAACATACAATATCTTTCAGATTATCACACTTTGATGTGTCACATATGACTTTTTGGAATATTTTAAAAGAGCAACAGTTACTTCCATACCATGTGCAAATTTTTTTTTATTTCCAGCATTTCAATTTTGCGAATGAGTTGTATTGTTCACTGATAAGGCTGGATATATTAGAGAAAATGTCTTTAATAATGCACAATACACTTATCCGGTCACAAAAATCCTCATACTGTAAGAAGGAAACACAATTTTCAACAAAAAATATCATTAATTATTTGAGCGGGAATAAATTGACGAGTCATTGATCCTCATATAATCCCACCTCGTTTAAATGGACAAAAGTATGTACTTACATTTTTTGAATAACGTATTTAAACTATTATGATTTGCCGTATTGTCACACGAAGATTCATTTCATAACCTCCATAACTAGTATGCTCTTCCCGTCTTCCCACGCTCTTACTCTATTCACCTAAGTTCAGAAACCTGTGTTAATACACAATTTTATAATTTTGTTATCGAAATTTTAAATTTCTTTATTTTAAAAATTGTACTATTACGAATTTATTAATAATAAATATGTTTTCCGTTGATCGTTTATTAATTACTGTATTTACAAGTATGCAACCACCACCCGACAATTTTTGTGCTGTGTACATGGAACTTTGATTCAGATAGCTGAGGGCAGCAGAGATCTTGCCAGTGGGGGGTAACGAAATTTTAAACAAATCTTTAAAGAATTTTAAATCAAAAACTAGAAGATTTAGAAAAAAAAATATTAAGAAAAATTGTTGCTCTCGAAGAGTTACATTACTGGTTATGCACTTATTTCATTTACACCCTGTATATTATACAGAGTGTTAATACTAAGTCGTCACACCCGAAAATGGTAGTTAGAACTCATTAAAACAAACAACTTTTCTAGTTCCAATTTTTGATTTGGTGACCCTATTCGTAGTTATTGGACTTCTTTTGCTTTTCGAAAAATCGTCATATCTCCATTATTTTAAGAGCTATTGAAAAAAAAAATTTTTCTTTCCAAATTACATTTAGGCCCTTAAAAACATTTGCATTTACAAATATTTTAATTTTTTTAAACGACAAAATGGCGATCGATCAAAAATTACTAAATAAACATTTATAAAATCCTTAAACTATCTACTATGTACAACATTTGTCCTAAACCACATCTATTAAATAATCTAAACGTCAACTTTCATTCGCTAGATTTACCATACCTATATTGTTTCTTTTAGCAAAATTTTCATTAAATGGCCAGAAAAAAATTAATAATATTTTAATATTTAAATTACCGCCATGTATGACGTAGAATTACGCCGAACCAGTGAATGGCCGTAAAGCAATATCATCAGTACGTCCAAGAGCAACGGCATGTGCGGGTAATTTAAACATGACATCATCTGTTCGACGTTTGAATAACAGTTTGGAGGTTAATATTTTCATTTGTCATTTTAATCTTGTACGAGTATAAAGGTGTATTCACAAATGCAAATTAGGTTTATGGTTTTTATTAGATTTAAGGAAGTCATTCATAAATTCAAATTTAATTAAACTCTAATTTACTTTTGATTGTCTGACATCTATGTAAATGAATAAAAAAAAGATTAAAATATCGGTAGAGCAATACATAATAGACACCAGTGCGCCGTAAAACTGTCATTCGCTTGGCATTCTATGTTCTTCTCGCATTTGTTTAAAAAGCTGATTCCACCAAGTGAATACTAAATAAAGATTGGTGTGTATATCTATATCGTTTCAGACTCGTTCTCATTGGTGAAGTTTGTGACGTCAAACTAAATCATAAACCTAAAGTTTGGACCTTGCAATGTTTGGCTTTATGATTTGGATTTAGAGACACTAAATTCTGAAGTGTGAATGGAGTCATTACATAATATGCGGCCAAAGTCTTTAAATCTAAAGTATAAACCATAAATCTAAACCTAATTTCCATTTGTGAATGTACGCTTAAGCTAAGTTAATCAAAGATGATATGTATTCTATTTTCATGTATAGGAGATAAAACATTAGTAATAACTACTAATACTAATAAATACTAATCATTGAATCATTTATCTGAACATGTTGTAAGAAATAGAAGTTACAGTGGAATGCAGAATAAAATTGCTATATTTAATACCCTGTGATATATTTATTAGTTTTTAGTTTTTATTGTTATGAGAGTATTATTTAACAGTCAAATAAATATCAAAACATCAAAAGTATATTACAAGCATAAATTACAAAAGTTTAGATTTACGACAGAATTATCTTATTTAATGTTTGTAAAACAGTCACCGGAAACGGAAATGTCCTCAATAAAATAGTTCCCCTTTAAAACTAACATTAATTTAAAAAGAATCATTAAACCACTTGTTTACTGCCTCGAACAAACATCGAACACAAAAACTAGCATCCATTCGGAAATAGTTACACAGCATTCACCCAAATATTTAACCCCAAATACCAATAATCACATTTCCAATCAGCGAATCCTATCACAGCAGGAAAACAGATAATAAACAATCAAGGAAAAAAGGTAAAAATCAATCACAAATGAACAGACAGTGAATGTGTTGAGTAATTATCAAAACTGTAATTTCGTTGACACGGGTGTGGGTGGGGTCAGTGCGCCTGCACACGTTGCAAACGGACGGAAATTAAACAATTTCAGTATCTGTCTGTATCGGAGCTGTATCAGCCCTTCAATCTCGCCAATTTGCATACGCTGATAAACGGATGATTGCTGACTAGAATGCGCTCAGCGAAAACCGATTGTAATTTGAGAATTTTCAGCGGAATCCTCGCACTGAGCTTTGTACTAGCGAAAGAGTACAACAAAAAATACGAACACGATAGTGTACTCGTAATAAGTTGTAAGCTGCAAATTGAGAGTTCAGTTCTAGTATTTTAAATTAGGAATGTGGTTCGTCTCGATCTCCAAAATCATTCTCAACAGGTAGGAAGCACTTACTGCCCTTAATACAGCGTGATCAAAAAAATCCTGACTCGGGGTAGGCTAAGAAACGTGTTAATTTAGAAGTATTTAATTAAATGTCAATTTTGCACGAGATATTGTCAAAAATGTTACCTAAAAAATCTGGTGTGGCCAACACAATACCTCCCGCCATTTACAGCCCGAGTTACAAAAAAATATTAATTTTGACAGTATATTTCTTAAAATGTAGTCTAATCTAATCCAAGTAACTACCTTTTTTTTAAACCCCTCAACAGGATTAAATCCCAGTTACAGAGTAGGTTCAAATTCACACACATCCATGTCTTAGTTGGATTTGAACCCAGAACCCCGAGGGCACTCATGACATGAGGCATTGCTCTAACCATTGAGCCACCGGAGCTATAATTAAATGAAGATTAAATTTAAATACGGGGATAGAATAGAATTCACTAATCCAAAAATGAGGATTAGCTCTTAAACATTTTTGTGAATCGTTAATTTTTATTAATCTAAATACATACCCAGATATTTACTTATGCTGGAAACTGTACTGAATTCCTTTTCTATTGTTCTATTTACTTTTTTCTTTTTAAAACATTACTAAAATTATTTTGAAATGATTAGTTCTTTGATAGTGATATTTATCTGTCAGTTATATACATTTGAATAACTGCGTTTTGTTAGTTTAAAGCGTAGGGTCCGGAATTTAAATTATAGATAATTTTATAATTTTATTCATAAAATATGTAGAAAAACTAATAATAATGATCTGTAGAAAATTTAATAATCTTTAATTTTTATAACATTAACTAATAACATTAAAAAATAACATTTAATAGTTATTTGTATATCAAGGCCGCGAAATCACTCTTTAGTGTACTGAGAGAAAAATTGTCGCCGATGCCGCTTGCGGCCGAGGCAAGACAATCTCGAGGGCGCTAAAGGATTTCGCGGACAAGGTGTACACAATATTTTTTGTGCAACCGTAAAAAATATGTAATTACAAATTTTATTAATTTTAGACAGTTTCATTGTAAATAGAAAGTTAGCTTTCAAGGTGACTATGGAATTAACATTTGATAAACAAAACCATGCAATTCTCAAGTGTCACTACCATGACAACGGCCGCGAAATTCATCCCACGGCCGTTACCATAACAACGGTCACGAAATTTAATTTCGCGGCCTGTATTGCGGCTGTGAAATGCTTATTTCGCGTCCGGTTGCACAAAAAGATATTTTTCGATGAAAAACTATTTTGAGCTTCAAGTAAAATACTATTTCCGGTTATCCGATTTACAGCAAAATCTAATGGGCTCTTTCCATATTAGAAAAAGTTCGAAATACATGTTTTCAAAATTTTCTGGATGATAGTATTTGAGTTAGAGAGGAGGATCCACACACACACACACACACACACACACACACACACACACACACACACGCACACGCACACATACACACACATACATACACACACACACACACACATACACACACGCACACACAAACACGTACAAATAAACGCACGTACACATACACACAAATATCATCGTAAATATGTTAAAATTGGCTTCTAGGGACCTTAAAACGTGCTCATTTACCAAAATCTCGATATGCGATTTTTAGCACGATGCCTATACCTCCCTTACCAAGGGTAGCGGGAGGTAAAAAAACTCCCAGTATTATTCAAATGAAAGCCAAAATTTATACCCAATTCTATTTTGAGTGATGAATTTAACATTTTACTCGTATTTGAAGAATTGATTGAATAAATTTAAAGTTTCCATAAAATATCAATAAATATTTGTATAACTTGATATAGATTTATTTTACATAAATATTTCATGGCACTCTAAAAACAATAATACTTGAATAGTTTATAACTCATAGCCAACTTGAATAAAATTACGTATTTAAACTTACGTATGAAAGTAATTTTCGCCTCTCTGAAATAATGAAAAGTTAAAATAAAATATAAGAACACAGAATATAATTACAAATAGTTAATGTACTTTTAATTAAATCGAAGGAAATTCCTTTGCAGACAATTCCATTTCACAAAATAAACTAAACAAAGAAAGTAACAAGCTAAAATATTATTCAATTTTTATTTCATCCATTGTTAATGTAGCAATAAATTATAGAGAAAGCAGTATGAAGTTTCCAAATTGAGAGAACTAAATATTTAATAAAATAATTCATTCCGTTTTCGTATCCAACTTTTCTTCGGGTCGCACTTCTCGTAGAGATTGCTCTGTTTCTCGTGCTCCTTGTCTTCCATTTTCCTAGCTTTTGTAGCCATTAATTTTTGCCTCTCCAGGAAAATCTCCAAGCTTTCTTTTGGTTTCTTTGCAGCAGGTTTCAGTTTCATTAACGAAACATTCCTTTCATATTCATTTTCCTTCTCAATGGTTCCGTAGTCGCAGCATTTTTGTAGTGATTTGTTTCTTAAGGTGTATTCTTCTTCTGGTTGTACTGCGTTTATTGTATTGTTTTTAACTGTAACCATAAGCATTTCGTCGAGGAGTTGATCAGATATTTTTTTATTGTGTTCCTGGACATCGTTTTGAGAAGTACTTTGCTGGGAGATATTTTTGCGATTTTTAACCAATTCTAAATGTTTTTCCAAACTGTTTTGAAGTTGGTTGCGTTTTTCGTAAACTTGTTTCATGTGGTTATGTTTGGCTTCAATGACAGTCATCAATGATTGATGTTGAGTGATAATTTTTGAAATACGGTCATTCTCTTCTCTAAGATTATTAATTTTGTTTTCTAAAGTCGTTTGAACATCAGTTTTATTGTTTTCGTCATTGGATGTTTTATTTTGTATAATATTTTGTCGGTATTTCATATATGCGTCTTCTAATTCGGATAATGCTTTTGTTAGGTTATTTTCTGTTGTAATTGGTTTGTTATTTTCTTTTTTTGATTCATTTTCTTTTGATGTTTCAATACGACTCATATTTCCAAATTTGGGTACTGGAAGTACAGGTTTGAACGTGAAATTATCAATAAAAGACTTTTCTTGAACATTTTGAGATGCAGTACCTTTTATATTTTCTTCGCTATGTTTTTTAATTGCCTCATCTTTATTTAAAGGACCGTGGTACACAATTTTATCTTGTTTTGTAGTTTTCAATGCCTTAGTATCAAAACCTCTTACTTGTTGTCTTACTTTTCTGTCAAGACGTTTTAACATTTTAGTTTGAAAGTTTTTGTGCTTCACTAAATCTCTGGTGAATCTTGGACAATGCTTGCGTAGCAATTTCTCTTCTTCTAGCATTGCAGGCCAAGCTGTGTGTTCATCAAGTACTTCGCCTAAACTACTATTCAAATTGCAGGTAGTGACATTTTTATCTTCTGGGCAAGTAACATTATCTTGAGATGATTTTAGGATTAAAGAAAGACCGCATACTGTCAAAATTGTTCCTAAACTGACCCCTGTTACAAATGGGCATTTGTGTATGTTTCTTCTTCTTTTCTTTCGAGGTTTACTGGCATTTTTCTCTAAATCTGTGTCTGTGTCAGTATCAGAACTCGAATGGAAGCGAAATCGTAATGAATGCGAACTTGATTTTTTGACGTTTGACTTTGATTTCTTGACGTTTATTACAACTGAATCTTCTTTTTCATTATTAGGAGTATTTGTCAATTTAGTATCTTCTTTTTCTGAATTATTATTATTAGGAAATGTTACTATATTAGGAAAGATGTTCTCATCAGCAAGTTCATCGATTTCTGAACTAACTGATTCATCGTCAGTTCTGTTTTCGAACAAATCCTTAACAATTTCGAAATCTAATCCGTCTTCGGGTAGATTTTCGTCGACAATAGACCAGGAATCGGATTGGTCGTCTTCTAATGCTGTTTTGGAGTTAGATTTATCCATTAAAAAGCCGAAAGCAATAGTTTTCACTACAAATTTTTACAATGACATTTCCAAATTTTGTTTAGGTAGAATTTAGTGCAGAGGTTACTGCGACTAATTCGCAATTTTGTTTCACTGAGTGCTAGATGGAATAATCATAATTGAAATGATAAATTTTTAATGTTCAAAGTAGTTTCCTTCGCCATTCTTTCCGTCCATTTCTTAAAAGATACCAACTAATCATCTACGCTTCCAAACAAGTTTCTGGAAGACTTAAAAATTGTCAAAGATTTCAAATTAATTTCTGGTGACGTAAAAACTGCTAAAACAGTCAAACTAATTACAGAAAAACCTAAACACACTTACAGGTCTATTCTAAAGGCACCCCGTTAAACGTTAAAATTTTAACAGAACCCGTTTAAAAATTATATTTTAACGGATCCGTTAAAATTCAATTCCAAAACGGACTCCGTTATACATACATACTGCTCTTTTTGTTTTTCCACATAAGCAGTGTTGACAACTATTATAGAATATCCAATAAACATATCTATGTATATCGTCAACTAATTTAAAAACTGTAAAGGAATGAAACAATATTATTAATACAGATTTATGTTATACACGTAGTTATTCTATACTACAAGTTCGAAATGTATTTTTATCAATAAATATAGTGTTATTAGTAATATTAATAGTTCCTTAAATTGCATGCACTGTTCGTAAGATGCCATGGGAACACAACCGTCAAAAAATAAATAATTTGTTACAAATGTATTATTTTGTCAAAAATTCATGAATTTAAATATTAATATGGAAAAAATAGACGAGAACGAATTATTTAGAAAAAAATAGGGATTTATTTGCGTTCAACAAAATATAACAGCCACTAATATTTAATTCAATTACAGATAGCTGACAAAAAATTTAAAACTACTATTATTAAACCCAGTTGATTTAAGGAAATTTGTACGTGTAATGTTGTAGTTGGTAACATTGGATTTAAATATATTGAATTATTTAAAAATGTATGTCAATTCTGATTTAGGTTTGATAATTTAAGTAAATGACATGTAGTACCAACCTTCTAGAACAAAAAATTGCGTATTATAATGAAGGCTATTTTGATAAGAAATTGGGTTTCGTAATGACTTCATTATGAACACAAACTATAAAAAATCTGATGTGGCCAGCACATTACCTTCCGTCACTTCCATATATTTTGTACAAATTCCATTCAGAAAGTTTCTTGCACAAGATTCCATATTTCAAGTAGATTACCTTCTGTCAGTTCTATGTATTTTGTACAAATTTCATACATAAAGTTTCATGTACCTAAGAGATTATATTTCCAGTAAAATTATAACAAACATGTCAATTACACTTGACACTCACATCTGTCAATCAGCATAATATAGTAGCGATTTCCATGTTTATAGCATAGCTAACTGTTTTCTGAAATTCAATTTCTTTATAAATTTTTAACTGTATATCAATTGAATATGAAGTATAAAATGCAATCAAATTGTATAGAGAATAAAATATTCTTTAATATTTATAATAATACTGAAAAATGATATTTAACAGTGATTTTCAAGAAAAAGTGTTAAAATCTTAAAATGAAGGTACTTCCGGTTGACCAATTATAACCAAAATCA
Source organism: Harpalus rubripes (assembly GCA_963082715.1). Lineage (NCBI taxonomy): Eukaryota > Metazoa > Arthropoda > Insecta > Coleoptera > Carabidae > Harpalus > Harpalus rubripes. The sequence continues at coordinate 5,235,589 of OY720450.1, forward strand.
AATCATCTCTTCACATGGATATAAAGAAAAGGAATACGAAATAATTATAATTTTTTGAATTGTAGTGTTTGAATTATCGGATCCGAAAAAAATCATCATACACACACACACACACACACACACATACGCACGCACATACACACACACACACACACACACACACACACACACACACACACATACACACATACATACAGATATCATCATATAAATAGAAAAATCTTATTCCAGGGTCTCTAAAACGTGCTTATTCATCAAAATATCAAGTATATATAAAAAGAACAGAGAGAATTCAAGAAAAGTTTATTAAATATTTGAGGACTCGATTTCCTAATTATATACCAAATTTAGTGAGTTTGGGAAAAAGAAGGATATTTCTTGATTTATCAATTCTTTTTAAAATTGTTGATTGCCCTCTTTTATTTAATCGAATATTTTTTCGAGTACCGAATTACACGACAAGAACATTCGATCTATTCATATTAGAAACGAATAAGACGAATTCAGCGTTAAATGCCCCATTAAATCGTCTTCCACTTTTAAATAATAATTTTTGTAACTCTGATGGTTTTCCCGATTTATTTTCTAATAATCTTGTTAAATATAAGAAATTATTAAATTTACATGTATGTATGGGTATATACAATCTACATTTGTATGTACATCTATACACTAGAAATTATTTACATGCGTTTATTTACATGTGTTTAATATTATTTATTTTTAATGTAATTATTAATTAAACTACTACACGTTGTATAATATTTTATATCTTTGTAATTCAGTGTTATTCTGTAATTGGGACTATGTTCTGTTGAATTACCAAAATAAAATATAAAAAAAGCTCATCACTGAATTTTTTGATCAGAGACAATACCTTCCTTACCTAAAGGTGACGGAAGGTAAAAACCATATTTTGTATCGACCCCTCAAGTTTTGAACATAATAAGCGGCTGATCACATGAACCAGTAAACGCATTACCTGGCATCTACTGCATTACAATTTTCTTTCTCTGTTACAGAATACATAACGTTAATGTTTCTTTGAAATATTAAAACACAAAGTTCTGAAAACTAAAAACTAATTTAAACGTCAATTTTCATTTTCTTGACGAGCACTACTGGAATTTAAACTTTTTAACAATTGTGTTGGTAGATCAATATCAGAGTTATTTAATTTATTTTATTAAATGAAATGGCAAATAAATATGGGTTGGAATTCCATGCTGTAATGTAATTTGTCAGGCGAGCAATGCGTGACAAGTGACAATTCACCAATCATAGCCATCTGGGATTCGGGTGGGGCCAAATTAACAGGCCCTGGTGATGCATTGGCGTTTCTATTTCTTTCAATTAAGACCACTGTCATGGAAGAGCTCATTCGTGAGTAGATAGCTAAAGCCAAATCGGATCATTATTTTTAGAAGGATCAATGCAGGGTTAATTTAATATACATATAACTGAAACGCGATACTGACGAGAGATGGAACTAATTATATTAGTGTTTCCTACTATTAATAGAGACAGTGCCTGATTGCGATATTATTAATGATTCAATATCTGTATAATGGAGGTCATAATCAATGTACCTACTACCGATTTTGTTTGTACTTTTGAAATAAAAGCTTCAATTCATACGATGATCACGTTGGAATTATTAAGAATATAAAATTTTCACTCTCATTTTAAAATTATTTTATCAAAATTGAAAGAGACCTTTCGGTGAATACTTGCACCCTCTTTCGGGTACTAAGATCTTACTGATTGTTTCATATCATGTACACAAAATAAATTATATCTTACTACAGAATAAATCATGTATGGCCAAATTTGAATTATAAAGATTTATTAATTACTTTTAGTTCAGAATCGCTACAACCTCGTCGCACTTGTCATCAAATTATGATTTTGTACAAAATTATAAACAACTTAGTTGATGACACCACTCTCTTAGCAAGCTTAAATTTCTATTTAAATTCATGTAATGTTCGAAATACATCAACATTTTTTTGCAAATTTGCTAGAACTGCTTCAAGTTATAATTCACCTCTTAATTCAATAGCTGTATTCTTTTTGACCCAATTGTATCTCTCTGAGTTGAGCTGAAGTGAGTTGTGATTTTGCAAAAAGAACAAATTTTATTCCAATTTTATCATTTCCCTCTTTACCGATAGCATTTCCTGTAACTGCTGTCAAATTTATTGACATTTTTCTGATATATGATACTATGTTTATAAACGAAAAATGGATAATGTTGAAAATATATTACATGTAAGTATATCTGTATATGTGAATATAAATTTTTTTGAATTATATAACCTTAAAATGCAACTGAGTGTTTCAAATCATTTTGAGTTTTGTAAACTGGTAGTGTACTATCGGAAAGGGGGAAGTGAATTTACTCAGAACAACTCAAATCAGTTGTGTCAGAAAGAACAACGATTTCCTGAGTTTATCTGAAGTGATCTGAGATGAGCTGAGATTTTGTCCAAAAAGAATACAGCTAATGTGTCGTGCATTTAACCTTGCAAGCACTGAATTAGATTTTTCGGACACTCTGTATACATTTAAAAACAAACTTTACTCATATATTAATAATTTGTAATATTATAATGGCTTTTTTGAGATTTTGTGTCTTTTTCACTGTTTAATTATTTAATTATTTTTCTTTGTTTATTATTAAGCATTATGTATGTACGTTGTTTACCTGGGTATAATAATATTTACAACTTACTAATACATATTTACAACCTGTACCTCTCTTTGTAATATTATATGTAAAATTATTCTGTTATTGGGATTCATCCTGTAGAATAATAAATAATTAAATAAATTCGTACTTAACAACTTTACATACAGTTATTACACTACGTACAAAAATTCATAAAGAGTTTTGCTTTCTGCGTCACAGCCCATCACGTTTGGCACGGACTCTAGCATGAAATCCAATAGTGATAATAAATGAGTATCGCAATAAGAAAGAATTTTAAAAACTTAAAGAAGTGCAAATCAAAATCAAGAATTATTTCATACTTAGAAAAAACTGCAAAATTTACATATTTGTCTGTATCTAGTAACCTATGTACTTCTTCTGATTAAACCATACATTGCTATAATGGCATCTTAATATAGGACAACTTTTGTTTAGTTAACCGACTTCGTAGCTCTTATAGTTGTCGAGATAATAGAGTTTTCCACGATTTTTTGAATATATTAATGTAGAGATAAAAATAATCTACTCAAATAAATATATTTTACATAAAAATTTATAATACGGGGGAGAAGTGTAAAAGAATTTTGCAATTTACCATGACGTCACAAACCCAGCAAGAGAAAAAGCTTGATGAATTATTATGAGATAGAAACAGTTGTGTCTAGTGAATTTAGCTACAAAAATACATAACCTGCATTGATTTGCATCCACGTGTGATCCACGTCAACTGGGCAGTTACTGATTCAGCTTGTGTGTGCTTTCTATTTGTATGTACTTTTAATTAAACACGTAAGTTTAACTACAGCTTTCTTGTTACTTGTATTTAACCTCAAAACGTCAAGAAAAATAATTCGCAGTAAAAGTCAGGCATGCGCACAAACACCATCAAATGAAATAACTTCGTTGTTATGGTTGCGTGACCTCGTTAGGGTTGTGGCGACCGTTTTGAACAATTTAAAAATTCATTTATAATACTATATTGTCTCCTACGCTGAACAAGCGTTTAAGTATAACGATGACGCAATCGTGCTAGCAGCCGGGCTACGTAAACAAACACGCCGCGAAGTGTTTAATTACTTCCGGTCGCCTTAACCTTTTGTGTTCATTGCTATTTTGCGGTCGAATATTCTAGAGCTCTCTGGAAGTTAATGGCAGCTGTATAAAAAGGACGCAGCTATGCTCGGGAGTTAGTTAGTTACATGGAGAAACATATAGAGACATTTACATAGAGTGTTAGTGAAGCACAGCAGTATCGTGGTGAGCGTATGCAGCATAATGTCGAGTGGAGGACTCGGGAAGGTACTGGTTAACTGGGATAGCTGTGTATGTGATACATGGTAGTGTTGACGAGTATTGGGAAGCTATAGTGTACAAGGACAGTAACGGCGAGTCGGAAAGTTACTGGTATACCGGGTTGTTAGCTGTGAAACAGAATTCTCGGTGGTGTTGAAGAGTATTGGATAGCTAGGTATACGAGGACAGTAACTGCAAGTGGAAGTGGATACTCGGCAGTAGTGAAGAATGATGGCATACTGACTGTCGGTGATACTGAAGCTGTGGAAGTTAGACTGTTAGTTACATAAATAGACAGATAGTGAGGTGAAAAGTGTGACTTCTGTCCGAGCAGTTGAATATACAGACGCTGTTGAGTCAGTTGAGTATATAGACGCTGTGGAGGTCGGTAGGCGGACAGTTGAACGTGATATAAATAAACAATGACATAAATAGTCGAAATAAATAATAAGTAAGATCGTATATATAAATAGTCGTGTTATTTGTTTAAATAAATAGTGTTAGTGTTATCTAGTTATTATAGTTAGTCTTAATTAGATTTTAAATTAGTATTTAGTATTAGTAATCGTTATTATTTATAGTAATTTACATTGCAAGACCATTACCCAAAACATTACGGGCGTGCACGCTACCTAATGAGCGAGTGAAGCGAGCTTGTTATCCGTGCGAGCACGTAAATTTTGGGAAACAATTGAGCATTGTACAATGTTTTATGATATACTGAATCGTAAATAATTTGAAAAAAAAAATTATTGGAAATAGTCTTTGGAAACATATGGCGAAGCGAAATAATGAATAAATAAATCTGTATACGTGTTGCTATGGTTTTAACAACCCGTAATTTTTTTTTCGGACGGAGTCCATAAAAACTCTCTTTACCACTATAGACAGAGCTCTGTAATAAGACGTTTACGATTCAGTATAACGTAAATACCTTTTTAATTGTTAGTTATAGTTTAATAAACTTTTATTTTAATAAATAATAATAGTCTAATATTTACACTTCACCCAAATAAATAAAAACGTTACAATATAATTATAATTTATAATTATTTTTATTTTATATTAATATAATTTATACTAAAATTTATATGCAATACTTATTTCTTCAAAAGCCGTTGCCTTGGAAAACCCTATCAAAAAAATAAAAACTAAAAAATATTTGTCCCATTTTTTTGTCCAGGAGTTTATGTATAGTGTAGCAGGGAGGAGAGAATATAATTTTTCCTTCGGTGCTGGTGAAAAACGGCGCTATTATTAGGACACCTTTATTAATCTTATCTCATTTCGGTATTTCTTATAAGTTAGTTTTCTTTTTGGAGTTATTACTAACTTTGCACGTTTAATATAAGTATAAGTAAAAAATTCCTTTGAAACATGGAATTCTATCTCTATCATAACCATTATGTTCTTGTGGATAATATTCGCGAATATGTATCCATAGCAAAATAAATAAAAACAACGATGTGTCTAGATATATCTACAAAGCATACAGGGCGCTTTATATATTACCGTTATGGCAATGTGTGGCTATTATATTTAGCTGGATGACCGCCTGGGAACACCGCGTATGATCATAATACTTGCGCTTCTGTAAACACATTCGTATACATGTAACTCATGCGCTTCCCACAATATTACTATGAACCCTACGTCAACAAATATCCACCGCACCCTCGACCACATACACGGCATAAATTTACAAGAAACCATTTCATAATCCTGACTTATCACATTGCTGTTGATTGTTATACAATGCCATACAACGGACGATTTAACGTACACTCTATCGGCCTAATTCGCTAAGATAGTTGTTAACATAGTCGTTAGGTAACAACTGAGAGTTAACAACGATTTTTAGCAACTCTTGTAACAACTGTCATTCAATTGGTATTCAGTAAATACATAATTAACGATATTGTTAAAAACGGTCGTTCTGAACAATCGTCGTTACATATAGCAGTGAAGTTATTAACAAGTGAGTTAAAAGGCATGTCGATTCGCAATATTTGTACATATTTCTACTCTATTCACAACCTAAAGTAACAGATTTTGATTCGTTTGACGGTTGAGTTTTTAATAATGAGTGATAAGAAAATTTGGGGTGCTAGATGTTCCGCGGAACATTATTCTCTAATGGTAGATTTCATGATAATTTTTGACTAATTAAATAACAAAGCTAGTTTTGCATTTCAGTTTTGATAACTGCTAGTTGGAAATTTTGCAAATGGTTGATTGACTTGAAAAATTGAAATTTTGCCCTGTAATTTCTTTATAAGACCCATAGCTAGGCGTAGAAATTAAGTGTTGGGAGAATCTGATGAAATTCTGCAGTTTAGTATACATGTTTGTTCAATTCTATGCGATCGATTTCGAAATTTCAAGAATCATCAAGAATGACGCGTGACCATCGTCTGGGAGTTTTAGCAGTAAAAATAATAGAAATTTGACATTGTTGAAATGGCGGTTTAAATTTAAATGTGTAAGATAAATGAAAATAAATTTCAAAAAATTTAATTTAGATCTTTTCGGGAGAGAATCTGAAAATTTGTTCAATATTAAGAATTAAAATATTTAAGTTTGGAATAAATGTAAACCCTTCATCTTGTAACATGAGACTTTCGGGCATATACTGACTCAGTATGCTTGAAGCCTGAGACCATCCAATTCACGAATTAAACGAAACTTGCTCAGTTTGAATATCTCTGTAAATAGTTTCTCCCCATATCAGGATCGGGAATGGATTACTAACATCTCGCAATTTTCTTTACATAAATCAGAAATTTTGTTTAAAAATGTATATAATTATTGGGCATATTAGTTTATAAATAGTTTACCTTTGCTGTCGTCCCAGTAACATTGTATTTCCTAACACAAAATTTTCAAGAAAAACCATTTACCAACGATTGTTTAATACTAACAACGAGAGAAATGCAGTTGCTAGATTAACAACTCGACGTAACTACTAGTTGTTAAATTTTAGCAACTTGATGTAATAGTGAATTGGGATTTTGAACTTAGCAACTGACATTGAAATTAACAACTGAAAATGGTTGTTAATTTTAACAATTTTGCTTAGAGAATTAGGCCGTATATCTCCCAGTTGATCCCCACATCATCAATTTCTGATGCAAGAATTACAAAACTTTTATTTAGCATCTTTGTCGTACACATATGGCCTGTATGATATTTTTATTCGATATCTCATTGTCGTCCGTGTGTAGGAGGTGTATAAGCAATCCCCGTCTAACCAACGGCAAAAAATGAAATAGAAACTGTATTGCAACCGCGGTAATGAGTGTCATTTTCAAATATTTGAATATTCATGTCATTCTGTCATTCATGTGATTATGGTGATTTTGGCGTCGATAATAATTTGTGCTTCGTTGTGTGTTGGTAATTTTTTAATTCTTGTGATTATACATATTGTGCATTTTGCTATTGCAAAGACGGTGTTTCTAAGATGTCCAACAGTTATTGCAACATATTGCTTTGGACAATAAAAACATGACAAGCCACTCATATTATGTTGTTTATCAAGTTATTTTTTTGTATAATAAAATTATTTTATTAAAATTGTTGGGTGGTAAAATTGTAAACTTATTAGGGGGGGCTCCGAGATTTCAATTGCCTAAGGGCCTCCACATGGTTTAATCCGGCACTGTACATTACCCATATAAAACAACTATTCGGCCTAATTCACTATGATAGTTGTTAACATAGTTGTTAAGTAACAACTGAGAGTTAACAACGATTTTTAGCAACTCTTGTAACAACTGTCATTCAATTGGTATTCAGTAAATACATAATTAACGACATTGTTAAAAACGGTCGTTCTGAACAATCGTTGTTAAATATAGCAGTGAAGTTATTAACAAGTGAGTTAAAGGCATGTCGATTCTCAATATTTGTACATATTTCTACTCTATTCACAACCTAAAGTGACAGATTTTGATTCGTTTGACGTTTGAGTTTTTAATAATGAGCGTGGGCGATAAGAAAATTTGGGGTACAATATTTGCCGCAATACAATATTCTCTAATGGTAGATTGCATGACAATTTTGGAATAATTAAATAACAAAGCTACTTTTGCATTTCAGTTCTGATAACTGCTAGTTGGAAATTTTGCAAATGGTTGATTGACTTGAAAAATTGAAATTTTGCCCTGTAATCTCTGTATAAGACCCATAGCTAGGCTTAATTATTAGGAGAATCTGATGAAGTTCTCCAGTTTAGTATATGTTTATTCATTCGATACGACCGATTTCGAAATTTCAAGAATCTTATCATCGGGAATGACGCATGGCCATCCTCTAGAGGTTTTAGCAGTAAAAATAATAGACATTTGACAATGCTGAAATGGCTGTTTAAATCTAAATGTGTAAGGTAAATGAAAATAAATTTCAAAAAATTGAATTTAGATCTTTTCGGGAGAGAATCTCAAAATTTGTTCAATATTAAGAATTAAAATATTTAAGTTTGGAATAAATTTAAACACTTCATCTTGTAACATGAGACATGCGGGCATATACGTTAGTTTGTGTTTTCTATGTATACTGACTCAGTATGCTTGAAGCATGAGACCATCCAATTCACGAATTAAACGACACTTGCTCAGTTTGAATATCTCTGTAAATATTTTTTTCCCGCTGTTAGTATCGGGAATGGATTACTAACATCTCGCAAATTTCTTTGCAATCTTGTTTAAAAATATATATAATTATTGGGCATGTAGGTATATATTAGTTTATAAATAGTTTACTTTTGCTGTCGTCCCTTTATTTCCAGTAAAACTTTATTTCATATCGCAAAATTTTCAGGAAAAACCATTTAACAACGATTGTTCAATACTAGCAACGAGAGAAATGCAGTTGCTAGATTAACAACTCGACGTAACGACTAGTTGTTAAATTTTAGCAACTTGATGTAATAGTGAATTGGGATTTTCAACTTAGCAACTGACATTGAAATTAACAACTGAAAATGGTTGTTAATTTTAACAATTTTGCTTAGAGAATTAGGCCGATTATGTATTTATTATGTCCAATCCAATGGCAACTAGATTAGACCTTAGTAATAAAATTTGGAGCGTAAAATTTTTCTCAAAAGTTTTATTACCTATGTTATATAAGTTGATAATGCAGATTTCTATCTGTTTTACAGTTTATGGGTACGAAAATATAAATAACATCCTACCTTGTCAGGAGAGGTCCTAGGCGAGAGCGCAGGCGATCGACATGGCGACTCCGCTTTGTCTGACGTAACAGCAGTGGCTCCAGCAGATTGAGGCACCCCCAGAGTGTAGATGTTTAGCATGTGTGCAGCTTGGGCGTGCACCATTAGGTCCCATGCACTGTTGAAGGAATCCTTGCATTGCACGCATAAAAGAGAAGCTGCGGAGTGTTCATCACCGTCGCTTGGTTCTGCAAGATAAAGACAATAGTTGTTATAGAATGAAAAGTTTGTGACCTAATACATATAGAGAAGATAGCACTAAATACACAATTAATATAAAATTTAAAGCGTCCGCACGAGGCAAATATTTCATCATTACCGATATCTGTGTACCAAGCAGATTGGCACACCCAGCAATGGGTAATAAGTCGTGATGATATATTTATTTTATTTATTTATTTAACTCGATTTTTTTTAAAAGTACGCAATATAAATTATAAAACCCGCCAAAGACTCATAGATCAAGTCAGAACTAGACTTCGTCGTATAGAAGAAAATGGACTACTACCTGTATATTAAACACGAATGTTTCTTTATTTATTTTTATTTATTTATTTTTAACCAAGGCCAACGGGATACTAAGATCCCAATTACAGGTCGGTTTTACACAATAATAACAAAAATTGTCACAAGCAAGAATGAACACATAATAGACACATAAAAATAATTCAAAAATAAGAGAAGTATATGTTGTTACAGATCATAAACTGTAATTACTTAATGAAACAGTACTTAAACAATAGACACAATTTATTGCTTTACTAAAAATTGTTGAATTAAGCCTCTCTTAAACTTAGATATGCAGTCACCAAAAATGTCAAGAGTACTAGATACAGAATTGAGAGTAGAACACATAGGAGATTTTTGCTCATTATGTGTACGTGATGTTCTGCAGTAAAATGTACAGGTGTTTCTAGAAGTTATTCTGGGTACAGATATAGAAAATGAAGCAAGAGTGACTGGATCCTATATGATATGCATTAATTTGTATAGATAAATACAGGAATGAATTTTTCTACAAGTATTTAAAGATAGAAGATGTTGTTCAAGAAGTAAGACGTTATAATCATAATTAAAAGTAGGATACCGCTACCGCTTATTAAGTTTGAAATATAGTACTGTCTTAAACAAGGTTACTCGACATGTCAACCACGCTAGAGGCCCGATTTACCATTACGAACTCGATTCCCATTGGTCCTCATTAGCTTTGCTCATCTACCGTATCTTTAGATTAGTATATAACTGTCTTCTCGGCCTTCCTTTCGTCATTTGGTTTATTTGGCCTCTAGCGTGGTTTACACGTCGGGTAACCTTGTAAACTGAGTCTCCCCCTCTTGTTGCTTAAACTCGGCCTCTAGTGTGGTTGACACGTCGGGTAACCTTGTTTAAGACAGTACTATTCCCCTTGCTCCTGAAGTTGCCCCATGCGACTGCGGGTGAAACGTTGAGCTCTGACTCAAAATATGACACAGTCCATTCCCGAAAAACGAATATATTTTTTTATTGTTAAAGCTTAATCTATGTTACGTGCAGTAATAGCAGATTCAATACATATTTCTTAAACCACAGTATCGTCCATTCAAAAATTTTCCAAAAACTTATGTGACATATGTTATGATAAAAAATAATGTTATTAAATTCCTTTTGTGTTAAACCGCGCATTTTTCAATACACTCACATACGAAGTCAGACAATAAACTGAAAAGACTGGTACCTCTCAATCTGGAGTAGTTTCTTGGCAAATGATGACGTTTACAAGCTTTATATCACGGAATTAGAATATTGCATATAAATTTAATTTAGTGAAACGCAAGAAAAGTTTTAAAATCCGCTTAAAGTTTTGTCATTTTTCTCCAAACTGCTCAAAGTCAACAAAGGATAATTACGAGATTAGTTACATAAGAACATGTTTGTAAAAAGAGTAATTTCATACCAAATATTTACTTTAAAAATTCTCTACAGTCTGCAGTACGGGTTTGCGAACAGAACATGAGCAGTGGATCAACAGTTGCTTGCGAACTTTGCCTCGTTATGCTGGAGATGGTTACAAAGATTTCAAAGTTTCCAACTTCTTACACTTTTTGTTTGCAAAGTTGGCAAAGCTGTTTTCGGAAATAATACGGCTGTAGGAAAATGAGAGCTAATTTTTACACCACTGTCATTCAAAAGGCAAACACCTATAAAAAAAAATACCAAATACAATTAATAAGAAAGCAGTATTAAAAGTTGTTACACAATCCATTAATATCAAACTTTTGGCTAAAGAAATCGACAGAGATCTTGCAGAGATTTCGTAATGGCAGACATTAAAGTTAGGGAAATTAGCATTGGTAACTGTCGCAATAATTTTGAAGGCTTACGGCGAAGAAGATTTGAGACAAGCGAGGTTTTACAGGTGGTTTTTTCGATTTAAATGAGGTTGTGTTGAGAATATTGTACATTCAAACTGACCACTCAAAGTCCTCTAGTTATCATATAAAGTAATAACGGATAATCTAGGATCCATAGAAAACAAATGTATAGTCTACCTGTTATATTTATCATGTATTGAAGTTTATTCTGTAAAAAATGTTAATTTGCGATGGTTTGACGAACAAGAGAGGAATAAGCAATGTTAACTGCATTTAATATCTATATTATAATAAAGAACTATATTTTACGGTACATCTAAATCGTGCTCTCGGTATATCAATCAAAGGTTTAGTAGTGAATCTTTCTCGAATTATGTTAATTAAATATTCCTGCTGGCATCAAGCTGTGATATACAAAGACATACGATGGAACGGGTGATTGTTATTAAATATCACTTAGATATTTTTTATATTCACCCATGGTAATTTTCTCGTTTTCTATTACATTTTCATTAATTGCATGTGCAATATATTCAAATGCTGTGATAATTTTATTGTATAAACAGATGTTAAAATTTTAAAGGCATCGATTTTAATATACAGTTTTAACACCTAATTTTAACATGGGTGTTAAAATTTTAACAGAATTGATAGTTATGGAAAAGAAAATATATTTTAACAGCAAGTTTATTTTTAACATACTGTTTAAAATTAACAGTTTCCTTACAGAATATATCTCAATGTCATATAGTTTTGTTCTAGAGAATAAACGATGTTGTTTGTATTTAATAGTGTTCTATTATGTTCGATCTACCCTCGAAATCTCAATAGGTTGAATAACAATTGAAAATGACCCCAGACCGAGAGGTCCCTCAACTTCCAAAACCTCTGAAAGCGCTGACAAATCCGTTATGCGATCATGTCTGAGAAACTCACTGAAATATCCTTGAGTGTCTGCTAATTTTGACTTTAAATTTGTGCTTTCCGACGAACAGAGAGCCTAATATTTGATTGTGTACTAGGAATTGACAGAATAGCCAGATATTGATATGAATTTTTTATAAGTTCTGCCAAACATAGCTGATTTCCCTAACAGGAAACAAAACTTGATGTTAATATTTTGCTTTTTAAAGTCCGCCATTTTAAAATCGCCGGCCACGTCAAACAGCGATTATGAAAAAAGTCACTCGTATAATGCAGTCATAAAAATTGCAAATAATAAAATATCCCCAAAAATCGTATAAGAATGAATCTCCTTCTAACATCAATATGCATGTTAGAATATGACATTCTAATAGGGTAATTTAGTCATGTTGAAATGTAATTATTTTTCAACATTACTGCAATACTATACATGCAGTATTACTATTAATTCAATGAAAGTAATCGCCCGCAATTCGATGATGTATGCGGCATTTTTGGTTGGCCGTAGTTGTCCGCTACGAGCGCTAGTTTAGAATGAAAACATGAACGTATGTCTTCTATATTTGATATTGAAATATCAAATTCAATGTCAAATCGCAAAAATCTAATTATTTTATTTTAAAAATGTAATTATTGTAAAATCTAAAAAATACGATAAATACAGAATTTAAATTGTCAAGTGTCAAATGTAAACATAAACAGGTGGCTGTGTTTTGCTTCTATTAAACACGTTTTGGGCACGTATGTCGAGATCTGATTCGCACATAGTTGATGTTATGTACGCCGTAATTTCGGGAAGAAAATATTGCAAAAGTTTAGTATTTGTTTTCTGCGAAATTATTTAAAATTCTACAAAATATAAAAGGAAAAAGTCCTTTAGATTTACAAATATTTTAACATATAAAAAAATAAAAAATTCGAAAACTCCCCGATTCCGTTATAGAGTTATAGAGAAAAAAATTCTCATAACTACAAGTACCAGAGATATGGACTGACCCTAGTAATTTTAAAAATATTATCATGTGTCCCTTGTTATATTTCATGTCATCATATTTTGCAAATATATGATAATGAATATTAAAAATGAAAACTAATATTTATTGTTATATTTTTATTTATTGATGTTCATAAACGATATGAAATAAATAATTTATAAAATTTTAAATTTTGGACGGGTCTATTGTGCCTACTAAATAACTCATCTCTTTCTCTTCGTAACTCATCTTCACGTGCATTTAGACTCCATCTCTACCGAAGTATAGAACGATTTCAAAGTCTCCAACTTCCACTTTTTGTTTGCGAAGTTGGCAAAGCTGTTTTTGGTTTATAATACGTTTGTATGAAAATGAGAGCTAATTCTTACTCAATATTTTACGAGTGAAATTGTACGGAAAGGCAGAGAAGAGTTTTTAATAAAGCTGTAGGTTTTTTCAGAAGGTACTTACTGAAATCGCTGAGACCGTTGAGTGTATGGCACTTGCAAGTGAATCGTAATTTGCAGTAGGTTTTTTTGTGCTCGAGAAGGTCTTGCAGGTCTGTGAACATTTCTCGGCAGTTGCCGCAGATTAAAATGTCCGGATTACCTGAAAAGAACAGAACATAATTGTACCAATGGAATGGTTCCAGACAAAATAAAATAAATATACTATTATTCACGAAAGATGAGTATTTTTTTTTTTTTTATTGTGTAAGAGAAACAACAGTACATGCATACCAATAACAGTTTCTCGCAGACAAGTTATACAGTACCTTAATGCTTATAAGAATAATAATTAGTGTACATAGTATGATTATAGATAAAGTTGGTTTTTACAGTTCTTTTAAAATAGTTGTTACATTTTTTTTAAATAGCTGTAATGAGCTATGAAATAAATCAATATCTATGAATTGTATGTCGACATCATTCTGTTTATGGGTGAATTGTTGTAATTATTTGTATTGCAGTGAGGTAAACAAAATCTTGTATTTTTTTGGTTTACAGAGAGTTTAAAATGCGAAATAAATGAGACACTATCAAAAAAATTATTAAATGTTTTATACAGAAACATCATATCACCTAAGATTCTTCTATTTTCCAAAGACATCATATTAAAATATTCCCAAATCCTTAATTAGAGTTTTACGTTGAATAATTGTGTTATTTATGGAATAGTTATAGTGAATTATGTTAGAATTCCGAGTGAAGCTTACGGTATAACATTTTGAGGTATTTAAATATAAGGAATTATCATTACAAAAATTTTGTAACTCTTGTAAATCACTTTAAGGTCATTTGTTCGAAGAAAGAATACACATCACTTTATAGCAGTAGCTTAGCAACATTTTGTATTAGAAAGAGAAAGATTATTTGACCTATGTCTATTTAATTTATGTGGTGTGACAGATATACGTAAATAGTGGCATTACTTTCTAGCACATTATAAATAATAACGACATATGTCGTAGAATTACAGATACCTAATTATCTACTACACTGCCCTCTGTGCTAATAATTACCCAGTGGCGTTGACGTTTAATTCAAATTATTATTCCTTGGTTTATAAGTTAAGTCTATATTTTTGTATTTTGCAAAAACATAAGTGAAGAACATAAATCTTTCAGAAAGGCATTATTTAGAAAAAAACATAATTTTCAAATGAATTACTCTTAGTTTTTCAGTTAAAATGTGTCCATAAATATTTCATGCTGCACACCTATGCATATGAAATGCAATGAAGATGTCTGCAAGTAATATTATATCAGACGGCTCACAAATGACCTTGAATAGTCATCTTTCGTGAATAATAGTTTAAATACATATTTTTATGAATCTCCATCTAAAGTGAGAGCAATCTATTATTATTAGAAAATCTTAATTTTTACCTTCTGCTACCTTGGTTACACAGTTCATATCTCAAATGTATGTAACTGACACATAAATGTCGCTGTCAAAGACCTAATTTTAAATTAATAATAGCAATGTTTTAAAAATAAGAAAGTACATAGAACAATAGGAAAGGAAATCAGTACAGTTTCCAGCGCAAGTAAATATGTAGGTATGTATTTATAATTTAATGTTCATTTTATTATCAAAAAAGGTAGTTAAATTGATTAGATTAGCCTATATTTTAAGAAATAAACTGCCAAAATTAAAGTAAAATTCGCTAATCCAAAAATAAGGATTAGCTTAATCTTTTTTGTGACCCGGGCTGTAAATGGCGGGAGGTATTGTATTGGCCACACCAGATTTTTTTGCCAAGAGCTCTTCAATTGCTATGGTGCGTCTTTCAATGCATAGTCTTGCATACTGTGAAACTAATAAAGTTAGTTTAAATTCTGTAAAGTCTCTTACACTTGTGGAAGTGATCTAAAGAACATACGAATACATTATTAAATTTTAGAAAAGTAAGAACTTAACTAACGAGAGCCTCTTAGATGTGTTCATGAAATATTTAAATAAAACTTTAAAACTAAAATCACAAAGAAAAAAAAAAACGATATGGAAATGTGCTTTAAAAATTTCCATTTTCTTCTTAAAAAGATAATTTAATATTAGATCATACTTTATAACCAAATTTGATATTTCGTCTTATTTCATAAAATTAAATTTAGAGTTACTGACAAAAGCAAGTCCCCTCAAGGACTCTCAAAGCTGTCGTGGAGAAAGCACCACAGGAGTCACTTTTGTTTTAGTAATGGGGTCACGTGGCCGTGTGCCTGATTGTCTAGCTGCGAATCTGGCGAACCGGGTTCGATCCTGATCGACGCCAAAAGAAATATTTTGAATTTTAAATGGTACAAAAGTGACGTCCGTTGTGCACTCTCTACGCCAGCAATGAGTGCCCGTGAGGTGATACCTGGTAAACGCACGCATCTGTGTACAAAACAGATTGGCACACCCAGCAATAGGTAATATGCCGTTATGATATATATATATATATATATATATATATATATATATATATATATATATATATATATATATATATATATATATATATACAGGATGTTTCCTTTAAAACAACCAGCGCTTTTTTTTGCGAACTAAAAACTTTAGAGAAAGATGTTTTATACCAAAAATGATCAAGAATAAGGGAATTATGTATCTATAGTAACAAATCGAATATTTAACCAGTGGTTCTTAAAAGGTAGAACAAAATTATATTTTTTTAAATGGTATCCTATATAATTTTTTAGCTCTTGAAATAGAATATTATTTTCTGATTTCAACGATAAAAATATAGAATAGGGTTGTATAACAATTATTTCGAGGAAAATGATATTAAAAACTAGAAATAAAATAATAAAAAATGGGTTTACTACTAGCGTAACTAGGCAATAGACGTATTAATACCTGTGTATTGCATAGCGTATTGCAATATTGTAACATTATTTTTAATACCATTTTTCTCGAAATAATTGTTATACAACCCTATACCATATTTATATCGTTGAAATCAGAGAAAAATTCTCTATCTAATGGGCTAAAAATTATATAGGATAACATTTAAAAAAATATTTTTGTTCTGCCGTTTGAAAACCACTGGTCGAATTTTCGGTTTGTTATTATTAATAAATTAGCCCCTTATTCTTGATCATTTCTTGTGTATAACATTTTTTTCTAAAGTCATTAGTTCGCCCAAAAACGGGCTGGTTGTTTTAAAGGAAACACCCTGTATAATATATATATATATATATATATATATATATATATATATATATATATATATATATATATTAATTTGACGTCGATCGGAACCGAACCCGGGCCGTTCGAATCACAAGATCAAGAGAAGCAATAAAAAGTAATACAATATTGACAAAAGTCTAGTGACTAATAATTATGTTGATATATTTGTCTTCATTTATTTTTATTGCGTTTCAAATTTTCAACTGTCAACTATAATTTATTACCGAATTCATAAATTTATCATTCGCATAAATTTGTCTTCGCACAGGAATTTGAAATGTTGCCGAATAATTTCAAAATATTTTGTACAATGTTTGGTCACGTTTTCAAGCCGTATGCGTCTTTTTGTCCGACATATTTGAAACATATCTCATTTATAATAATTTATCTGTCGTAAACAACGATACAAACAACTCGTGTCCGATATAAAATTTTCATGACCATCGCTATACTTCACGTCGGATTCCAAGGCTGGGCTTGATGTATAATGTTCATATTAGCGGTGAGAAGTGAGTTTTATGTCTTATAGAAATACTTTTTCATTTTATGGAAGTGGAATAAAATTCATAATATGTTTTAAAATAAAATTTTATAGCGCTTCTTCGAGCCAAGAAGAGAAGTAATAAATTTTACAGTTTTTGTATTCTATACATTTATTACATAAATTTGAGATTTAATGTTTGAATTAAATATAAAATTTGTGATTCAGCGGACTTTAAATTAATACGAAATATTACACAGTTGAAAGACAATTTGTCTCTATTTTCAGGGCAGAATGACTAGTCTTTTTATACTGAATTTTTCCACCAGCTTAGAAACGCGCCCGGTAGCTACGTCGTTACGGATTATGCCGATAGTAGTTATCAACATTTGTTTGAAGTTAAAATTTTGATTTTAATTATCTTTTAAATGTATATTTTATCTTATACATACAATGCTATATTTAAAAATGTTTGTCCTTTTTGACAGCTTGTCAAAGTGACAAATGTTAGAATGACATAATAGTATATTAAAGAACGTGTTTTGTAAGACGTTTTTTTCGCACGCGTCAAAATTTAGAAAACGAGCTTTAGCGAGTTCTCTAATTGACAAGTGCGAAAGAAAGTCTTATAAAATGAGTTCTTTATACTATTTTTTATATTTTGCGCCTTCTACAATAACATTTACTTAATTTTAATTTAGTATCTACCGTCTAAAACAAAAAATTGCATATCGAAATGACGGTCATTACGATACGCAATTGCGTATCGTAATGACTTCATTATGAACGCAAAATATAAAAACAGCTATTATAAGACAAGTCCCGTAATGAGCTACTTTCATGCCTCAATATTCTGTAAATACATATGCAGGATGACTGATAAAATACGGATAAATGGTTATTTTCTTTTATTAATTTTAGACCTGTTGATTGTACCACAGAAATTCACTTTTTCTCTCGGTTGATATGTCAAAGATGGAGTCTAGCGACCTTAAAACGTGCCTATTAACTAAAATCTCAATATGAAATTTTAGCAAGATTCATATACCGCTTTTATCTACGGTAGCGAGAGGTAATAGTATATTACTAACCGAGACTTAAACTTTTCACTTTGGTTTCTATACTATTTTATTCACAATCGAAAATTAATAATAAATAAATAAATATATCATCACGTCTTATTACCCATTGCTGGGTGTGCCAATCTGCTTTGTACACAGATATCGGTAAAGATGAAATATTTGCACCGTGCGGGCGCTTACCAGGCGACACCTCACGGGCACTCATTGTTAGCGTGGAGAGTGTACCACAGGGGTCAATTTTGTGCCATTTAAAATTGTAAATATTTGGCGTCGGTCGGGATCGAACCCGGTTCCCCAGATTCGCGACCTGACGCTCAGGCACGCAGCCACGAGACCCCTAAAAATAATAATAAGTAATTGATATTAAAATTATAATAATAATAATAATATGATATAATAATAATAATAATAATAATAATAATAATAATAATAATAATAATTATTATTATTATTATTATTATTATTATTATTATTATTATTATTATTATTATTATTATTATTATTCTAATTCTAAGTTCTTAATCGGATTTAAGTGGATTTAGGATTAGAAATCGTATTTAAGAAAACGATATGAAACGATATGGATTGGATTTAGAGTCTGATTCTAAATCGACTTTATCAACGAGATTTATACATAAATTCGATTTACTTTCGCAAAATAAACAGCGATTAAACATAAAATTCAATAGTAGGTACTGAAACAATGAAAAAAACGCAGAGTAATTTATTTATCTTTCTTGGTTTGACAGTTAA
The DNA here is from genome assembly GCA_963082715.1 of Harpalus rubripes. Taxonomy (NCBI): domain Eukaryota; kingdom Metazoa; phylum Arthropoda; class Insecta; order Coleoptera; family Carabidae; genus Harpalus; species Harpalus rubripes. Next base: position 5,255,091 of record OY720450.1, read on the forward strand.
TATATGTCAAGGTGATGTCAACGATATGTTAGTATAATTATTAGAAGTGCAATGAGAAATCCGCGAACGCAACCAGAAACAGAATATTTTTGAAATTAATCCAGAAAAGAAAAATAATTGATTTGTTAGATGAAAAAACTAAGTAATGTTAGATAAAAAATCTAAGTAAATGTGGAGTCAAAATTATCAAAATTAATACTTGTCAATAATGTTCTATGCATTCTAAGCTGCTATGCCAACAGTGTCAGTAATAAATCCATTTAAATCTACAGTAAATTCGGATGTATTTGATCGCTTTAATTTTTTCTGATATATATTAGAAATCCGATTAAGGACTTCGCTATAAACGTACTCAATAATAACCTACATAAATAAATGAATGGTCTGAGATTGTTCATTTGTTACATGAACTGTCAGTTTTATTTCTAACCTCAAATTTTGATTTCACATTTATCTACATTTATTTATAATTTTATTCGTTTCTTTACATCACTGATCCCTCAGCCCTAAAATTGGGATGTGATATGTGATGTGGCATATTCCCGCCTTGCAAAGTATAGCGTGAGTTTAGCTGAGGTTGGAAATTGTCAACGATATACTTTCACCCGCTTGGAAAATGAGGTTAACAATAACCAACTTCCCAATTTCTTAAAAGTCAGGAATCGTCATATTAGCAGCAATCGATTATGAATAAAAATCTGTTGTGGCTAGTACAATATCTCTCGCCAATTCCATTTTATTTATTTATTTATTAGTAATCACTCAACAGGGACAGATGTTCCCAATTACAGAGGATTATTGAAAAAACAAGGATAAATACAGTGTAGTTACAAAAAAATTGAAATAATGAAGTGACAATATTAGAAATAGAAATACCTCAATTTAATTGCTCAGACAAGAAATAGTTCATAATTTGTTTTCCAAATTTGGACTGAGTAACATAGAAAATGTCAAGATTGTTAATGTATATGGACACAGTGTTGAATGTAGCACACAATTGCCTAATTGGAAATCGAAGTTCATAGTTTGTTCTAGGGGTGCTGTATATGAAGGTTAATTTACGCCGAGAGCCTAAGCGAGGTACACCAAAATTTAGCAAGCTAGCAAATGAGCATCATCAATTAGATTATTTACAAGTTTATAGACATATAAACATGATTGGCAGTCCAAAGTCCAAAGAAATAACATTGAACTCAATTAGACAGTTGGAGTAATTACAGAACGTATCAATGCGACGATGGTGGAATTTAGCACAACAATACCTTATAAATTTTTTCCAAATTTGTAATCCATATTCCAGTTTACTACAAATCAATAATGCAAAGATTTGAGGATCTGTAAATTATAAAACGATATGTATTACGAACTATGAAGCCAAGATTTCTGTAAAAAGCTTTTCGAATATCATTAAAATGGGGAATAAAGCTAAGTTTAGGATCGAACAGAATTCCTAAATCTTTGAATAAAGTTACTCGCTCCAAAATTGTGTTATTCATTTGATAGTTAAATGGTATAGTTAGTTTTAAAGAGTAGGTCATAATTTTATATTTACTAAAATTAAATAAAAGCTTAGAGGCTAAAGACCAATCAAGAACATTATTAATGTCATTTTGCAATAAACCACAATCATTAGCATTGTTAACAATTTTAAAAAGTTTCAAGTCATCTGCATATAAAAGAACGTTGGAATGTTGATATTAGTGATGCTATTGATGAAGAGAAGAAATAGTAATGTTACACAAATTCTGTAATCCTGCATAATAATAAACTAGGGTTACAATTTCTAGTTTATTGTTGAGGATTCGCTTTTTACTTTTCCCATTTCATCTCCAACAAAAAGTCCTAATTATTACTTTTATGTATCTATTGTAGTCCCTTCTTTAAATCCTGTGACGATTTAGTAAGTTTTGTATAGCGACTGAAAATCTGTGTTCTGCGCTAAGCAAATACAGTTGGCTAAATGCATGACGCAGTTGAAAACGAATGAAAAAAGTCGCAACAGAGTGAGAAAGTCTGGAATATTCTATTATAACTACCTCCATTGTGTCCTGTTAAAATGAATAGGGCACATTAACAATGATAAATGCTGTAGGTTGGTAATTGCGGCTGCAGTCAGCTCGCCAGAATAACTCTGTCCAGGTTATTTAACTAAATATTTTTTGTTTTCGTTTCTATACACAACATTCATTTTAAAAATCCAACACTTTTTATTTACTCTAATATTTTTGTAAGCTTACTGCATTTTTATACACTTAATGCGATTTATTTCACTGAGATTTCAAATCTCTGGTTTAATGCAAAAACAACTAATTTCCATTTTTGACCAAAATGGGATTGGTTGTATAATCGGCTACAAAAACGCTACATTTCTATATAAAAGAATAACCAAAGTCTAACTGTCAATGAATCTACTGGACTTTGTCCTACAGACGATTTAAATACAGAATCAGTGACATTTGTAGTTAAAATTAAGTGTCCAGAATGCCAAGATTCATTTTCAAAATTATTATGAAATGTTCATATTGATTTTTCTTACATAAAACCAAAGATATTTCTAAATACACATAAAATAATCTGTTCTAATAAACCTTGCAGCCCGTACAACTCCAAGGAAACCAGCTGAAATTCATATATTTATATTTTTCAGATTGACTGATGAAACTCTTTGTTAACTTCAGTGTCAGTTAAAACAAAAAAATATTGACACATGTGTAATTTTTACAATAAAAAAAATTAAAAATAGATGGAGTCTAAGGTTAAATATAACTAAAACTATTATGTCTTTGTAGCTCCTGAAGAAGCACATGCAGCGCCGAAACTTGTAGAGGCCGAAGAATAAAATTTATTTGACTGCTATCCAGAAAATTTATTTTCCACATCATCCCCATCCAGTCAAGAAGTTTTCCATCCAATAAAACTATTATAATTGCCCCTTAACTTTAAAATTAATTTTAATAAAAACTAAATACGCATTTCGAGAACTAAGTTCTCATCATCAGTAGTATAAGGGACAGTTAAACAGAGTACTCAAGATTAGTCAGTTTAACTTTCCCTAAAACGTGTTTATTGATTAAAAACTCATCACCGAATTTTTTGATCAAAGACAATACCTTCTTTACCTAAAGGTGACGGAAGGTAATAAGTTACAAATTCGAAACAGATTTTGCATAATTAGCAAAAATTTAGAGTCTCTTTTCGTTCATTTGGAAAAGCGTAGACCCAGGCGCAGACGATCCTCTTAAGATCTGTTATGTCAATTGTGAACTTGGAATTTGGTCTGTCCAAATTATCGCCTGTTCGTCTGTCAAATTTCTAATTTGTTCGGTCAATAGTTTTCGTGGCTCGGTATTCATGTCATAATGCTTATATTTACACTCTTGTTGCGTAAATAACTATTTTGCTAATACAGATTATAAATAATACCTATATCTGTACATTACATTTACAAATTTTGAATAAATAACATTAGAATTTAATTCAAGATTTACCAATATGGGCTTATGATTGTTTACCATAATCTGGTTTAATGAAGGCATATTTCCACAAAATCGTTATTTGGATAAACGACTTTTTTCAGTAATTCTCAACATTGCATCTAAGGAACTAGGAATACTGGACATTGATTCTCTAACATAATTAAATTTAAGTTCTTAAGGGGATCGTCTACGCCTCGGGCTACACTTTTTCAAATGCACGAAAAGAGCTTTAAATTTTTGCTAATTATGCAAAATCTGTTACGAATTTGTAACTTATTTTTATCAGGTTATTAAAAAAACCTGATATTATGTCTGTAACTTTTTATTTATACTTTAGCGTCGAAAATACACAAAACAGGTTTCAGAATTTTACAAATAATCACTGTATTTGTCATTCATTTGTAATATAATTTAAACCCTCGCTTAAAATACATGAGATAAGGTACGCAAGTTTCTAAAATTTTAAAATATTTATTGTTTATTCGAAAAATTAACTTCAAAATTAATCAAAAACCAACAATTTTATAGCTTTGCCGCAGATATAAGAACAATGATATTGCAAAAATAAAAAGGTTACAGACATAATATCAAGTTTTCTTAATAAATATGTTGAAAATAAGTAACAAATTCCTAACAGATTTTATATAATTGGTAAAAATGTAGAACCTATTTTCGTTCTTTTGGAAAAGCGTAGACGATTTCTTTAAGCATTACCTCAATTTTGACAAAAGTATGACATACGACGAGGTACAAATTAAGAAAAAAACAGTCATAAAGGTTGTTACGGATATAAAGATTGTTATCATAAAGACATCTGTAACAATCTTTATGGATTTGTCAATTCAGAACCTAGATCGGTATTATTAACAATCTTTACAAAATATACTTGTGAATGAACCAGATTATTTGACAATAGCTAACTTCATTATACATATAAGAACCTAATCTGACCTTAATCTTATCTGTCAACGCTTTAATTTTTTTTTTAATATTGAGTTGCTAATTATATTTAGAACGCAAACTTTCTGCCAAAACAGCAAGAACAATATGATATTTATGTGTAATATTTGGAAATTTCTAAATTATTTAAAAAGGGTATGGTAACTCATACAAATGATTCCTACGTGAATGAAAAATTAGGGAAAAAAATAAATAAATAACAGAGTTTTCAAGAATACCGCAGAATAATTTAATATTTGTAAAGAAATATGCATTTATATCAAAAATAACTTTCTCCCACGACAGTTTTTATCGTTCTTATGATCATTATTTAAATAGAAGCAGGATCTATACGACTATATTTTAATAAACTGTATCCTGTAAAAAATAAAACACCAATATTTGGCAGGAAGGGCATTATTTATAATATTTAATTGATATAATAACCTGTCACATGCCAAATATTAGAAATATTTATTTATTTATTTATTTATTAAATTAGCTGTATTACATTTAACAATGTTTCAGCACGTCAAGTATAACAAAAAAAAAAAGTTAAAAAATAAATACATAATAAAGTATACAAATTTGAGTAAAAATTTCCTAACTGTGTTTCATAGTTTTAAAATCAGACTCAAGATATTCATTAATAGAATAAAAAGTATTATTAATCAAATAAGTTTTGATTGCCATTTTGAATTTTTTTATACTTAAATTTTTGACATTGTCCTGTAAAACATTATATAAATCAAGGTTTAATGATTTTTTTATAGATTTTGTAAGTCTTAGTTTATGTTTACGCAATAAAGTGGCTGATCTTGTACTATACCTGTGAAAATCGCTATTTCGATTAAACAAATCTTTCGAATTATGAATCTTAATAAGAGTTTGATAAATAAAAATTGAAGGTAGTGTCATAATTTTAGCTTCCATGAAATGTAATTTGCAATGATGTCTGAAATTCAAATTATATATTATTCTAATTGCTTTTTTCTGCTGCACAAAAACTTTATGTACAAGAGGTGAGTTGCCCCAAAGAATAGTTCCATACGTGATTACGGAATGGAATAGTGCAAAATAAACTAGCTTAAGAGTATCTATAGTAACAACCGATTTTAGTTTTCTTAACAAGAAAGTAATGCTAGCTAGACGGCTACATATGAATATAACATGAGCATTACCATTTAGTTTATCGTTAATATGCAAGCCAAGAATATTAACTGACTTGTCTTCATTTAGTTCAGGTTTTGAAGATATTAATAAATTTTGTGTTTTACCCTTATTGAGCAGTAGATTATTTGCAGAAAACCAGGACTCGGCTTTTTGTAAACTGTTTGAGTATTCATTAGTAAGAAGTTGGAAATCGGTATGACCTGTAATAATGGTCGTATCGTCTGCGAAGAGTACACTCTCTATAGGTTCCATAAATTTTGGAAAGTCATTTACATAAATGATGAAGAAAAGAGGGCCTAAAATGGAACCTTGGGGTACACTATGAGTAATATTCTGAAAATTAGAGTTATTACCATTAATAAACACACTTTGGACACGATTTTTTAAATAAGATTTAAAAATATCAAGAGCAATTCCATTAATGCCATAAAACTGAAGTTTTTTAATTAGTAAATCATGTGACACGCAGTCAAAGGCCTTAGAGAGATCGCATAAAGTAATTGACATATGTTTTTTTTGCTCAAGACCTTCGACAATAAGATTTATAACATTAAGAACAGCTTGAGTCGTTGATTTTTTATTTCTAAAACCAAACTGGTGTTCATTGATGCCCGGTTTCATGAAAGTTGATTAAAATCTTAATCAATGATTAAATTCTAATCGCCTTGTTAAATACGATATTTTGTTTCATGACAGTTGATTAGCTTAATCGGAGTGTTAAAAAGCCGGTTAATTTAATCAGTAAAATTTGGCTGGTTAAATTTTGACCAAGTCAATTAATTGCACATTGAATTACCTATTATATAAAATATAGAGAGTGAATTTAGTTTATTAACGCAGAGGTAAGTTACATTATTATAAGTTTTAAAGCATAATAAAATATTTATTGACGATTTTTTTTATATAATGGCAATCGTAAATAATAGACCATTTCAGAAATTTGGGCGACCACTACATTTACTTTTTAAACTAAGAAGTTAGTGCCGTTAAATAAATATTTCAAATTGCAGTATTTTGGGGAGCAGAAGTTGAACATCTGAAATCGTCTATTTACCAGAAAGAAGAGTTTTTAGAGATCGCAAGTACAGAACAGTAACAGAAGTATCCTTTCGATATTTACGATAACGATGAATTCAAAATTAGATTTAGGTTCGATAAAGATACGGCTCTGTTTCTTCTAGCAAAAATTGGTGTACATTTGGAGTCCTCTGCCCAACAGACTTCAGAAATTACTCTAATGAATCAATTTTTGTTGAATACTCTTAGATTCTATCACGATTTACGGTATACTGGTTGTGCCACTCTCCTTGAAACGAATGTCCAAAGTGATACGTGTTTTCTTGCTTTTTCCGATAGCGCCGCAACGTGACAGGTGACAACGGCCCAACTGTCACTCGCCTTTTTTAAAAGAATATTTATAAAATCTCATCTAAAATGTTTATAATTCGTATTATGGGATATTTATTTTTGTTTTATAATACTCTGGTATTTTAAATCCTGATCAAAACGAATATAAATTTTCTAATCTGAAGTTGTCATTTTGACATATGATAAAATATCAAGAAAATCCCCAAATTTCAATTTAACGGGTCGATTATTAAATCAATCCAAGTTAACAAATGAATTAATTTCATGAAATGCACAAGTACTTTAATCAGTGATTAGAGTTAACAAGGCAATTAGTAAATCATTGATTTAACATGCTTTCATGAAACCGGGCGTGAGAATTTTATTTTGATCAATGTGTTTAATTAGTCTGTTTTTCAATATAATTTCAAAGATTTTTGAAATTACGGGGACAATTGAAATTGGTCTATAATTTTCCAGGTTCTCAAGGTCACCCTTTTTAAAAAGGGGAATAACTTTAGTCATCTTGAAGGCATCCGGAAAAACACCTTGATCTAAACATTTATTAAATAACGAGACGAGTGGTTCAACCAAAAAGTCAATAATGTCCTTGACAAGATCATTACTAATATTGAAGACATCCGTGCATTTAGATCTGTTTAAAGATTTAATTGCATTGTAAACTTCAATAACATCGGTAAGTTCAAATGTAGATTTGACTGAAAAATTGTTAGGCATATCAGCAATAATATCTTCAGCTTTAATATTAATCTTGGGAATATTTTTGATAATATTGGAAGCTATTTTAACAAAATAATCATTGTATTCCTGCGGTGTAAAATTTTGAGAAACAGTATTTACATTAACGTTATTTCGTTCAATATTTATTACTTTCCAGCTAGTGATAACAACCATAAATACATAGTTTTAGCAGGCGTTATGATAAAGACTGTCAAAGCAGTTAACAATTCTTGAAGGTAACCACTTTGAGTACTCAGAATACCAAATTTGATTTTAACAATCTTTATAGTACATAACAACCATAAAGACCATAACGACCACACAAATATTGAGTTCTAAATGGACCCCTAAAAAACTAGTAATAAATAAATAATTGAAGATCATGAATATCACGCAAACGCAGTGAAAATAATGAAACACTCGTTTTGCAAATAAACTGCTGTGAAAAGTGTTTACCCTGCCAATCATCAAATTGTAAAGATGAGTCTTGTTAATTAATTTTCTTTTAGATGCCAAATTTCACAAGGAGGTGTTTTTATCGCATTAAATATTTTCGAAAGGATTCATTAATCTGAACCCAATTAAAAATAATTTTAATCAGGAAGCATAGCAGGGAGATTGATGCGTTGAAAGAATCAACAAAATTAATTTTCTATTATTAGCAACGATTTTATCGCTAACAAGGTGCAGTGCATGTAAAATATGATATGGCGGACACTGAAAAATGATTAAAGCAAAGGTATGCCTAGCAACGAGTTATATATAACTAGCTAAATTTGGGTCATGAACAATTTTAGTTGAATTTTGCATTTGACGGCAAAAATACTTCACATAAAATATTCATTCACGTAAATGCATTTTAGCTTAAATTTAATGCATTCTGCATTTATAACTTTCATTATCTCTGGATTACTCATATTTTTGTGACAATTATCTGCTAAATTATTTTCGTTTAAAATATAATTTGTGACAATTTTATAAAATTGTACTCGTAAATTTTAGCGTAAAAAACTACATACATATAAATATTATTTGAAAATGACACCAACGGATAACATAATAACAATAATTGTTGGAATAAAATACAGATAACTATTTTATAAAAGGAATGCATACAAAGCACAGAGGGAAAAATATCATTCTCTCCTAAGTTGTATGTATGTACATTGTACGTTTTCCACTACCGGATGTAGAATTTAACAAAAATCCATTTTTTTTACGAAATAAAAACTTGTTATACATTTAATTGTCATCTTTGGGAATTAAATGAATTTAAGAAATTAATATTTCGAAAAATTTGAATATCAAATCAGGCATAGACTTACAGTTTCTACTATAATACATTAGACAACTGAACTGTCATATAAAATAAGTGGTAAATTTTTGCCGGAAATTTTTTCAGATTGTTACGAGAGCTGGTTGCCTAGCAATTTATTGAGTGGAATTGACAAAATAATCACGATTTTATATTTTTTTATTGTGTTTTGAGGTGTTATATTTAAGTTTGTTTTTTCAACGTTTTAAATAGATTCCTGTCCGAATCGTCTCGTTTTTAATAAAAGCTGATAACACTGAAAATATACACATTTTGACAGGTATGTAACAATATGTTTCTAAAACGTCAAAAAAAAATTACGCTTACTTGTAAAAATACGACATTTTATCGGCTTAAAGGGTGCGAATTTCTTTTTTGTAACGTTGTTTTGTCGAAATGAAACTTGGTAACTAGGTAGAATTCTGAATTTGGATTGGCTTATAAATATATAAGTGAAAAAGTCAAAATGGCCGCGTGCCTGAGTGTCTGGTCGCGAATCTGGGGAACCGGGGTTCGGTCCCGACCAACGCCAAATATTTTTCGAATTTTAAATGACACAAAATTGCCTCCTGTGGCGCGCACTCCACGCCAGCAATGAGTGCCGTGAGGTGACGCCTGGTAAACGACCGCACGGTACAAATATGACATCATCTTTACCGATATCTGCGTACAAAGCAGATTGGTACACCCAGCAATGGGTAATATACCGTGATGATATATTTATTTATATTATTTAAATAGTCAAAATAATTTAAAATCCCTAATGGTTATTTTTGACATATTTCCTCCCTAAAAACAAAACTGTAAAACGAGTGCGATGGCCGGGAATCGAACCCGGATCAACTGCTTGGAAGGCAACTATGCTGACCATTACACCACCATCGCTATATGTGAAAGCTTGATATCGTTACGTGACGTCGAGATTGTATGACCTTGAATTTATTTTTTATAAGTATTGAAAACAAAACTGGGCTCAACCGGGATTTGAACCCGGGACCTCTCGCACCCAAAGCGAGAATCATACCCCTAGACCATTGAGCCGATATATGAATTCTCTTTGTGTACTATATGTGATTTATAGTTTTAATATGCATTGAGAGATAAAACGCAACAAACGTATTCTTTCTTTAAAAAGCTTCAAAATGCTATCTTTTGTTATTTATTCTCATACTTTAAAATAGTAATTGAACTTACTGTAGATTTTAAGTTGGTCAATTGTAGTGTTAGCGGCTGTGGTATTTTTCTGTGACTGATTAGTCTTGGAACCTCTAGTTGTAGCCGTCATAAGACGAGGTCGCTTTAACGGTGGAACCAATCGAGGAGGACCCACAGGGAACGATGTAGACGCATAGTAACTGTAAAAGAGAAAAAAAAAATTAATATCCTTAAATAATTTCATCCGAATATCCAATAGTAAGGTGACTGAGGGAATTACGTGTATATTTGGGAATGGGTTTCTGTAATTTTCGTAAAAAATGCAGTAACCTCTTTCGCTAAAATGAGCACTTTAGCTGTTTGGCAGAGTGCACTACAAGGAGCCTACACAAGTTTGTATACATTCAAAAACAGTGTGCCCAAGTTCATACAAAACTTTTGTTTATACCGTGAAACGTTTAATACAGGGGTTGCCAACCCAACGATTGCGAGCTACCGATAGCTCGTGTGAATATTTCCGGTAGCTTACAGATATATTCCAAAAGAACTAAAAATAATAGAAATTTCCGTAAATTCTCATCATGTTTCGTTTCGCAATCGAACGGATCACCTTTGCTTTGTCCTAATCTTAGTCAGGTACATCATTAATATATATTGGTAAAGGAGGCGAATCCGTTAAATATATTCTCTTTTCTAAAATGTTCTGTGATCTGGCAATTTATTTTTGTACATGAAACGAGAAAAGCATGCAGCTTCACATCCCTTGGAAAAATGTAACTCTCAATTATAAGGCATTTGACCTTGAATGAAAAAAATCTCCTGCGGCGCATTTTTTTCTGGTCACCTTGTCTCACCTAGTACAGAAGCATAATCTCTGTTTGAAATTTTTTAAAGTAGCTCAACACATTGAAAAGGTTGGCGATCCCTGGTCTAATAGGTCGATTTTGTTCACATCTGTAAATCTTACAGATCTGTAAATCTGTAAAACGAAAGGTGCCACTCTAATCTATAACTTTATATTAATCAATAAAATAGATGCGTTTTTATCAGGTTTTTCAAATTTACATAACTGTAAAGTTGAATTCACAAATGAAAATTAGGTTTAGATTTATGGTTTATACTTTAGATTTGAAGACTTTGGCCGCATATTATGTAATGACTCCATTCACACTTCAGAATTTAGAGTCTCTAAATCCAAATCATAAAGCTAAACATAGCAAGGTCCAAACTTTAGGCGATCGAGTCTGATATGATATAGATATATACACCAATCCTTATTTAGTATCCGCTATATTTGCAAATTTTATGTTCATGTTATTATAATTATTATGTAAGGTTAATATGGAAGAACAGCTATTGCTGAATATTCGCCAATAAAGGTATTTATTATTATTATTATTATTATTATTATTATTATTATTATTATTATTATTATTATTATTATTATTATTATTATTATTATTATTATTATTATTATTATTATTATTATTATTATTATTATTATTATTATTATTATTATTATTATTATTATTATTATTATTATTATTATTATTATTATTATTATTATTATTATTACTTAGTGGATTCGGCTTTTTAAATAAATGCGCGAAGAACATGGAGACTGTCATAACTTAATTGCTGAAATATAACCAATAATGCTAAGCAAATGACAGGTTCACAGCGCACAGGTGTCTTGTTGAGTACTGTTCTACCGATGTTTTAATCCTGTTTTTGAAGGATTTACACAGATTTCTGTACATATCAAAACTAATTTTCAGGTAATTTAAAATTACATTATGAATGACATACTTAAACCTAAACAAAAACCACAAATCTAATTTCCATTTATGAATGCACCTTAAGACTTACAGAATCGACCCATTAATTCTTCAAGACATGCCTCAAACTCGTTTTAGAAGGTGTTTTCTAACAAAATTTGGGACATGATTTTAATACTGCGTCATTTATGGGCAGATTCATAAAAAGGTGGATACTAAGATTAAATTAGACTATATTTTAAGAAATAAACTGTCAAAATTAGAGTAGAATTATTCGCTAATCCAAAAAAAGAGGATTAGCTTAAGCTTTTTTATGAGTCTGCAAGTTCACGAATAGTGTTTCTGATGAGACGAGACATTCTCGAATCTCGTCTCGTCTCGTCTCGAAATTTCTCGTCTCACCGAGACGAGAAAGCTTTTTGAATTCACGAGACGAGACGATACTTACATGTCGAGATTTCTCGATTCTCGACAATTATTCCGAGATTTCTCGACAATGTTTTGTATTTTTAAAAGTACAGTTTTTTATATTTTCATTGGAACATTTTGTAAATTTGTATTTAAAAAATTATCATATTTTTAAATTATAAATCTAATACAGGATCGGGCTAAAATTTCTTAAATAAAACTATCTATATTTAGCTACAACACGATCAAATAAAGCAGAGGACATTTTAAAATTTTGGAATAAGCATCAAGATATTTATTTATCTTAATTTAACCAAAATGGCGCGAAATTTTTTAAGTGCACCAGCTACTTCCGTACCATCGGAAAGATTATTTTCGCAAGCTGGTCTAGTGTTACGAAAACATAGAAATCGGCTTAATGAAGATTCTGCAAAGAGCATTTTGTGTTTAAAATCATGGTTAACAGCAAACTTTTTAACTGAATAAATAATGTAACAATTTACACCTCAAGACGTTAAATTTTAAACTTGATTTAAATAAATAAAAGCTGTTCGAATGTTTGACAGTAATGTCCATTATTTCAAATGATATCTAACTTCGCTTTTCATTATTTTATTTAAGCAAAGCATAAAATTTGCCTTTTGGTGGTGCAAATTGCCTGGCTGGTAGTACACTACAGCGAGCAGTTGATTAGCATTGTTTTATCTCTCAACTCTCAATGGCTTATTAATTATTTTAAAGAAAAATACTTCAAATAAAAGATGCATATAATTCAATTTTTCTACGACTGTTATTTAAAGTATTTTTCTCTAAACTAACTCATAAACGTTTGACAGAGATAAAACAAAGCTAATCAACTGCTCGCTAATCACCCCTACTTAATTAATGTTTATACTAATAATTAACATTATTTTTATATTATATATTTTATTATTCTAAATAAGTTTTGTTAACTTGTTTATTTGTAACAGTTTATGAATAAGAACATTATTTTATTATTATAGTAGTGCTGTATCAAATTACTCTGTCTCTAGCTTTGTAATTTGTTGTATAGGTATAAAATTGATATTGAAGAAAATAGTTGGTCTCAATTTTTTTAATGACCCCGAATATTATTTATGTTTTTACGGTAAATATATAATAATAAATTACATATTGGATCCATTAAAAAAATCGAGAAATCTCGTCGAGATTCTCGGCCGAGACGAGACTCCATTGTTCGAGACGAGAAAAAATCGAGACGAGAGTTAATTTTTTGTCTTCTATACGAGACGAGACGAGACAATGTAGTTTCTCGGCTCGATCGTCTCGTCAGAAACACTATTCACGAATATATTCTTTCGATTATATTTATAAACATATTCGTAATACATCTAACCATTAAATTGTTTCTTTTCCGTATGTTACGCTACAAATATTGTAGTTCTAGGTCATATACTATTTAATGCGCCATATACTTCGCGATTTATATCCGACAATAAGAATCCCCATCTTGCTCATTTACATTCCTGCGCGTGTTTTACACGATGTCACCATCTATAATCGTGAATAATATATCATGCGATTGTCATCGCGTTAAGGAAATGGTCCATTTAATTCCCCGTTCTGCTGTGGGCTGTGGTAGAATTGACAACAAACTTCATCACATTACCGCCCACCAGCAGGAGTAACTCGTCCCTAAAATCCTGCATACAACATTCAATCAAACGCCTGCGAAGCAGGATCTATAAATATTTCACGGAGGAGGTTGATGAATGTGGTATTCGCCTGTCTAAAAAGAACCCGACCTTCAATTTTCCCGCGCAAAATAATAACGGTACGGCGGCGCCACTTTCTACAGTAGAAGGGGGCACCTCCATGTGCATGAATGGGTGCGTCATTCGCTGCTTGGTAGCTGCAGTGGGGGGTATTTTTCCAAGTATTCGTCGGATTTCTAATTCGCTCGCTGCTTCAAGTTTTGACAAATGCTTGGTGACTCTCAAAGCGACCCGGAAACAAAAGTGCGACAGGTGAGAAGCAAAATCAAGGTGATGCTGACAGTGACGAAAGAGTACTACCTAGAATTTCTCCGTCGTCTACCTGATGCAGTTCGACGCATAAAGTTCAGACCTCTGGACGGTGAAAAACTGGCTCCAGCTCATTCATCGCACTTGATGCAGACTTTATAATTCCAGTCGTTTGCGACTTCTGGTTGTTTCCGAAATTATTGAGGCCACTTACAGGATCCCATTTTGAAAGTATAGAAGAGATAATATGGAGCTATAGACCATTCTAAAAGAAGGCTTCCAGAGGCGTTTCCAGCAGTGGAAGGACCGGTGTGGAGGAGCAATATTCCTACTTTAAGGGGATTCGGGTCCTAACCTCGTCAACAACGCAATATTTCTTCCCAACCGAAGGTTGGATTCTTTTTGGACAAGCCAACATACATAAGAAAACAAAGAACAAATGTTGAACTAATGCCCGATTTCTTCGCTACTTATTTAAACTTCGATTATCTAGACTCCGATTAGAGATAATCGGCGATTAAATATTTGTTGGTTTTCTTCACTCACATTCAAGGTTAATTAATCTGAGATTCGAAACCCTAGAAAAAACATTTGGCATCGTCGCAAATCAAATTGCAGCTAATGTCATAAGCGTTGTCGAAGGCGGTTTGTGAGTTTGTGGTTATCTTTGTTTCTTTGTTTGTAGTTGTGAGTATTAATATTTAAATAAATTAATATTTAAATAAATGGGTATATGAAATAATTTGTATATTTGGTTGCAGTAAAATGGAAAAAAGAGGGGCAAATTTTATGAAAAATGTAATAAACAGTCTAGTGGATATTGCTCTTAAATATAAGAATATAATCAAGAATAAAAAACCGACGGTACAACTTATAATGAAAAAAATAAATAAATAATAAAACGTGGGAGGTAATTGACGCTGAATTTAATAGTACTACCGGCAATTTTCACCGTACTACGAAGACAATCCGTACGAAATATGATGCGGTGAAGAAAGAACCGAGAAAGAAATGCACGAAACTCAGGGCAGAACAATTAAAAACGGGTGGGGGTCTCCCAAATGATTTGGATTTGTCTCAATATGAGGAAAAAATACTGTCTGTATGTATAACTAGTATAGTTGGTTTAACATCAACATTCCATCAACCACCACTGCATAAATATTAGCGCTGGTGTAGATAAACGGCAGAAAAACCGCCGAGATTTACCGGTTAACTTTAGTCGGCGATTAAATCTTAGCTGGAGTTTCGTGAATATGAAGAAAACCGATTACAAGGTTTAAACTACGTTTAAGTTTATTCTTAGTTTAAACGGATGTGAAGAAATCGGGCATAAGAAAGATAATTGTTATAAAATTATATTCTTAAGGTACATTTTGAAACTAATAGTGTGTAACAATGAGAAATGTTGCAAATTATAGACACACGCAATTCAACCTAGAGATGAGTTTTAGTAAAATCAGCATTAATCGCTTAGGAACTCTCTCGCCGAAGTCTGATACTTTAGTACGTAGATATGCGGCTCTAAATGAGGTTGCACTCGCTTGTACAGATAACACGTAAACAACTGATCGTACGAACTTAGCAAGTGAGCTAAAGTTTAACGCTGTGTGAATATGTCGAAATTGCACGCTAAATGACATTGTACGTTGTCATAATCGCTTATTAGTTATTCACAAATGTTTAACCAAAGTGTTATCAAATTTGTATTCAACATGTTTAGATATTTCATTATATTTAACCTTAAATTACATAGTGTTGGTATTAATTAAAATAAACCCTAAATAACAGTGAAAACTAATGGAGTCCAATGTGTGACTAAGAGGGTTTCTGTTAACAAGTTTAGCAGTTAGTGATGTCAATTGGCACGAACAGTAAGTACCCATATACCCTGCATATAGGGCGCGAGCAGACACGTGACTCGAGCGTCCTTGACGTGCTAAGAATCAGCTGATTTTTGTGTGCTTGTAAGTTTGACAAGAACAACGTCACTTTGACAAGACCAATGTTTTGACTTATTTTAATTTTGGACTGTTGAGAAGTTATTATTTTTAATTTTATGTTTTACTGTCTGAAAAATGTACATTAATAACATTTTAGCAGTTTAAAATCAAAATAAGTCAAAACATTGGTCTTGTCAAAGTGACGCTGTTCTTGTCAAAACGACATGCTCACACAAATCAGCTGATTCCAAGTACGTCAAGGACGACGTGTCTGCTCGCGCCCTATACGTGATTAGGGGTGTGTAAACATCTGCATGTTTAGATCCCCCGGAAAGAGGCATTCGAATCATTTGGAACTTTATATTATTATATTGACATACACGTTATATATAGACAAGGGTTATTTGTATCCTCGTCTATGTTAGATTCGGAAGTTCATAAGTTACAGTTGACAGAAACTGTAAAAATACCGGTCGTCAGTAGAGATTGTGCGATTTGTCACAAGTTGTACATAAATAAACGCTTAGTAGCCCGCCGAGAAGTATTGACAGGTGGAATAGAAAACGGTGATAATAAACGCATGTTTAACATAACGTAAACAGGCCGTAAACGGCACGAAAAATAAGATTCGATCCCTACGTGTTACAAGTGACAAAATTTATTTTACTTTCTTTTTTTGTCAATTCAATAAATAAAATATAATAACGTTTTGAAGATACAGCAGTTATAGGAAGTGACAAATAAACACCTCTGTGAAAAATCATGAAATTCAACATCGAACATTTTCCAGATTCTCTAGTATCTGTGTCAGTTCTTGCACTTCGTGACGAAATGAAGGTGTATTATTTCCGTGTGATCCTTCATTACCGACCACTGCAAGTACGTTAATCTACTCAGATTCCCCAGATTCCTTGTCGTGGATTCAGAGATGTGAATGCAGCAGCTGGCCCGTGCATCTGGCCACATTTAGACCGCAGCGGTCACCTGCTGGACCAGTGCACAACGGACCACAATGGCGACAATATCCAACTGGAGATCTGTTGCTAATTGTTTACAGGAATTTGATAGGACAATGGCATTTAGCATAAATAACGCATTGTTGAACAGATACATTGAGCACCAATGTTAGTTCTTGGTGTTATAAGAATTTAGAAAAATATATACTTTCCTTGATTCATAAAAGTTCGGCCGGTTTACAATTTCAATAAACAAATTATAGAAATAATTGCGTAGGCTTCCACAGTTAGAGTCATGAGAAATATTCGTTTTCCGGGAATGGACTGTGTCATATTTTGAGTCAGAGCTCAACGTTTCGCCCGCAGTCGTATGGGGCATCTTCAGGAGCAAGGGGGATAGTACTGTCTTAAACAAGGTTACCCGACGTGTCAACCATGCTAGAGGCCGAGTTTAAGCAACAAGGGGGGAGACTCAGTTTACAAGGTAACCTTCACCAAGGCCTTGCTCCTTTTTTTAACGATTTAATACAAAGTTAAATTTTACTGGACGATTTAAAATTTAATGACTCACTATTATTGGACTAAATTTATCTAAGTTTATAGGTAATCATTCCCTTGTGACTCCCGTCCCTATATAATCCCAGTTCTCTCCCTTGTTTTTCATAGTTGTTAGGACCTCTGGCATGGTTAACATGTTGAGTAATCTTGACTACTCTGTTTAACTTTCCCTTGTTGTACTACTGATGATGAGAACTTAGTTCTCGAAATACATATTTAGTTTTTATTTAAATTAATTTTAAAATAGGGGATTCCACTATTTTTTTTTATATAATTTCATCAGAAAGTATAAGTAAAACTAAGACTATTGGTGAAAATCCGGTGAAAAATTCCTATTAATAAGCGAGTTATGGTCCCCCGAAGTTTGAAAATATAGATGTGACGTCACGAATATAAGTTTTTATATAAAACTGTTTTCTTCGTGGATCTAAAATGTTCTTGAAATGTATGCTATTTTTAAATTATATTTATAAAAAACAAATTAATATTGTAACACTGTACAAGTCTACATGCTTTATAATTGTAAGTGTATCAAAATTATTAAGTTTAATGCAAGAAATTTATGTTCAAATAAAAACTGTTTGAGAATTGCAGTACTGGACTGGTAGCCACGTGTCCGCTATTTATATTTGTCTACTTCCATTGGTAGTAGACTCCACCCCTAACTCGGTATTCATTATATATTTATAGGTGGTCTTTGAGTCGCCAATTAAAATAATATATATGGATTTCATATGAGTGACGAGCTGCTAAAACAAGAAACCCCCTTATTTCCGAAGTATTTCAATTATATCATTTTATTTCTTTATTAATATTCATTATTAAGGCAAAGGCAGTTCGAGTGAATGTACGAATTTTCGCGCGATAAGTTTGTTGAGTGTAGTCGGGAAACTTTTTGGTAAGGTTTTAATACATAAGGTGCGAACCTTAACAATTTCAAAAATTAGTGACGTTCAGGCTGGCTTTTTGCCTGAGAGGGGATGTGTCGATCAGTTGTTTGCTCTTCGTACGATTGTTGAGAAGTCACTTGACAAGAACAAGAAGGTGTTCTGTGGCTTTCTTGATCTAAAAAAGGCGTATGATAGTGTTCTTCGAGATACTTTGTGGGATGTACTCAGGGAGTACGGCGTGAATGGAAACTTGCTGGGAGCGATTTGTGCATTGTATGAGGGTAGTGAGGCTGCTGTAAGAATAGATGGTAGGTTGAGTGATTGGTTTCGTATAAATGTTGGTGTGAAACAGGGCTGTGGTATGTCTCCGTGGTTGTTTAATTTGTATATGGATGTGTTGTTGCGGAGAGCATTGAGTGAAATGGATGGTGTACAAATTGGTGAAAGTATTGTGCCTGCGTTAGCGTATGCGGATGATGTATTTGTTTTAGGTGAAAATTAAGAGCAACTCAGAAGAATGATAGAGAGAATACATGTAGTTGGAAGAAGTATGAATCTGGAGTTGAATGTTGATAAATCCAAGGTGTTAGTATTTGAAAGGAGTAAATTGGTGACTGTGTGCAATGTGTTGGTGGATGGAGTGAAACTGGAGCAAGTGAATGAGTTTGTATATTTGAGTAGCATGATGTCAAGGGATGGTCGAATTGATAGAGAAATTGAAAGGAGAGTGAGTGCGGGGTGTAAGGTAATGGGTGCTCTGGGTACGTTTGCTCGAAACGTAAACGAATCTAGAGAAGCTCGTTTAAGTGTTTATAATGGAGTGCTAGTGCCTGCTTTGATGTATGGAAGCGAATGTTGGGCATGGACGGGAAAGCATAAAAAGAGAGTGACTGCCGTGGAAATGAGGTATTTACGTGGAGTATGTGGATATGTAAGACGGGATCGCGTGAGGAATAATTTGGTGTATGAAGAATGTATGGTTAGGAAGAATGTTGTTAAGAGAGTAGGAGTGAGCCAGTTGAGATGGTTTGGTCATGTGGAGAGAATGAAGAGTGAACGGCTTGTAAAGCGAATATATCTTGGTGAAATTGAGGGTGTTCGATTGCGTGGCCGTCCAGTGTGTAAGTGGATGGATGTGATTGATAAGGTACTAAAAGAGAGAAAGTTTCCGAGTGGTCAGAGAAGAAGAGCGTGTATAAATGCGATTATGAATGTGGCCGAGGCGAAAGAAGTGTGCTTAGACAGGAATGTGTGGCGAAGGATGATTGTTTTGTAACTATTATTGTGGTCCGGTTGCGGTATTTCGCTACCGAAAATCGGTCACTTTAATATATTAAGAGTGAGGAATATATGTTGTACCTATGATGTCAGGTTAGTAAGAATGTTGTTGAAAGAGAGACTGATTATTTTTTGGATGATGTTATTTTAATTCTTTCGGGTTTGTGCTAAAGTGGGAAATGCGTGATTTTATGTATGTATGTATTAAACATCTACTTTCATTATTGTTTATTAATTTCTCTTAATTCGATTGAGCTGTAATCCCCTATTAAGGGGTTATTTATAATAGTTTTAGTTTACTCGTTTTAGTTTCACAACGCGAAATATGTAGTACAACGTTTGAAATATTTTTGGAAAGTTGTCAAAACATCATTCTGAATATTTTGTATGAATTCAAAGATATTAGAATGACGCCAACACTTTTTTACATAGGTAAACAACATAGTACAGTAGTACTCGAAATCATCCAGCCAAAACACAAATATAATAAAATTTAATAATTCTTTTGGAAATCGATTGCGGCTTAAAATTCCATCCGCGTTGTGAAAGAACTGGTATTATACAACAAAGCATTCCTGTAACAAATTATATCACGTGGAGTTGAATTGTTGCCAATAGTCTAATAACACGAATTCCTCGTGCGACGAAGAGTGACAGGCACACGTCACATCCGCAGCATTCGGCGTTCAGTAACGCCAGAGTCGAAGCCAACAAACTGCACACACACAACTGTTACACCAGGAAAACAATCAGAGAAAAGTGGCTCACATCACACAAGCAAAACCAGCAGAGATAGAAAATTTTGTTTAAGATTTTCAAAGGTTATGTCTACATATTAAGGGAAATACTTAAACTTGGAAAATAATTATTAGATTAGGAAGAAGAATTTTTAAAATGGTAAATTTTGAATATCGTATTTTTACAAAATATTATTTTTCTACATACAGTACATACTTTACACACCAATTACAGTGTGTAAAGAGTCACTTTTCAAGCACTATTGCGTAGTTTGTACATGAAAAGTAAATAGACGTTGCTAGGCAACATTCACATTCTGTTAATTTACCTGTCAAGTAAATAACTAAATTAGGAATTAGGTATTAAAAAATACTGAAACTAATAAAATTTATTAAGAAATATTAATGTACATGTGTCTCATTTTCGATGTTTTTTTAAGGTATCTCGGGTAATATTAATGATAGAGCGAAACCATTTGCACATTGCAGGGTCAACTTTTCGAGAAAAGTTTAATAGTCACCACAGGAATTTTCGATCTTCTTTTGTTTCTGAGCTACAGGCAAAAACTCGTTTTTCGCTCATTTTGAAAATATCTCATATCTAATTTATTATGATAGAGAAAAAATGTTTATACAAATTTTTTACCGTTTTTTAAATAAAATAAAATGGCGTAATTAGATTTTTTAAAAACTTAATAATTCTCGAGATATAACACAAACTTATGATTTTTTAAATGGGAACCTATTGAAAATAGTCTCCTCTTTTTGCTTATTTTATAAGCTTTTCAATGATATATAACAAGTCTACATTCTTTTGTTTTAAACATTAATAAAAAATGAATTATTAATTTATTGATGTGAAAATATTGGAAATTATCAAGAAACAAATGAAAAAATTTATTACAAATCATCATTTGTTTATTTTGATTCAATATCTATTAATTTTGTTCTCAAAATTATTCTTAACCAATTATTTTTGGATTAGTTAAATTACTATTTATCGACGTTACAGTTGGCTATGACACAATCCGATCAAAATGCTTTTGAAGTAAATAAATTGAAAAAATTAATAAAACTGAAACAGAAACCATTAGAAATATGCAAATGATGATCTAGAATAGATTTTTTCATTTGTTTCTTAATAATTTCCAATATGTTCACCTCAATAAATTAATAATTCGTCTTTTATTAATGTTTAAAACAAAAGAATGTAGACTTGTTATATATCATTGAAAAGCTTATAAAATAAGCAAAAAAATGAGACTATTTTCAACATAGGTTCCCATTTAAAAAATCATAAGTTTGTGTTATATCTCGAGAATTATTAAGTTTTTAAAAAATCTAATTACGCCATTTTATCCTATTTAAAAAACGGTAATTTTTTTGTAAAAACAAAATGAGCGAAAAACGAGTTTTTGCCTGTAGCTCAGAAACAAAAGAAGATCGAAAATTCCTGTGGTGACTATTAAACATTTCTGGAAAAGTTGACCCTGGAATGTGCAAATGGTTTTATTCTATCATTAATATTACCCGAGATACCTTTAAAAAACATCGAAAATGAGACACCCTGTACACTTTAAATGAAACAGTGTAATAATTTTTATTAATAGATTGAGCACTAACCTAACCCTTAAAAAAATATATATCATCACGGCTTATTACTCTTTGCTGGGTGTGCCAATCTGCTTTATTCACAGATATCGATAATTATGAAATATTTGCGCCGTGCGGGCGCTTACCAGGGGTCATCTCACGGGCACTCATTGCTGGCGTTAAGAGTGCACCACAGAGGTCAATCTTTTTTATTGTTTGTCGATAAGATTTCCAAGGAAGTAGTTTTTATATACTGACCAAGATTTGGTTGTTAAGATAACAAAGGCGGTAAATAGTACAAAAAGTGAATAAATAATTGTATATCACCTTAGTCACAGCATTAGCATAAATACAAACCATAATTGCCTTTAGTAACTATTCGTTGTGTCAATTTGAGAATATTTTTTATTTTATTTGATATTGAAATGCTACAAAATGTCCGATCGGGCAAAAAAATATAGTAGAAAGCGTCACCGCCGTTAAAGAGCATTAATACGACTTTTGGATAATATTGGTATTATCTATCGACTCAACTAAAATATAGTATAGTTTATGAACCTTATTATAGTGACAAAAAACTAATACACATTAAATATTTCATAGTTTGCATTCTATTTTATAATGAATGAATAAAAATGGACATGTTAAATAATAAATGAAGTTGTAAATCGTGAGTGCATAGTGTATTAATGCGGGAAAATCATAGATGGCTGTGAAAATAGCCGAGGCAAAGCAATAAAGCCGGAATGCAAATGCAACGTTTCACGTACGGAGTATTTCTCTGTCAAAAATAAAATAACGCCTATACTCGTATACATTTTCGTATGCACTAGTGCTGTCAAAGCAAAGGTAGTTAGCTGGCAGTTAAAATTTACATTTTTACATCGTTCTTTTGATTTCTTTGTTTCGCAGAGATACAATATTCATATCGTATGCGAATACAATTACAAAAAGAACATGTAAAATATAAAAGAAATTAAAAGAACAAAAGGTCTTTACTAACAGCACAAAATGTATGTTTTGCTGTTAAGGGCGTCACAAAAGAGCAAATTATTTCATATTACACAAAGGGACGAATAAAAATTAAAACGAAATTATCCGAAAATTATATTTTTGTTTCCGTTGCTCCATCCTTTGTAATGATATATTGTTAAATATAATAACACCTCCTTTCAGTTTTTTCCTGTTCATATCACACTTAGCAAGTTTACATTCCCATATGTAAATTTAGAACGCAATTTCAAAAGAAATACGGTTTAAATTTTCACAAAACTGTTAACAGTTGAAATTAACATATTTTCAGAGAACGATTCATAGACTTTTCACAACAATTCTAGCATTCTAAGAGAAAGTTTCTGGGAAATGAAAAATCATGGGGAAGATCCAAGACATCTAATAAAACAATTGAATTAATTTCTCAATTATAACTTCATGTTTAAATTTGTATTTGTATGTTACTTGCAAACTTCATTTACCGGTTTTAAGATATTAAGCCTTTGTTTACATATACCTATAAAAATATGTTGGTAACTAAGTAACAACTGAGGTAACAACTGTATCTGTACGATCTGTACGGCAATATTAAGTACCATACAGACATGTCAACAACAGCCTTTAAAATAAAAATAAAATAAAATATAATGCTTTTCATTAATGCGAGCTATTAGAAAAGTACCCGATTTGAATCAGGCGCGCTTGCATGAGCCTACCTTGAACCTTCGTGCGCATGCGTAATTTTTTTCCAGCCTGTCAATAGCGTCTGTTGCTGACAAGCAGCATTTGAGTGGATAGTGTGTAGTGATCTCGTCGGTTTTTCATTGCAAGGAAAATGACGGAACGACTGAAGCAGCGCTATTGCATCAAGTTTTGCCTGAAACCAGCCAGGTGGAAAACATTCGGAAGATTCAGACGGCTTTCGGTGACGATGCTATGGGTATCACACATATTAAGGAGTGCTACAACTGGTTTAAATAATAAAAATAATAATAAGTTATTTATAAATCAGTAAATTATGATAAGTTCATTTGACATTGACAACTTTGACAACCTATGCTGCATTTTATCTGGAACGATGCAGTATGTATAGCTAGTATCCATAGTAATACATTCATATTGTATTGCATCTTATATGTGCTATATTTCGTAATTCAACCAAAAAAATCAGTACCTTGATTCCGGGTACACCATAGTGCCTGAATATTTTCGTCTATTTTGGGACAGGTTGATATTGAATCATATGACATTTAAAATTGACAAAACCTAACAAAAATAAAAATTAACCAAATGAATGATAAGGTTAAATATGACAATGAAATTGAACATTCTTTAATGCCAATAAAAATAACACAACCAACAATGTATTAAATATATATAATGTTTTCATTCTTACATCTACAATAATTATTAGTAATACCATTAATGCGGTTTAGAAATTTGACATTGACGTATATCCAAGGCGTATATTGTTTGATTTTGTTATGATGATGTTCAAAAAGTAACGGTAGTGGGGGTAAAAATACAAGAGAAACCAGGATTATTTCGTGGTTGCCGTAGTCCGACTTTTTACCAACTTTTTTCAGGAAGCGCGTTCCAAATAGAAATCGGTAAATAATTTCAGAACTTACGGAACACAAAACCGTAAACCTATTATTTACGAAAGATGACTATTCAAAGTCATTTGTTCCAAGAAAGAATTTACAGCATTTTATAGCAGTAGCTTAACAACATTTTGTATTAGAAAGAGAAAGATTATTTGACGTATGTCTATTTAATTTGTGCGGATGACAAATATATGTAAATAGTGCCATTAATTTCTAACACACTAAAAATATCAATGACGTAGGTCGTAGAGTTATAAACATGTAATTATCTACTATACTGCCCTCTGCACTGATGTTTTCCAGTGGCGTTGACTTTCAAATCAAATTATTATTTTAAAATACAAGTCTATATTTTTGTTTTATGCAAAAACGTAGAGGAAGAAGATAAAACTTTGAAAAAGGCATTATTTAAAAATAAACAAAATTTTTAAATAAAATACATTTATTTTTTCTGTTAAAATGTACCCATACATATTTCGCGTTGCACGTCTATGGGTACGAAATGTAGAGAAGTAATCTGCAAGTAATATTATATCAGACGACTCATAAATGACCTTGAATAGTCATCTTTCGTGTATAATACTTTAGCTGATATTCACATATTCTCATTTTTGTTCAACAAAAATTTCATCCAATATCCAAAACTAAAGTGCACAATTATAACCGCCACTATCCATCTCCCTTTCAGCAAGATCCTTTTGCGTCTTGAGAGTACAATCCCTTACATTGGTATGGAACCGTTGGCAGTATCGCGATATCGCAATTATCCCGTCGGTGAACACTTTCTCGGATTGTGGTCCATTAAAGCAGGTAAAGACGCAGCCATTCGCCATTCTCGTCGCGCCATTTAACCGTAGCGGAGTAGGAGCACTGGAGCAGTAGCTAGTAGCAATAGCTCCTAAACCCAGGCTCCCAGACAGATGCTCTACTATGCTCTTGCATATTTCTTCTCCACAATTACACAGCGACATTGCACTGCAAGTGCAGGGAAAGGAATGAAATCAGGGGGAAAGATTTACCGGGTTTTGTCTGTTATAGTGACGAATGAGAAAGTTTATAGTATGACTAGCCAATGAAAGTTGTTTAGATTATTTAATAGATGTGGTGTCTTTTGAAAACGTTTCCCTATATTTGAGTTGACGGGAAACTGACCCTTCTGTATTCCGTTACAGAAGTTTAATAGTTATTTACGTATAGAGGGCCGAAAGAAAGGGTATACGCCTGCGGATGAAATATGAAGCCCAACGCGAAGCGGAGGGCTTTTATTCGTCCAAGGTACGTACAATGTTTTACGCACAACTGAAACCAAATGAAACGTAATTTTTAATTGCATGACTAAAAGCTTGTTGCTATGTAAAAAATATTAGATGGCCAGATGGCTATGCCAAGAAACATTTAGGCGTTGCGTTTTATTGGTAACCATTTGTTTTGTGTAAACAAATAAATAAAAATTTCAAGCATAGAGCTTCAACCTGAATGATACTGAAATTTCTGAAAAATTTTTGCTAGAAGCTAATGAAGCTTTAGCGGATTTATGCCCTGGTAAGTCAGAGGACCGACATAAAAACGAATACGATGTGTTACAAGCCTGGTTGACAGAAAAAAATGTGACAATTTTGAACGAAACTGTGTAGCTCGCATATTTCAATGAAAACGTATGGTGATATATCAATATTACTCGTATATATTGTTATTCTATAGACTGAGCTTACTTCTCAGTCTAAAATATATGTTCTTCATTATGGTCTAAATTTTCCATGATCAAGAAGATGTTAATGATCAAGAAGAATTTGAATATTGGTCGTTATTATAAAATGATTATTGGTACTAAAGACCATGATAAACCTGGTCTGTCATCTGACATTTCTGCAACTGAAAATCAGTTGAATCTCCAGTTAAAGAAATCTTCAGAGACAATTCATTTGGAGGGAATTTCGTTGAATAATATATCCAACTGTATTATAAATATCCACAAATAAAATATTATTACCGTTATTTGTTTTTTTTTGTCATATTTTTTACCGCCCGGCGGGCTTTTGCTTTACACCTTACCGCCCGCAGGATGTAATCTTTCATTTTCCGCCATAGTAACTAAAATGTAAACAAACAATTACAATACAGTTGTGCGTAAAATATTTTAAACATTTTTGTTTATGTTGATTATAACAAAATATTTTGATCTTTAAACTATAGTTTGGCAATAGGGGATTTCAGCTCAATCGAATTAAGAGAAATTAGTAAAAAATAGTGAAAGTAAATGCTTGATAATGAATATTAATAAAGAAATAAAATAATATAATTGAAATATTTCGGAAATAAGGGGTGTTTTGTTTTAGCAGCTCGTCACTCATATGAAATCCATGTATATTATTTTGATTGGCGACTCAAACACCACCTATAAATATATAACGAATACCAAGTTGTGGGGTGGAGTCTACTGCCAATGGAAGTAGACAAATTCAAATAGCGGACACGTGACTACCAATTTAGTACTGCAATTCTCAAGCAGTTTTTATTTGAATATAAATTTCTTGCATTAAACTTAATAATTTTGATACACTTGCAATTATAAAGCATATAGACTTGTACAGTGTTATAATATTAATTTGTTTTTTATAAATATAATTTAAAAATAGCATACATTTCAAGAACATTTTAGATCCACGAAGAAAACAGTTTTATATAAAAACTTATATTCGTGACGTCACATCTATATTTTCAAACTTCGGGGGACCATAACTCGCTTATTAATAGGAATTTTTTTACCGGATTTTCAGCAATAGTCTTAGTTTTCTTTATACTTTCTGGTGAAATTATATAAAAAATGGTGGAATCCCCTATTCTACGAAATAGGATTATTTTTAATTTCCTCTAACAGTAATTCCGACTCGAGGGTTGCTTACACCTGAGACGAACGAACTAGAATTTGCGGTATTAATTTTTTTAAATACATCCCTGAATCCTGTTGCTAAGGTCATTTTAAATGCCTCCTGGTACTGAGTACAATTGTAATCTTCTGTAACGGAATACATGAGGGTCAGTTTCCTTTCAAAATAATGTTTTCAATAGAAACCATATCTATTAAATCATCTAAATGTCTATTTTCATTCGCTAGTCATACCATATTTAAATGGATTCATGTAAAAATTTCATACCTGAATATTTTGTACAATTCTATTCTTCTCTAGGATTTCAAAAGAAACCACATCTATAAAATAATTTAAACGTCAACTTTCATTCGCTAGTCATACCATAGCTATACTCGTAGTTCGTCAGATAATGAAAGTTGCCGCTTATATTTGTAGATAGATGTGGCATTTGAAGGAAATATTACTTTTAAACAGGGTGAATCGTATGACCAAACTTTGGGTGTGTATTAGGGTGGACCTTAAAAGAGGCCAAGTCGAATTTTAACCGGGCCGCCCCCTAAAGTGCGAATGAAAATTGACGTTTAAATTATTTTATAGATGTGGTTTCTTTTGAAATCCTAGAGAAGAATAGAATTGTACGAAATTTGAATGAATGAATGATGAATAAATGAACCCATTTAAATACTCGAAAATAAAAAAAATCGGACTACAACTTTTGGGTTTTTCAGTTATGCATATATTTGTATGAAGTATATTACAATCTCAAAGTTTTGCACTTTCTTTCTGACTCACCCTATATATGTTTATGAAACCTACGGAAGTTTC
This sequence comes from Harpalus rubripes, assembly GCA_963082715.1. NCBI lineage: Eukaryota > Metazoa > Arthropoda > Insecta > Coleoptera > Carabidae > Harpalus > Harpalus rubripes. Next base: position 5,283,679 of record OY720450.1, read on the forward strand.
GATTTCACTATTAAATAAAATTATGTAAAATATTATTTAACGAGCCGATTAACCCAAATTTGGTTAGCCCCGTGCCTGTTACAGGTTTCAGGTGGGTTCTATTAAACTTCTTTAAAAGAGATTAAGGTTATAAACTTGATATCAAAACTTTTTAAATTCCAAACTTTCATACACTTGTTATTCAAATACATACACCAATTTAAAAATTTATTAAATAACCATTACTAACCGAAAACCCTTACAATGTATATTACCTTTTGTTAACTTAATCCTGTGTATAATATTTTTAAAAAATTATAATATAAAATATAAATTTAATTAAAATCAGTCATATTACAGCGCGACGTAGAAGAAATCTTATCCTCCATATCTCTGATACGCATAATCGGATGTAGGTTGTGGGTTTACTTCTTCAAAAAGATATAATATATACACAAACGGTTAGATATGTCTACAAAATTCTTTAAATATAGACGTAAAACATTAAAAAACTGTGGGCTAAATGACGTGATAATAGGGCGACCAACATTTTAAGGGTCATCTTCTAGTCTAGACGTAGCTTCTACTGAGACCCTTTATTTTTGGCACAATGAAAAACAACTTCGTTAAAATCCAGTGTGTACAGTAAAACCTACCTTGCAAAAGGTATAGGACAGTACCTACTCACAGAAAATTTGCAGTGTTTAAGGATACTGAATACAATGCTTCAGAGGAATATTTACTTCTATGCTAAAATATGAAGCGAAAATTCAAATTAATTGTTCCTGTACTAGAACTATTAACATTTTAAAAAATTCAACACAATACAAACATACTTCCGATATTAATAATAATCATTTATTACTAAAAAGGATGAACCCATTACAAGTAAATGTACAAATAAAAGTAGAGAAATATACATCACAACATCTTACTATAAGATAAATACATATCACAAACTAACATAAACAATTATTATATAATTTGCACATGACATAGACGGGTGATTTACTTAAAACATTCGTTTTATATTTAGGCAAATAAAATGTGAATTGCAGTCGAGATGCTATTCGAGGGACGTGAAATGGAAGATGACACAATAAATCTGGACAGTCTATTTTGTTTTGCAAAATGTTGACCAGCATGGTCATAGCAATATATGAATGTCTGCTTTCGATGGATTTAAAACCAAATGAACTTAATAATATTTCCTGTTCAATGCCTCTGTCAGGATAACATGAATAGCGCTTGAACCACAGATATTTAAAAAATTTTCTTTGAATATTTTCCAAAGCATGTTTGTGAGTGTGATAGGGTGAATAATTATAATGGCATATTCCAGTTTTGATCTAACATAGGCAATGTAAAGGGTTAATAAGGCCTGCTCATTGAAGAAATGTTTGCAATTACGAATAATAAAGCCAAGCATTATCGTAGCAGAAGACACTAAGTTGTAAATATGCGAAGTAAACGTTAAACCTGCATTTAAAAAAATATGATGTGGCCAGCAAATAACCTCCCGTCAATTCCATGTTTAAAATAGCAATGAGCTTTAAGTAAAATATCACTTCCGATCGAAAATCTGTTAAGAGCTCCAAATTAAGTATCACTTCCGGTTTATCAATTTTAGAAAAAATCTAATATGTTGTTCCCTTTCATATAAAAGTCTTAAATACTGAATTTAAAAAGTTTTCGAATATATCATAATATATTTTTCACGAAAATCTGTTTAGAGCTTCAAGTAAACTATCAATTCCGGTTTATTAATTTTAGCCAAATATAATATGTTATTTCCCTTGATATGAAAGACTTAAATACTAGAATTGAGAAGTATTGGATTATATTTTAATATAATTTTTTAATAAAAACTGCTATGGGCTTCGAGTAAAGTATCACTTCCGGTCGTCCAATGTTACCCAAAATCTAATCAGCTCTTTATATGAATGTAGAAAGCTTAAATACGGAAAATAGAAATTTTCGGAAGTTTGTTGTAAGAGATATCGTGGACAAAAAAATCGTCACGCACACACACCCACACACACAGACATCATCGTAAAAATAGTAAAAACTTGTTGTGGGGACCCTAATTCATGCTTATTTACTGTTAACTCACCATCGAATTTTTGGCACGATTACATTACCTCCCTTACCTACGGTATGACGGGAGGTAAAAATTCAACATACTTCTGATGTTGACCTGCATTTAAAAAAAATAATCATTTAAATCTATTACTATTTTATTTTATAAGAAACCCGACATTTCGCGTTCTGCCGATAAAATGAAGGTGAAATATTAATAGATTTCAATAATTTTCAAAATGACTAGGCAAATTGTAAAATAAATATTTTGACATTTTCGCTTTTGGAATGTAACTAACAAAAGCTTGTAAATTTAAAAACATCGTTATGTAATCATTGCTTGATTCCAGAAGCACCTTTGATACCTACTGTTTTTACTGTTTAGAAGTCAGAGGCATTATATCTAACAACATTATCCTTTCTGAATTGAGAGCATGTACAATTAATCCAATTTTTTCTTTTCTGTTACAATCTCGTCCTCCATTTCTGCTATAATCCCGGATCCCATTTTCATTCCCTTAAGCCGTTCCTGTCTGAAATTCCTCTCTTTATGCATTGTGCTGCAGAGATTAAGTCCGCGTCCACCGCATTCCATGCACCGGAGTACCCTCCACTCTTCACATATCGTACAACCCTGTGTCTTATGGAATTATAATTGTTTCTTATACCCTACACTGCAAAGATTCTAATTTGCACAAGTTTGCAATGCGACTTGCAGTTACAATGTTGCTAGCAATAAATGGAGACACTGAAATACGCAAGAAGTGTCAAAATGATCCCGGAATTCGCCAATAACATTTTTATATTAATTTTTTTAACAACGATAGTGCGTAAAATTGATGTTTAGTTGTCAGTTTTAAGTTTATAAAACGGTCGTTTAGTAACAAGCTTTAATTAGTCACGGGTTGCCGAGCAACGAGTGATTAAAAATTATAAACACGCTAATGGCCCTATAGGCCTATTCTACTAAAAATATGTATAACGATATCGTTACCATACGACTGTCGCTAAGCATTTGGTTGAACGACTTTAATAACGACAAATGACAAAAAGGTATTCTACTAATCATATCGTTACCAAATTATCATTATGATGAGTTTAACGATAATATCTAACTTCATGTTGATTTTGACAGAATAAATTTATATTTGTTTTTCAATTCAAATTTGACATTGATTCAAATTTGAAATTTTCATCGTACATAAAATTATTTATTATTCTCACCCTCGTTTTACAGTTTACACGCTCCATATCTACTTGCGCCGTATGACATTTGATGTAGGTATATGTCTATAAAATGATCAACAATAATATTGCAGATTTCTATTAATGATATGATTATTAATGATTGACTTAATACCACATATGAATCCTTTTCTACTGATATCCTCCTTGCTACTGATTTCTGATAGCTTCCAAGAGCAAAAAATCCAAAGCTGCCATCATTTGAATTGAAAACAAAATATTTATGTGCATTCATATGTAATGTAATACGCACAAATAATAATTTATAAATAATTTAATTTTTTTTAGCAAACCATCACTTCAACGAATTCCTCATATATGGTGACATTTGCGTAAATAAATCTCTACAAGCTTCTTTACACATCAAAAAAAAAAAAAATTCTCAAATTTTCCCACTGTACAGTAAAAGGACGATTATATAAAATGTCATATTAAAAAATGTAATAATATAATAATATCTTGTTCAGCTACAATTAATAAAATATCTTCTTCAGCCATTTTTACTTTTGTTTTCAAAATATATCTAACTTTACGACTTCAACGAGGCATGTGAACTTGTCGTTCATAAACGACATAAAATAACGATAAGTAACGATACGTAATGATAAATAAATTAGTAGAATAGGGTTTTGGCAAAAATCGTTATTATAACTATATCTCGCCTAGTAACGACTCCTAACGATACATATTTTTTTAGTAGAATAGGCCTGCTAGTATGGTTCAATCTGTGAAGAAACTGACAAAACATATCTATTTTTGTTGAGTAATATAAAATTTTACATAAGTCGATGTAATGTTCGTATCCACATATACAGGGTGATTCATCGGTCTGTCCTCTCTTTATAACTCTCTTATTTTAAGTCAGATAGGAAAACTCCTACCGTATGCATTTGTGTACAGGATGCTCCGTTTAAGCGCAACAATATGTAACTTTATATTTCTTAATGGAACATTCTATATATATATATATATATATATATATATATATATATATATATATATATATATATATATATATATATATATATATATATATTCATTTTGATAGCAAATTAGATTGCCTTTAAAAAAGTATTAAGTAATAAGGGGTCTAAAATTATAAATTAAGAAGTTATTTACGTTAATAAAAAATAGTGGTTCATAGTGGAAAAAAACATAATTTAATACAAAATTTTTATACTTTTTTATTAATACTTCTTTTAAACATTACACTAATTACAAATAGGCTATTAAAATTTAATGACAGACTAAATAATGCAAAATTATAATATATGCTCTAAAACTTGCCCTTCAACAATTCACCAAATTATCCATAGCTTACTTTGTTAATAATAACATGATATGAACATATCATTCAACGAATAAAGGTAAATAACTTCTAAATTTATAATTTTAGACCCCTTATTACTTAATACTTTTTTAAAAGGAATCTAATTTACTATCAAAATAATTAAATATATATATCAGGTGTTCCATTAAGAAATATAAAGTTACATATTGTTGCGCTTAAACGTAGCACCCTGTATACAAATGCATATGGTACATAGATAGACAATAATATATCATATAAATTATATTTGAAGAGTTTTTCTATCTGACTTAAAATAAAAGAGTTATAAAGAGAGGACAGACCGATGAATCACCCTGTATACAGGGTGTAAATGAAATAAGTACATTAAATTTAACCAGTAATATAACTCGTCGAGAGCAACAATATTTCTTAATAATTTTTTCTCGAAATCGCATATTTTTTAGCATTTTTTCAACCCCGTACATTGACGAGTTGTTCCACGTACTTCGTTAATTATTTAATGCACTAGCAGTAGCTATGAGTAGGTGTATATCGAAGTTCTTAATCGGATTTCTAATCAAATCGGATTTAAATAAATCCTAAATCTTGACTGCTTATACGCGATGTGCACAATTTGAGTGTCAGCGCCTCAACGGCTACATTGGCATTTTTGATTACCGAATCAATTTTGACATTTCAAGAAAGTAATACAATTTACAATTTTATTTTGAATTTTGGTGTTGTATATTAATATTATACATCATAGTATATTGATATGAATGAAGAAATTATTTAAAATGCTACAAATGATGAGGCTAATTCAAAAAAGTCAAAATACCAGCGAAGGTAATGTGGCAGAAAATATAATTTTTCTCATATGTGTGATTTCTGTAAACCATTTTATCCTATTTAAATTTATATTATAATTTATATTAGTTGTTACCAAATGCACAACACATGGAAATGGACATTTAAGAATTGGAAAACTTGGATGATTGGAAAGAAGAAAGTTTCTGCATATCACGATATCAGTGGATGGTGTTAGCCTCTTTCTTTTATATTCGCAATAAATGAAGAAGATTCTTCATTGAAAATATACAGTGGCGGATTTAGAAAATTGTAATAGGGGGGGCACTAAATTCGGAAAAACAAATTTTAAATATATTGGGTGAGCCTCCCCCCACCTTGTTAACTTTTATATAATAAATTTCTCATATAAAAGTTTTATTATTTTAAATATGCTATTTGATGGCAGATGTAAATATTTTTTAAAAAGTCATAATTTTATTTTAAAGTAGGAACCTATAATTATTTTACTGAAATATAAACCCCCATTTTTTGTCTTTTTAATGATCTATTTGGGGTCCTGCACCTTAACAAAAAATAATAAAATGTACACTTTATATTTAAGTATTACTCAATAAATAGCGATTAAGATGAAAAAAATATTTTTTTAATGATTACTTCTTGAGATATTTGAGGTATGTGTTACTGTGACGTCACATTAGTCCTACCTTTCTTTCGCTGCCTGCTATAGAACTTGTGAGAGAAAGATAGCAATAGGAGTCGCCGTGACGTCACGTTGATTTTAAAAATCAAATTCAGTTAAACCAAAAACAAATAAAACTTTTTAATACTACGAAGTGCTTCAAAATTAAAAGAACTTTCATTTAAAATAATAAAAATAATCAGAGTGCAGGACCCCAAACAAGTAAATGAGTTTGAGAAATCTGAGAAATAATGTTTATTCAAATGTTCTAAGTGGCCATGTGAAAATAAATAAAATGCAACAATGTTATACAAAAGAAGTTAAAACATCAAATTAAGTACCTAATAAGGATAACTTAAGACAAAAAATAACGGTTTATATTTTAGTGAAATAATTATTGTTTGCTATTTAAAAAATAGAAGTTGATAGTCGTATCTTTTAAACGTGACTTTATAAAAAATATTTACAACTGCCATCAAATAGTATAATTAAAATAATAAAGCTTTTATATGAACCATTTGTTCTATTATAATAAAAAAAAGTTAGGGGGGGCATCTCCAAAATAATAAACAATTCGAAAAATTGTGTATTTTTATTAGTACGTTTAGTTTTTTATTTATCTATGATGCGTAATACGTGAATGATAATAAGTAATAATTAAATTTTTAAAAACTCGGGCAACGTGCCCCCCCACGGAAAATATACCATGCTCCAAGTGGAATCAGTTGCACAAACTCGGAAAAGAAAATACACGAAAAATACGAACCATGTGAATTTCTACCTTTAACATTAACATTACATGTAGAAAATCTATAATAAATTGACGAATTATGTCAAAAATAGACTTTCTATTTCATACAATTGCAAATATTATACAATTTTAAGACAATTTTCTGCTTCTTTTATTATATCTTATTGAAATATTAATTTAAGAAACACATTTTTATTCAATTTTTTTCTCTAGATACCATGCCTCACCAAAGTTTTGATGCACGAGCCACCACTGATGTGTATACAAGACAATAGCAACATAAATAAATAAATAAATAAATATATCATCACGGCTTATTACCCATTGTTGGGTGTGCCAATCTGCTTTGTACACAGATATCGGTAATGATGAAATATTTGCACCTTGCGGGCGCTTACCAGGCGTCACCTCACGGGCACTCATTGCTGGCGTGGAGAGCGCACCACAGGGTTAATTTTGTGCCATTTAAAATTGGAAATATTTGGCGTCGGTCGGGATCGAACCCGGTTCCCCAGATTCGCGACCTGACGCTCAGGCACACGGCCACGAGACCCCATAGCATCTTAAAAATATTCTTATTTTCATTTGCAAGAAACGAATAAAATGAAGAAAACACGAAAGTATCTCCTTATACAAAATTAAATTAGAGGTAACATGAATTTGAAATCCTGTATGTTTCCTATAATAAGAAAACTGAAAGCAAAAACATGCAGCCAATTAAAATAAACTGAAAGTAGACGCGCCTACGAAAATATGCGCATCTTGCGAATGTTGTAAGCAAGCATTCCAAGAGCAGAACCGAATGCATGTTATAAACAAGATGGACGCTATCATTAATCAAATTTATGCTGAGAATCAAAGCAAAACAAATAAATACTCGAGAAAGTTTACAAAGGCGCCCACTTGCAGGCCAGATTGCGGTATACGACTTGAGAAATTACCTGGACCTTGCCAGCTAAGAAGATAGGCTCCTCTCGATTCAACCCAACATCTTCCAGGATAACGGATAACTCACATTGTTTATCTAGTGGGTGGTAAATTGATTTATGCAATGTAGGAAATACAATGCTATTTTTAATATGGCGATTGTTGCTTTCCTAATAATATTAGGTAAAAATTTTACTCCAATTTTGGCAGTTTATTTCTTAAAATATAGTCTAATCTAATCTAATCCAAGTAACTATCTTTTTGATAATAAAATGAAGATTAAATTTTAAATACCGGGATAGAATAGAATTTACTAATCCAAAAATGACGATCAGATTAAACTATTTGGGAATCGTTAATTTTTATTAATCTAAATGCTGGAAACTGTATTGATTTCCTTTCCTAATGTTCTATTTACTTTTTTCTTTTTGAAACGTTACAATTATTAATTTGAAATTATTAGTTCTTTGATAATGACATTTATCTGTCAGTTACATACATTTGAATAACTGCGTAACCAAGGAGTTTTGCGAATTTTACTCAAATTTTGGCAGTTTATTTCTTAAAATATAGTCTAATCTAATTCAAGTAACTCTCTTTTTTGATAATAAAATGAAGATTAAATTTTAAATACCGGTATAGAATAGAATTTACTAATCCAAAAATGAGAATTAGCTTAAACTTTTTTGTGAATCGTTAATTTTTATTAATCTGAATACATACCTATATATTTACTTATGGTGGAAACTGTATTGATTTCCCTTCCTATTGTTCTATTTACTTTTTATTTTTAAAACGTTACTATTATTAATTTAAAATTATTAATTCTTTGACAGTGACATTTATATGTCAGTTACACATATTTAAATATGCGTAACCACGGAGTTTTGTTTAAAGCGTTGGCCCTGGGAATTAAATTATAAATACTTTTATAAATTTATCTATAAAATATGTAGAAAAAGTATTAATGCAAATCTGTAGAAAATTTAATAATTTTTAATTTTTATAATAACATTAATCTCAAAAAAAGGTATTATTCGAATAAAAACTATTTTGAGCTTCAAGTAAAGTGCCATTTCTGGTTATCCGATTTACACCAAAATGTAATAGGCTCTTTGCATATTAGAAAAAGGTCGAGATACAAGGTTTTCTGAATGATAGTATTTGAGTTAGAGCGGAGGATCCACACATACATCATCGTGAAAATATTAAAATCGAATTCTAAGGACTTTAAAACGTGCTCATTTACCAAAATCACGATATGCGATTTTTAGCACGATCCCTATACCTCCTTTACCAAGGGTAGCGGGAGGTAAAAAACTTCAAATAAATGTTGTAGAGCATAAAAACAACATTAGGTATACAAATTATCAGAGAATTCAAATAAAATAAATAATAAATATTTAACGATTTACCTGTCATGTTTCTTTTTCCAATGACATGAAATACGGTACGCTAACTCGTGACATACACAAAAAAGCTGGGCAGGAAAAAACATTGAAATTTTGAGAGTGAACAAATAATAGCCGATAACCGCATTTTATCTACATATTCGTAGAAAGGAAGTATTTTTGTATACAGAAAAGTCACAGGACGAATTAAAAGTACGTATTTATATACATAGGTGAAACAAAAAGACCTCTAGCCGTAAGACTTAAAGAACATGGGAGAAACTGAAAAGTCAGGTATTGCACATCACGCTTGGACAGAACAACACCACATCAAATGGAATGAAGCCCACATTATTGACAGAGAAGGTAATTGGTATAAAAGAAAATTCAAAGAAGCAGCGTACATCACCAACAACAGTGGAGTATTCAGCCATCCCAGCACAGATATTCGTACCGTGTGGCGCCCCGTAATTGGTCAACTCCATCATCAGAAACGGAATCGTCACAGCTCATCACATCCCTCCTAGTATAAAATGTCGTAGCTTTAACATTATTGTTCAGTTTACTCTTGATAACGATTGGAGATATTATCAATCGAAACGTCGTGTAGTATATTTTTTGTAAAAATAAAGACAATGTCTTTTCGAGATACGTGTGTTATTAGTCAAAATCAACCATTGTCTATAACCTTCAAACATAACATAATAATATTAACTAATATTATTACACATTCACTAATTTTATTAGTCTAATAATTTTTATGAAACCGGCCCCGATGAAGTAGTGTTTTTGTATAGAAATGTTTAATACCGAAACATTATTGTAAACAGAGATTTAGGGCTGATATCTCCTTATTAATGAAACATGGTATGCCTTTATACATGCATGATGTAAATATGAAATCGTAATGTAAATTGGTATATCGTGTTTGTTAGCAGTATGTTAATAATTTAACATGTAGGTAGCTAAATATACATGGACCTAATTATTTGAATCCTCTGCATTCAGCTTAGAAATGCACTTAACATATAGTCAATACTTGGTATATTAACTCTTTTTCACATGAATTTTAAGATGCAAGACTCAAAACAGTAACAATGAGCTTTTTTTCGGATATTTCAGTACTAGGGATATGTATCTAAGTTGTAAAGAGAGCACCACAGGAGTCATATTTATTATCATCTACATTTTCATTACATATCAACAGTGGCGACTTAAGACATTTTGCCGCCCGGGGCTAACTTTTAAAAACCGCCATTCTTAACAAAGAAAAAATCGTTTTTTCAACATCAAACTGCCAAGAGCCAGGGGAAAAAAGATAAATGTTACAAATTTTGTTTTTTCATTACGCGAATTTTAAAGTTTGAAACCCCATCTAATATTTTTGGAATGACAAAGTGTATTAATCTTATTTCGAAACTCAGATTGGTCATTTCTTAAAATTATTATACCCACAGATGGGTCAAGTTTCAACTTATGTGGGACCCAACAGAATTTCTCCGTTATTTTTGCCGGTTTACGGGTTTCGATTCAGTTTCGGTTCGAAGTCCTGGTTTAATGAAAGGTCTCGTGAAATAGACCATAGGTAGAAATTATGAAAGTCCATGAACTCCCATATTTCTGAAATTCTATGACAAGTTATTCTCGCCCAAACTTTTAGCGTCGTTTGATGGTTTTATTAATTGTGTAATTCAGTGGTTAATTTTTAGCAACTGGTTAAAAATTGTATCCAATTGTTTGATATATTATGTCAACATAGGTAGTTAATTGGTTAAATTTTTAACCAGTTGCTAAAAATTAACTACTGAGTTACGGAATCTCATCACTGACACCGCTCTTAGCTTAACAAATTTCTGTTCAGTACGAGTACTGAATAGAAATCGGCTGACCAAGTTATAATTTGCGCATATCGCTGTCGGACATTCATCTTTTTATACCCTGACGCTTGGACCGTCGTCCTTTTTAGATCTTGTCTTATAATTTCTGAGGCCTGTATCTTAGGATTGTTAAGGCCCATTCAGAATAAAAAAAATTAACGGTAGTGTAAAAATTAGTGGCATCGGTAGCGTAAGAAATTTATAGTAAAAATTATTTCCGTTCACAATGAAAAATTATTGAAATTATAGTTTCTAGGATTTTTTTATTATAAATTACTAGGGTGCAAGGTTGACAGTTATAACTGTCATTTTATTTTTGCACAAAAAGCAACTGACATAGATGACTTATTAATTACACTTATCCACAAGCACTCCATTGTATGAGATAAGCGAAGAGATTAAAGGAATTTAAAATCAAAAAAGAAAATGCGTAGGCACAAATTGCCTTTGAAATAAGCGAAAATGGTAAGTTACGTGTTCACTTTTAATTTTAGCGCAACATCTGAGGCACACCACAAAATGATCCTTTTTCTATTACTTATTTTATCTGACGTCAATAAAGGTCAAAACCGTCAAAAAAATTAAGCGGTAGCGGTAGTAGCAACGTAGAAGTTTGGAGTTTGCAAACTCCTACCACTGCGGTTGCCACTGCGCTACTACTAATTTTCTTAATTTTTGGATGTGAACGAATACATTTGCTATAACGCATTCAAACTTTTACCCAGGCCACTACCACTGCCACTAATTCTACCGCTACGTTATTTTTTTTTGTTGTGAATGATACTTTACCGTTTTGCCTCCTTTACAAATACCATTTAAAAGTAATCTATAAGTACCTATCATCTCATTTTAAGAACGTGCTCTGCTCGGTGTATCGCCCTTCACGTATCTACCGCCGGGGGCTATAGACCCCAAAGGATCCCCCCCTCCCCGTTAAGCCGGCACTGCATATCAATATTTATTCATACTCTTTTGTTGCATTTCCAAGACGTCTATTCCTTCTTGTCCACTTGCAGCTGAATAGAATTATCAGTCAGCGCCCTGAGGCAATATTTGCTCACTGGATATGCCTGTGGAGCTAACGGCCAATAGCCAGCAGTAACCACTACCCAACTAGGCGGTCTTAGAATACATTGCATAGATAGACTACATGCCTGCTGTTGTCGTAAGAGATTATTTTCTAAACATGTTTACCGATTATTGATGATTGTTTGTGAAAAGGGTGGATTTCTTTTTTATTTATAACGGAGAAATAAATAGTAAAGAAACCCTACTTTATTTTACGACCTCTCAAATAATTTGTTGATTGGTATAGGTACTATTTTGTGTTATGTTTATAGTTCCTGACGAATCTAACAATTTTTTGATTTTATTATTATTAGAACAATAAGAAGACTTAAGGCGTATTCAGACTCACGAAATCACCAACTTGAAACTATAAATTCAATTCTGTGCAATGCTTTCGTACAACGCCTCGCACAACAAATTCAAAGGCGTTCACAGTACTGAAATCACAACTTCACATTTTTCGAATTTTTAGCGCGATCTATTGAGGCTTTTTAGAATTCTGCACATAAACTGTCAAATTTACTTCAAATTTTTAAACGACACTTATCAGTGTTTGTTGTGCGTGATTTTTCGTGAAACAGAAGGACCAAATTAGAATTGGATATAATTAATTTAATAAATAAGGAACAGGATGAATAAAATTAACATTTAATTGTACAAATATGTATGTATTATATAAGTTTTTTTTTGTACAAATATGTATTACATAAGTTTTCGTTTTGTTTTTTAATATACATACATTAATATATGCATAATAAATAAATTTATACAATATATTGCTGCCATGAAACTTGTCCAAGTTCACTATTTTTTTTCTACATTTGAAATTTAACAAATGTTTGCTCCATATATATGCAGCACACAATATTCTTCGCCTCATTATAACCCAACAAATTCATTATTCATTTTATTACAAACTCTGAAAATAAGGTTATTTGCGGAACTGTCATCAAGACTACAACTGCACGTGTTGTGCTTGGTGTAATCAGTGACCAAAGCGTTGCACAAGATTGAAATGTTTAGCGTTTGTATACTTTTCGTTTGAAACAGATTCGTTGCACGAAACCACTGAACACGCATTTCTATTGGCCGAACGACTACATAAGATTGAATTTCTAGTTTCAAGCTTGTAATTTCGGAAGACTGAATGAACCTTTAGGGTCGGTATTTCCATCTTCGTATAAAGTGCTGGATAACTTATCTGTCGGATAAATGAACAATATCGCATCAAGAAATGACATTCAATATAATTTACATCATCTATGCTTTTATTTTGATGCAATATTTTATCATTTATCTAACGGATAGTTATCCTGAACTTTATCCGGTGATGGAAATACCGACCCTAAATCTAGAAGAAAACATCTAATGTGGCCAGCACATTACCTTCCGTCAGTTTCATGTATTTTGTACAGATTTCGTACAGAAAGTTCCTTGCAAAAGATTCTGTTTCTTGAACATTACCTGCCAGCAGTTGTATGTGTTTTATATAAATTCCATACAGACAGTTCCCATATTTCCAGTAAAATTATAACACAAACATACTCTGTCAATTGCACTTGACACTGACATCTTTCAATCAGAATTTTCTTAATATAGTAGCTGTTTCCATAGTTATAGCATAGCTGGCTGATTTATGAAATTTAATTTCTTTATAATTTTTAACTCTATATCCATTTAATATGAAGTATAAAATGCAGTCAAATCGTATAGAGAACAAAATATTCTTTAATATTTATAACAACATTAAATGTGAAAGAATGTTATTTATCATTGCTTTTTCAATAAAAACTGTTAAAATCTTCAAACGTAAGTACTTCCGGAAGAATGAGCTTTGTGGCCAATAATTTCTTGGGTATGGTAAAAAATGAACGGACGAAAAATGCACTTTTACTTTTCAATATAATTTTCCCAAACAACAGTGCCTAAAGCAGCAAGACACAACTTCCCGTGTTATGTTGTAACAATGCATCCACATTTGCATGGAAAAACAAACAAAACTCTATGCAAATGGCTATCAGAGAGGGACTAAATCTAATCAGCCATGCAAATATAGGTGCGCTTAATTACAATCTATAAGTAGAGTAAATATTCCGCTAGCACTCTCAGCTCTGCTAGTGCTGCACTCGACACTGATGTGTTGTGACGTATACGTAGCGTGATAGCTTTCCAGAGTTTCTATACAAATCACGCCAGGGAAGATTGCAGTGCTTTAATTTTCAAAGCGATTTTCAAGAAAATGAAATTATTAATAGTTAGTGTAATATGATAGCAAATGCTAGTTAAATATAAATAATTGCTTTCATGTTCTGATAAGAAATGGGAATTTTAATACGGTTGGCCTGATTTAAATCATGATTTTTTTATTAATGTTCTTATTCATTTTCTATGACTATAAATTTAACTGTTTAACCTAAACATATATGTTGGCTGCCAAAATTTATACAAAAAAGTAACAATAATAAATTCTAACCTTATACATTATTTCTACAATTATTACTACAAAGAGGTGGAATTATTCTCTGTAACTGTAAAGGATGAAACCTCCCTTGTCGGTTTAGCAGGAGACGATCTCTTCTCTAAAAGGTATTGTACGTGAAGACAGTACGGTACGGTATGGTGTAGTATGCCTGGTATACTGAGCCGTGTGCTCGCTTTACGCAGATTTACATGCGCGTGTTTAAACTTTGTTTATGCATGAACTGTTTGCCAGGGTTGTAATAATTAAAGTGATACAATAAGAACACGCCGCGGTCTTGTATGTAAATAATGGGATCTTATTATTTAATAGTTGCGAATAGTTAGTTCACTCGAGTTCCTTGAACTGTTTAGCCTACATGATTCAACGAAGTTTTGACCTACTAGAAAACTAGAAGACGAACAGATAGGAGGAATACTAAGAAATATTCTTTTGCAGTTGTTTACGGTTGTTATTAACTTCAAAACTTAAATTACTACGTTTGTAAAGTTTAAAAGATAGTTGAGATATGAGATTCAGAATTATGAATATGTTTAGCAGTTTTAAGAAATATTACCACAATATGTGAAAGGTCGCATTGAAATTAAGTGGCTCCGTATTAGTGACGCACGCGAGGCGAGACGAGATGAGAAATATAAAATATCGATCTCGTCTCGTTTTCGGATCTGCAATCTCGTTCTCGCATATTTTTTTGGGTCTCGTCTCGTTCTCGCGCGAGAGTCTCGCTGTAAAAATAAGCGCATGCGCACTCCGTATTTACCTCGGTATTTACGTATCAGTTGAACTATAAAAGACAAGTTCGCACCAATCGTTTCGTATCTACAGTCGTATAACTATAATAAAGAGACGAAACACTAAATTCTAGTCGCCAAATTATTTCAATACGAACATCTGTTAATACATTCTGTTATCAGTACTACTAATTAAACATTAAAAACATTTTTTTTGTAACTAAAAGTTTCTACACTTTATCATTAACTATATGTCACTATTTAAGTAAGATTTACTCATAAAAAAGCGCTACAATGGGAACCCGCTGGCAACCAATCACTCCGTGTTGGCTCCTATCGACGCTTAATATAAGATCCTTTACTTTTTAGGGACGACAAGAATTTTATTAACCGTAGTTTTAACTGAGATGTATTAGGGGCTGCAATGTTGGAGAAAAACTAGTTCTATTAGATGCAAAACCGATTTAGTCTTTATTTTGCATTTCCTCGCTCTGCGACCGATATCATTCGACTCTAGATAGACTCAAAAAAAATATAGTCAATTCATATAATTTTCACATTCACGTGTTCTATGCACGAATTAGCGTTGACTCCACTCCCTGTACGGTGCATTTTTCATTGAATTTATGAATCAAAGCTATAAAGTAACAAATACTTTTTATTGCGAGACTCTCGCGAGATTTCTTGCTTCTCGCAGTTGTTATATCGATCTCGCCTCGAATTTTAAATTGCAATCTCGGTCTCGTTCTCGTCTCGCATAAAGCAACAAGACGAGACGAGATGCGAGAGTACTCTCGCCTCGTCGTGCATCACTACTCCGTGTACGTATAGTTTAGTTCAAGATCATTTCTTTGACTTCTATAATCCCTGCAATTTCGACTACAATAGCAAAAACCGCATATGGTGGACTTATAGCAATAGAAAATAGGTATTACCCCTTTCGGTGCATAATCGCTTGCACGACGATTATATAGAGAATTGACCTGGAAAAATTACAATTCGTATCGATTTCTTTAGGTATATATTATATATTTTGGAAAATGAAAAGAGCAATACATTCGTATTTTAGTAGTGTAACCATGGCTAGTCTATGACGTATTATATGACGTAATTGCCTTGTACACAAAACTATTTGAGATCTGCTGGTAATCACGTTTCCATCACTACCAATACCATTTGATTCATACGAACATCAAACTATGACTTGAGGGTCTAGTGAGAATATGTATATTGAGTAATTATTGTCGTCTGTCAAATTTCTAATTTGTTTCAGGAATGTTATTTTAAGTCTATAAAAAAATCTTGTTTGCAACACAAGTGTAAACAAGCTTTATGATATTCGGGCAATAATTTTGTTGCATAAATAACTATTAATTATTATTGTGTAGTTCCGTTTATTTATAAATTAATAAGCATTTTAAATGAGGAAATACTTTTTCATTTTCCCTTGACGTTATGTGAACTGATGTTATCTTTTTAAAAAATGTGACATTAAAAGTAATTAATTAAAACAAATATACTTTACGTAATTAATTTAAATCTTTTTCCCTTAATTGTGGAAAACGATATTAAAACTTGAAAAAATATTGCTCTATATTTACCAAATACTTAATTGAATATGAAAAGTAAAGAAATAATTTCCATTGAATTGTATTAGTGTTATTGATTTTAAAATGCGTTATAAGGGTAGTAGAGGAAATTGAAAACGCAATGAAGAGCTTTCCATTGTCACTCAAATTTCATCCACTAAACTCCTGATCAATTCGTCAATTCAATTCCAAGGCCTACTGCCTGCTGGCTGACTCGACTGCCAGATGTAACACAAATTCATTCCCTTGTTCCACTTGCGCCGGCTTAACTGCACTAAAAAAAAAGTATTTTACGTACTAATCTATTAAATAAATTAAACTTACTCTTCGGAGCCAACCCTGCACACCAGAGACGGAGAGGATTATTTTCACAATAAATTTTTTCGACTGACTAAGCAGTGGCGGTTGATATTGTTTAAAAATACCCTTAATAATAAAAATAACCTACTGAACATTTTCGGGGGCACTAGATGTAACGACAAGGGGCCGTTACTATTGTAAATAGTTATTTAAATTGTAAAAAATATACGTATAAACGATAATTTCTTTATTAATGTTTACACTTGGCGTGATCAAATACAGGTGTCTCACAACTCGCGCCCCAGATGAAACTGACACTTGCCGACGACAATAGGTTGCCAAAAGAAAATAATTTGCGGGTGCCTACACAACGGAGTTATAAGACTTTTTAATCCACCAATCCCGGAAGGATATCTTGAGGTGTGATGATATTATTACAAAATAAAACTGGTTGCTAGGTTTTAAAAATACTACTAGTGAGTTACAAAATTTGTTTGACTTACTGTAATTTTGACACTTTAGAGTTGACTTTTCACTGTCAACAAATTTAGGTTAGCGAAGGTATCATCAGAGATCATCATTTATATCGTACAGTGCAACGTGTTGTAGCAGCTTATTATTGTCATTTGATCTGGCATAACTTGACCGGTCTCATGCGTCCTTGCGATGGCTCTCAATATCACTTTATGATCCACAAGATTTCTATCCGGAAAACGTTCCGAATAGACTCATGCTGCATGCTGCCTCTCTGGCGTTACGTCCACATTCTCCGAAAATTATAATCATTTCTAAGTAATCAGCGGCTGAATACATGTAAGAATTTGCCTATTTATTCACCTTGTCAAATTTAATTTGACACTGACATTTTTCGAAAACTACAGTCGCCCACACGTTTTAAAGAAGATTTGATTTGTATAAAACCATAGTAACGTAAAATTACGGCAAACACACGTTAAAGGTGTAGGTCTCTGATTGGTCAATTTTAAGAAGTCTTTTCTCGAATATCTTCTAAGCTAAATTTTTTTTCTTCGAAATTACACATCCGAGTGCAGTCTGGTGTTTCCTCATTCGCTCTGGGGCGCGAGTCGTGAGACACCCTGTATAACTGAATGTTTATTTTCCTTTTCGTCGTCAAGTACGTTTTAACAATGTCCAAAGATAATTGATTATTCCCGTTCCCGGGTATCTGGACGCACGTTATAACTGTACTGTATAATCTTTAACTCTATGCCACACGCCGTAGCCGTCGTTTAAGTTAACACTTAGAATTATGGGCATGGATATTACTTCATATTTACTGTCTAACTAAAGTTTTATAAACATGATAATTTTATTTACACTACAACTTCCACTAACTTAATTAACTTATTCTTTAGTAATTAAAACTAAAATAACTAAATCCTAAAGATGCCGTTGCATCCCTGGCTAAAATACTCGCGTTACGCAGAACACGAGCCAAAACTTAAACTCTTACATGTCTGAGTACAGACGTTTTCTCGACGTGACAAACTAATACCGACTCCCCAAAACAAAGCGCTATCTTCAGAACAGGATTATCTTATAGGGGTACAGGGTGCATAGGTTAGGGCATTCAAAGCCACGCACGTATACTTAATAATTTCTAGACTTAATGATCAACAAATAAATGTCGTGACTATAGATACAGAGTCAACGTTGGATATCAATTACCACTGATATAGTATGAGATGGGTGAACCCAGACGCGACTATCATAATATGATAAGAATTTCTAAACTGAATTTTGACATTTATAACTTAAATAGATAAATTAGAATATATTTTGGGAACCTTCCTGGGAAATTATTGACGAAAAATTGTAGGTCTTAATGTTCCATACATTTATTTGGAAAAATATATATTTGTTGAACGTTTCGGGTTCACATTAACCCATCATCAGTTGAATAAAAATTGATACAAATATAATAATTGTTTATATATGATACACTGTTTTCAACTCACCAAAAGATGAAAATAATTTTATACAATTCAAAATCCATTGATTATTTCTTCTAAGTTACATTTTTATATACATTAATCCTTTCAAGATCTATTGATAACATTTGAATGAACGAAAACTAGAAAAACTAAAGCGTTCACCATGGCGATAGATGAAGCTCTGACGGAAGATCAAAATTGCAAAAATGTTAAATGTATAAAATGGCATACCAACATGAAGAGAAGGTTATGATAGGGCGCCAAATTTGAAAAAAGAGGTGCGAGATAACCAATGCAAAACTGACAAAAACTTTTAATAATTATTTAAAATTAATGAAATTCTTTAAGTGTTGCACATTATTATTATCTGTTTGTGAATTTAAAATATTGTTCTTATTTATTTGAATATGACATGTCTCATAGAGGAGTCTTGTATTTTTAAAAATTGATAAACAGAGTTAAAATATGATTATTGAAACTATAATTTAGAAAAGTTTGTAATAAGTTATTTATCTGTTATTGCTCTTACCCTCGTCTTATCACATTAATGAAACAGAAAGAAGAATAAACACGAAAGATAATGTTTTGAAAAAGTTTTTATCCTGATAAATTATGAGGAGGCTTAGCCTCTCTTGTCTTCCCTGACGAGCCACCACTGGGACTAAGGCCTGGAATGCCTTTCCAATACAAAACTATGATTGATGGTTGACTTCTGTATATTTAGAAATTAGATTAGAGCTGTTATCAACTAAAGAAATTAATACATATGTTGAATTATAATAAAAAAATTCAATATTTTTAATTTAAGTAGTGCTCCCAGATTCAATTAGTAGTTACCATGTAAGTTGCCAAAGCATTACAATCCGCATACCTAATTACCATGAAAAAGTCAATGAGCATTCGTTGGAGTTTCTTCCAAAATTTAATTAACGTAATAGGCACAGTCTCATCAAATGGCAGCTAGCTGCCAACACCGCCTTCTCCCACATACATTCAAATATTCAATTTCATTTAACTTGACATTCGTGCGTGCACAACTTCCATTATCACGGGACCAACTGTTCAGATGGACATATGGAAAGCCATAGGCGTAGCAGACAGGAAAATTTCAATGTAGTTTAACTAGAAATCAGCCTGATAGGGCTAGAATAACATGTCAATGAACTAGAATATTATATGGAATAAATAAAGTTTCGGACTAGCAGTCGAGTAGAATATTATACATCAATATTTTGGAGAGTATGATTATTGACCGAGCAATGTGGGTAAATTTCTCGACTATAGACTAAATATTAGGTGTTAAAAATTATTAATTATTAAAAGTTATTCTTACAAAATCGACGTTTCGGTATACAATTGTACCTTCTTCCAAGTAGGTACAATCTTACAGATTTTTAAACACAAAATCATATACACGTAAATACATAGAGTGCTATTCTTGTGTCAACGTTAAAATAGCTTAGAGACGGTCTCTAGCTAAAGGTGACCTTTATTGTTTAGAGTTGATGTTATTCTACTGTCAGTAAATGACCTACGGTAACTAACAGTGATCTTTAAGCAAAACAATACTTGACAACACTGTATTATCTGTCAAAACTTGAACGTTACGAAGTGTGAAATCATACTTCATCAATCATAATTCATAATATTAATAGTTTGATCAAATAAACATATTAGAAATACATACATTAAACACTTTTATGTATTTACTTTGTTAATATACAGATATAACACTTTAATAAATTAGTAGGTACATACTAAATAACTATACATAATATAGAATGTAACAAATTTAAAATTAATATTTATTTATTGTAATGGGAACGATTGTACGCTTCTTCAGCTGGAGATTGAGAATTGATCAGAGGTGTTAATAAATACTCGTAACTACGATGACATGGTTATCCACCGTCGCTCAAAATAAATCCAGAATACATTGAATCCTATGAAATAATATTTAGTAACAAACTATTTTCATGTTTCAAAATAATTACCTCGAACTTTTCCTTCAGTGTACGTCTAGAATTCTGCTCTGCTCCTCGCATCACAGACCACTTGCACATTTAGGGAATAAAATCCCGTCGTATTACAATATAACATTGGGTTTTCTTTGCCGGGGTTTTTAATTCAAACTTGGGTACAATCCACGCATCCAACGACCTTAGGAAAACCAGCAATGCTATATAGAACTCTGTCTACAGCTCTTCCATTCGTTCTAGAAACTTCACAAATCTGTGTAAAACTGTTGCAAGGGAGTGTGATACCCTAGCTGCGTCGTAGGTTGACTTACGCCATGCAGATCTAAAATGTAATGTATTATTATATAAAAAAAACCTTATAAAATGTTTTAAAATTTACTGTTTTGCCCTTTGTATGTATTAAATAATAAGTACTGTTAAATTTTAAGGTTATGTTGTGTATAAAATATGCATTTACGTACCTAGTTCAACTTGGTAGCACCAAAAAATCTAAGTAATATCAACAATTGTAGTTCTGGAGTAATATTTATTTCTTGCTGTGAAATGGATTCTGTCTTCCCTAACCAAATCATTTACAAAATTGACAGTTTCTTTCCTCAATCTGTATCTTCGTCTAAATTCTTCATCAAACTGTTGAAAATGATTTATTTTTTCACGTTCAACACTAATTCTTCCACAATTTAAGTCTAAAACGTTTCTAACATCTTGAATATCGACGCAGTCACCCTTTTTGTCTGCCATCTTGTTAGCGTTGAAACGATTTAAAGTTACCCAGCAGCACCTTTAGGTTTAGAGGTGACCTCTAGCGTTAGCGGGGGTAAAAACTGACACTAGAATACAATTTTTTAGAGTTCAGCTCTAAGCTGCGCTAACGGTGACCTTTAAGTTTTAACATTGACAGCAGAATAGCACTCATATGTTTTAAATAAAGCGACAGTTAATAATTTTGACACTACGAGGGTAACACCGAAACTTTCTGCAAACAAATATAGGTAACCAAAGTAGCTACAAAAAATAAATGCATGGCAAAACAAAAGTACATCCAAAACAATGCATCGAAAAGCTTCGGGATACTTTTGGAAATAAAGCACCTAGTATCAGGTCTGTTTCCAGCTGGTACAATGAAATTAAATTTCATCGAGTTTCTCTCATTGACGGTTTAGACGAAGATCGGCCAATTTCTGCAGTTACGGATAAAAACATAACTGCTATTCTTAAAATGATTAAAGAAGACAACCGTGTCACATGCAGAATTATACGGACTACTTTGGGCATTGGCTATAAATAAAATTTTGCTCGATCATCTAAAAAGCAGGAAAGATTGTTACCGTTGGGTACCTCATAATTTAAATGATGGTCAAAAGCAACATCGTGTGGAATGGTACATTAAAACATTAAAAAAGTACAATGAAGGTAAATCTAAAGCAGTGTATGATATTATAACAGGTGATGAATCATGCATATATGCAGTTAAACCTGGAACAAAACGACAATCAGCTCTATGAGTCTTTACAACACAGACCCCAATCCTGTCAAAGTAAAACGAGTTCAAAGTGTTGGTAGAAAAATGATTGCCTCCTTTTTCTCAAAATCCAGTTCTACTGTCAATATTGCAATAGAAGTTAGAAAAACAGTAACTTCTAATTGGTACATAACAATTTGTTTGCCACGGGTGTTTGAAAATGTGCGTGAAAATAGGCCTGGAAATAGTATTGCATCAGGACAACGCATCCTCACACATTGCTGCGAAAACTTTATGATGACTCATGATTTCTTCCTATTTTTTAAATTAAAAGAAATAATGTGTGGTTTCCGATATACAAATGCAAATGAAGCAGTTGAAGCCTTCGAAAACATAGTCTCTTAAGTGTTTCAACAAGAATGGATTTCTTGCTTTAACGATTGGTTTTATCGAATGCATAAATGTGTTGAGTTACAAGGCGAGTAATTCGAAAAACAATCAAAAACTAATTTCTGGAAACTTTTCGAGATTAATGGTAATACAAAAATTAAAGATTATTAAATTTTCTATAGATTTGCATTAATACTTTTTCTATATATTTTATGGATAAATTTATAAAATCATCTATAATTTAAATCCCATAGCCTACGCTTAAACAAAACGTTGTTATTCATATGTTTTTAACTGACATAAATGTCACTATCAAAGAACTACTCATTTCAAAATAATATTAGTAACGTTTTAAAAAGAAAAAAGTAAATAGAACAATAGAAAACGAATTCAATACAGTTTCCAGCATATGTAATTATGTAGGCATATATTTAGATTAATAAAAATTAACAATTCACAAAAAAATTAAGCTAATTCTCATCTTTGGAGTAGTGAATTCTATTCTATCTTCATTTTATTATAGCTCCGGTGGCTCAATGGTTAGAGCAACGCCTCATGTCATG
Organism: Harpalus rubripes; assembly: GCA_963082715.1. Taxonomy (NCBI): domain Eukaryota; kingdom Metazoa; phylum Arthropoda; class Insecta; order Coleoptera; family Carabidae; genus Harpalus; species Harpalus rubripes. The sequence goes on from OY720450.1 coordinate 5,307,224, forward strand.
AGGGCCTTCGGGGCTCTGAATTCGAATGCCACTAAGGCATGGATGTGTGTGAATGTGGACCCACTCTATAATTGGGATTTAATCCTGTTAAGGGGTGTAAGAAAAAGGTAGTTACTTGGATTAGATTAGACTATATTTTAAGAAATAAACTGTCAAAATTAGAGTAAAATTCGCTAACCCAAAAATAAGGATTACCTTAATCTTTTTTGTGACTCGGGCTGTAAATGGCGGGAGGTATTGTGTTGGCCACACCAGATTTTATATTAAAACATTATTGTAATATTCCAATCACTTGGTCGATAATTGGTTATTTTAATGTGTGTGCAAAACGCCGATGCAAAGTTGAAGAGACACCAACTTACGATCACTTAATTTGAAATCCATTAGATGAATATTTTGATGTTTCCCGCGCGCCTTTTTGCCTGGCGCTGGCGTAGGTATGAACCACTCGCAATGGCTGATCCGACCATTAAAGTTAATTGAATTTCCCGGCGTCTGCATGCACAATGTTCAACCGCCAAATTGACTTGGAAATAGCGCGAGATGTGTCGAGAAGAATATGTTGGGGAACTTTCACTGTTTGCTCCACAACGGATTCCACGATATTCCTTTCGATCTAGATCCCAACAGATGAAATATTCATGGATGGATGCATTTAATGCATATTGTTTCACTGCTGCTAAAATTAGAATATTTGATTGTGCTGGGCTGTATTGTTTCCTAAAATCCTACCCGGAGTATTCTGGTCATTTTCTATTTGAATTTCATTTCAGTTATTATCTCGAGGTGTTCATACTATTGCAGATATCGCTAGTGTAATTTGGGAACTTTATCAAGATAGTTTTGTGAAGTATATTCATGATACAGCGTATTTGAAAAATAAGGAGCAGTAGGTATTTGGAGAATGTATCAGTCATACTAAAAGTGCATTCACAAATAAAAATTAGGTTTATGGTTTTTTCTTTAGATTTAAGAAAGTCATTCATAAATGTAAGTTTAAATTACCTTAAAATTAGTTTTGATATAAACAGACATTTGTGTAATCTCAGTAAGACTTACTATTTACGCTTTCACTTTTATCGCTACACCATCTGCAATAGTGTGTTCATTATCCAAAAACGTATAGTTCGAACAATTGCTAAAGTTTCTCGTCGTTCTTTATGTAGATTTCTTTTCTCACAGTTTCAGATACTAACGGTAGCCTCTATATACATTTATGAACTATGTTTATATATTTTTAATAATAAATTTTGATTCAGTCAAAGAATTCTTCCCAATATGACAAATAACGGGGTCCACATTAAAATACCTCCTATATATTTTCTGTGTTTCCATTACCATATTATTTTTGTTAATCTGACATATTCTATACATATACCTACACTGTCGATGGAATAAAGTACTATTATTATTATTAAATGCTTCAAAAACAAAATTAAAATATCGGTAGAGCAGTACTCAACAAGACACCTGTGCGCCGTGAAACTGTCATTCGCTTGGCAATAATGGAATAATGGTTATATTTCAGCAATTAAGTTATGGCAGTCTCCATGTTCTTCTCGCATTTGTTTAAAAAGCCGAATCCACCAAGTGGAAATAAAGATGGCTGTATATATCTATATACAACAGCGAGTGTACAAATCGTGAAATTGTTTTACAAAAAATTATGTTTACATAAACTTTTTGAATAATTCTGGTAAATTTCCATCATGATGATATGTTGCTGATTTAATTTTTTTATCCTTTATATTGAAATTCGCGGAAAATTTTTCATTAAAAATTAAAACGTCTATTGAAACTATAAAATGTTTTTCTCAATTTAAAATTCTGTTTGAAATATTTAGTACAATTTTATTTTATGAAAAAGAGCAATTTGATAGGTGTCTATGTCATGAAAACAGTTTAAAGTTTAATTAAAATGAATTATCAGTTCAATTCAATGGAAAACTAATTTCAATAGATTATTTTTAAAGCTTGAAATTAAATGTTACAAAATGTAATATTTTAATACATATCTTGCTTTTTAATATTGTTCGTTTTTAATGGGGTACTATATCTTGGGGGTCTCATGGCCGCGTGCCTGAGTGTCTGGTCGCGAATCTGGGGAACCAACTTCGATACCGACCGACGCCAAATATTTCGAATTTTAAATGGCACAAAATTGATCCCTGTGGTGCACTCTCCACGCCAACAATGAGTGCCCGTGAGGCGATGCCTGGTAAACGCCCCTACGGTATAAATATGTCATCATCATTACCCAAATCTGTATACAAAGTACATTGGCACATCCAGCAATGGGTATAAGTCCGTGATAATATAATTATTTATTTTAAGTTTATATATAAAAATATTTCAGGTACCTATGCGAACATGAAAAATTAGTTACCACTCGAATTAACACTGTTTCAACCACTGGTGAGGACAATTACGTCACTCGGCAAATTCAAACTTAAGAAAATCGTATCTACCTCATTACATATAATTTTTAAGTCGTGTTTGCACTAAACATTTTTGTCCATCCTGTTCTTGCAGAAAAATATATTTAAAAAAATTGGTACAGGGTAAATCTCATTGTAATAATAAATATCTTGCTTTCTAATACAGTGTGTTCCAAAAAAATCCTAAGTCGGGGTAGGCTATGAACAGGGAACCGTATATCCAAGGATATTAACATATATATATATATATATATATATATATATATATATATATATATATATATATATATATATATATATATATATATATATATATATATATTGCTAACTTGTATGTTGTGCACGTAGTCACCTGTGAGGCAAGCAACTGGAAGGCAGCCATTTGCAGAAAAGGCAATATACGCGCCAAATTTAAAATTACATAATAGTAACAAATTATAAATGGAATGAATTAACAGATTTTTTTATATGTATTGCGTATATTTTAAAAATTATACTTATTATTTTAATAATATAACATACAGGTATTACATATATAGCAAATTCACAATAAAATCGACTATGAATTTAAAAATAATATTTGCTTATTAAAAAGATGCCTTTTGCATATGTGGTGGAAAATTTGGAAATACAGAAGGTGCTGAGTCTGGTTTTAATCTTTTTATATATGTTCCAGACCTTTTCAAATAATCAGTTTCAAGAAAATGATGCCTGCAATTTTTTTATGTTTTTGTAGGTGTGAAATCTTTTCTTTTTATCGCATCTATACACAATCGTAATATACCACTATTATTTAAAGGAAATCTGTAAAATATTTATACATATATATATATATATATATATATATATATATATATATATATATATATATATATATATATACATATATATAAATAAATAAATAAAATAAATATATCATCATGGCTTATTACCCATTGCTGGGTGTGCCAATCTGCTTTGTACACAGATATCGGTAATGATGAAATAATAATATTTAGAATTTTAAATGGCACAAAATTGACCCCTGTGGTGCACTCTCCACGCCAGCAATGAGTGCCCGTGAGGTGACGCCTGGTAAGCGCCCGCACGGAGCAAATATTTCATACATATATATATATATATATATATATATATATATATATATACATATATATATATATATATATATATATATATATATATATATATATATATATAAACAATAATACTTACTTGAAAAATTGTCGTGGGTTTGTCTATTTGTGCACCCAAAAGCACTACAAGAAGACGGCATATTGCCTTTTATTATAGAAATATTTCACTTAAAGTATTTATTAACTAAGAACACAACACAAACACCACTTTATTAAAGAAAACTACCATATAATGCAATAATAGACCAACGAACGTTTGACGTTTTGTCTTTTCTGCAAATGGCGCCGTACCGCCACCACTTGCTTCACTTGTTAAACGTATGTCAGCTACCCAGTATTTTATTAGAACATCCTTGCGTATATCTGGTCATTATTCAATTCAAAAGTCAAGTAGTCAAAATTGATCTTGAAATGTAAATTTAAGGGTAAAAGATAATAATGAAAGATACAGTATATTGCCACACGCCGTTTTCTAATTTATTTCCATTTCTAAAATAAGATTCATGAAGAAAAGATTTAATTAATAGTTATTTATTATACATGCGGATTAAATGAATGTTTAATGAGCGGACGTTTAACAACGCGAGCGGAACGCGAGCGTTTTAATGCCGCGAGGTAAACATTCATTTTAACCGCGAGTGTAATACAACTGTTTATTTAATTTTGCCATAATAAACTTCTCCGATTTGAGTGTAAGATTTTTATATATGAAATCAGAAGCTTGAAATGTCGCTAATCGCTTACGGGTATCTAGTCGCCAAGTGTATTTTTTTATGCGTTGCCATAGTGATCTGTGGTTGCCATGGGTTGAATTGTTTACAGGAAAAAAATAAATAAATTGGAACGTAGAGAACGACAGTAAATTCTCTACAAGTTTATACAGTGTACTCGAATATCTGTGTAGAAATTGAAAATGGAATAAGATACAATAATGGAAAACTTACTATCCAAGAAATCAAAAGAAATATACAAAAAAACTTACGAAAAATTTTGCACCTGGAGAATACAAAAAAATTCAAGTGATGTTACCGAAGCTGTTATTTTGAATTACATTTCCGAAAATTCCAAGAATTTAAAGCCGTCGTCACTCTGGAGTTATTGTTCGATGTTGAAAGCTAGTCTCATTATTTTTGAAAATGTGGATATAGGGAGGTAACCTCCTATAAATAAATTGTTCAATATTTGTAAATTATTGCTTAATTATTTAATAAATTTGTTTATGAATATAAACCTTTTATTATAATAGACTGAAATAAATAATTTTGATAATGTTTTAGAGGTTAGGATATTACGAAATTCAATATGAGTCATATGACAAAGAAATTAATCAAATCAGACATACGTTACACAAAATTATAACATTTAAAACCGCTAGTGAAATAAAATCCTTTAAAACGCTAGCGAAATAAAATTGTTTATAAAACAAGAACTTTAATGGCCCGTATCCAAGGAAATAAAGATGACTTTATAAGGCAAAATTAAATAAATATTTTTAAATTAAGACATATGTTTATTTGTTCACAGCCTGCTGTGAGTTAGTATTTTTTTGAACACAATGTATTATTCGTGTATAATTAGGTATAAATCCCAAAAGAATGGGTGTAACTTTTGTGACAGCCTGTATTCTTGTTTACAATGAAATGTTTAGATCATTGTTATTCCATTTTAAGCGTATTATAAGTATTAAATATTAACCAAAATCGATTTTCCGATATGTGAAAACATAGCTGTTCAATTTTTGTGCTTGAATTATTAATGATCAAATGAATAATTGACGATACATTCATCAAAAATATTCATGATTAATATGCACAAATAATATTCACTCGTACTGGAACGACGAGCATTGTCATTAAAATGAAATATTGCTGGAAAGTTATAATTTTTTAAATCGTAAAATAACAGGATAATGTGCAATAGAAATGTGAATTATTTCATGAAACTTTTTTAAATGAAGGCAATAATTTTAATAAATGTTTGGCTTTTTATGTTAACTGTTTGCTTTAATCATTTTTATTTTAGTTATGTCTATGAGTATCAATTTTTCATGTTATAAAAATTAGGTCACAAATTGAAACTGTAAATACTATACAATAAATCATAAAGCATACGGAAGTGAAACGATGAAAAAATTGACTGTGTACGAGAGTCGCACACGTAAATTTTTCGCTTGGAACAGCAAAAGGAATGTAATTCGGAGGTGTTTTTTGATTACAGTGGGTGATTCATCACAAATTCATTCCTCAAGGCAAAACTATAAACAAGGAACTTTAGCGAATATCCTTCAACGTCTACGAGACATTGGGGAGGTTTTGAATGACGTACGAGAAGATTCCGTCGCTAACGTTACGTCTTTAATAACGCACGTACAAAGTATCGAGTTTTCAAAAGTATAGATTTTGTATTACGTTTTAATCACACGTACGTTGATTTTGACGTTCAAATGACAGTTGTTTAAATATCTGACATTTTCGTTGTTTTTTGGTAAAGAAATCAAACACTAATGGAAGAACTATTTAATGTTTGCTAAATATCTTTAAAAGGCGTTCTACATGTTCATATATATATATATATATATATATATATATATATATATATATATATATATATATATATATATATATATATATATATATATATATATACAGGGTGTAAATAAAATAAGTACATTAATTTGACGAGTCGTTCCAAATATTTTTGTGATAATTGAATGCAGTAGCAATAGCTATGAAAAATTTTGTTTTAGTGATTGACAGTCCTGTCAATTGTTGCAATTAAATTTTGACATTAGTAATAAACTTGTTTTTAAGGTAAAGTTCTGTCAAAATGCGAGTACACAGACATTGTAATTACTTACCTATGGTTTATTTAATTATTTTTTTACTCGTATCTGTACTACATTTTACTTGACATCACGGTTGACATAAAGACAAAGTTGCCAACGCATTTACACGGAGCGTTTCCAAATCATCACCAAATCATTCTGTTCTTAATATTCGCACATTTGTTCATCTTGTCCATCTTTATCACATCACACTACGAAGTGTCACATATGACAATTTTAAAAAAAGCAATAGTTATATCCATAACATGTGCAAAAAGTTGTATGTTTTCAGCACATAACAGACTTCAATTTTGGGAATGGCTCATGATGTTCATTCATGAGACTGAATTTACTTGGGAAGGTGTATTTATTTTGCACAATACACATTTCGACAGACGAAAATGCTGTAAAAATTTTCATTAAAAAATGTTTGGGCGGGAACAATAAATGGACGACTAATTATTGGTACTCATATACCTCGTTTAAATGGACAAAAGTTTGTACTTACATTTTTTGAATAACGTATTTAAACTATTATGATTTGTCGACAATAAATCATCTCATAACCTAATAATTATTCTTTTGCTCTTCCTCTTTCCCCCTTGTCTACCTCTATTCACAGGTGATTAAAAGCCTAGTTTAATACACAACTTTATAATTTTGTTACCCAAAATTTAAATTTCTTTATTTTAAAAATTGTACTATTACGAATTAATTAATAATAAATGTTATTTCCGTTGATTCGTTTATTAATTACTGTGACTGCAAGTGTGACCGACAACTGACAATCTTTGAACTGTTTGTATCCCACTTGAATACGGCAGCAGCCATTTGTTTTCCATGGGCGGGTAACGAAATATGCAGCAAATCTTTAAAGAATTTTAACTCATAATCTAAAAGACTTAAAAAAAGTTATAAAGAAATATTGTTGCTCTCGTCGAGTTACATTATTGGTTAAATCTAATGCACTTATTTCATTTACACCCTGTATATATATATATATATATATATATATATATATATATATATATATATATACCGTGTGTCTGTCTTAAAGGTGTACATAGGAGATTAACATGGGAAATCAGTTTTTTGTAAATTCCTGCTCGCCTAATTATTTTAAGCAAAAACCCGTCAAATAAAAGTTTTAGGGCATAAAATTCTGCATCTAAATCAATAATGTAATGACTCTGACGTCACAACATGGCGATCATTTTACGCTAAAAACTTTAATTACATTATTATAGGTATAAAAATACAAAATATATAGCAATTTTTATTTCGTTTTCATTTATTTATATTCTAAATTCATATGCGACATGTAATTTCTAAAAAATCGAAGACATGGACGGGCCCATTCTGCAAACATATTGTCACTACCTTGTATAAATATTCTGTAAGTTTACAGATTTATAAGTTTATAGAGATAAGAGAATGTCTTACAAGTTCAAATAAAGCATTTCATCGTACGATTTGGTTTAAGGATTATTAATATTTTGACATCTACAGTTAATTGGACGTCATACAAGTTTATATTATGAAGGAAATTTAAATCTGTCGAAATCCATAACAATATCAAAATGAACGGTTGACTTTTAATTTGCGTGGATCGAACAAAGCGAAGTTGCACTTGATGACTGGTGTTGCTGCACTTGTCACATTTTTAATTACACTATCTGGATGGGAATGCCAATCAAGCACACATACAATATCCCAGTTGTGGGCGAGCGAGAAAGCCCGCGTTTGTGTTGTTTCAAGTGTAATTACCTGCGAAATTGCCTTTATAGTTTCGAATAAACTCTCGTCACTATAAATATGCGACTGACATTTTTGTTTCAGTATCGGTTTAGTGGAAGCCAATATGTGGATGAAAGAAAATTGTTGGAACAGTTTAATTAAGTGTTTTATAAATTGAAATCAGAAGTACATGTCAGATTTTCAAAGTTAAAATTTATTTACATTTCCTAATAAACTTAGCAGTTGACTTATTTTTGAATTTTGAATGTTCTTATTGTAACAGATTATTAGAGCGTTACTTCAGCGTGAATGGAAACTTGCTGGGAGCGATTCGTGCATTGTATGAGGGTAGTGAGGCTGTTGTAAGAATAGATGGTAGGTTGAGTGATTGGTTTCGTATAAATGTTGGTGTGAAACAGGGCTGTGGTATGTCTCCGTGGTTGTTTAACTTGTATATGGATGTGTTGTTGCGGAGACCATTGAATGATATGGATGGAGTACAAATTGGTGAAAGTATTGTGCCTGCGTAGCGTATGCAGATGATGTATTTGTTTTAGGAGAAAATGAAGAGCAACTCAGAAGAATGATAGAGAGAATACATGTAATTGGGAGAAGTATGAATCTGGAGTTGAATGTTGATAAATCCAAGTTGTTAGTATTTAAAAGGAGTAAATTGGTGACTGTGTGCAATGTGTTGGTGGATGGAGTGAAACTAGAGCAAGTGAATGAGTTTGTGTATTTGGGTAGCATGATGCCAGGGGATGGTCGAATTGATAGAGAAATTGAAAGGAGAGTGACTGCGGGGTGTAAGGTAATGGGTGCTTTGGGTACGTTTGTTCGAAACGTAAACGTATCTAGAGAAGCTCGTTTAAGTGTGTATAATTGAGTGCTAGTGCCTGCTTTGATGTATGGAAGCGAATGTTGGGCATGGACGGGAAAGCATAAAAAGAGAGTGACTACCGTGGAAATGAGGTATTTACGTGGAGTATGTGGATATGTAAGACGGGAAGAGAGTAGGAATGAGCCAGTTGAGATGGTTCGGTCATGTGGAGAGAATGAAGAGTGAACGGCTTGTAAAGCGTATATATCTAGGTGAAATTGAGGATGTTCGATTGTGTGGTCGTCCAGTGTGTAAGTGGATGGATGTGATTGATAAGGTACTAAAAGAGAGAAAGTTTCCGAGTGGGAAGAGAAGAAGAGCGTGTATGAATGCGATTATGAATGTAGCCGAGGCGAAAGAAGTGTGTTTAGACAGGAATGTGTGACGAAGGATGTTTCACATTTATCTGTCAGAATTCGTTAGTTATGATTTTTACTTTCCGCTACCCTGGGTAAGAATGGTATAGGGATCGTGCTAAAAATCGCATATCGAGATTTTGGTAAACGATCACGTTTCAAGGTCCCTAGAATCCAATTTTAACATTTTCATGATGATGTCTGTGTGTATATGTGTGGATCGTCCACTCTAACTCAAATACTATAAACAAAATAAATAAATAAATATATCATCACGGCTTATTACCCATTGCTGGGTGCGCCAATCTGCTTTGTACACAGATATCGGTAATGATGAAATATTTGTACCGTGTGGGCGCTTACAAGGCGTCGCCTCACGTGCACCTATTGCTGGCGTGGAGAGTGCACCTTAGGGGTCAATTTTGTGTCTTTTAAAATTTGAATGAGTTGGCGTCGGTCGGGATCGAACCCGGTTATCCAGATTCGCGACCTGAAACTCAGGCACGCGGCCACGAGACCCTATTTTAAAAAATTAAATAAATTCAGTAATTAATTTATACGATGTATTTGGTGTCAATTTTTATCTCTCGCTAAGAGTATTGAATTTATGCTAAAAATCGCATATCCAGATTTTAGTGAATAAGCACGTTTTGTGTGTGTGTGTGTGTGTGTGTGTGTGTGTGTGTGTGTGTGTGTGTGTGTGTGTGTGTGTGAGTGTGTGTGAGTGTGTGAGTGTGTGTGTGTGTGTGTGTGTGTGAGTGTGTGTGTGTGTGTATGGATGTTGGATCCACGATTTCTCAAATTCTATGACTTAAGAAATTTTTAACTACGGATTCCTCAATCTAACAATAATGGGACGAATTGATTAAGTTTTGGCAACAATTGGGCAACCGGAAATAGTAGTTACAAGAAAAAAATCATCTAAATATTATATATCGAAAATTTATGTAAATACTTATAATAAAGAACGTTAAATTCTTTATTCGATAAATATAAATTCATTATTATATCTTCTATAGATTTAGAGATAAAGATATGCATATAAAATAATTTGATGTAAAAATTCTCAAATCAAACTACTTCAAGGCAAGAAATTCAAATGTTTGTAACTGACACATAAATGTCATTGTCAAAAATATTTGTATGCCACTGTCAAAAATATTTGTACATCATTATGAAGGTTATGAAAATAAAAAAGTCAACAACGTAAAAGAATATACGTAAAAAAGAATATAAGAGGAATTGGCGAAAAAATTACGAATATAAAGAAAAAGAAAATTCCAGGATATTGAATATAAAGAAAATGTATGTATTGTACATAATTTATATTAAAATATCCCATAGATTTTGCAAATATATTTGAGAATTATTTTGTAGTGTTTGTAGTATTTGTAATTAAAAATATTTTTCGTTTTATGCGTACAACCAGGTAAAATATCTGGCGCGAGGTTATGTGCTGGCCACATCAGATTTTTATCTTTCTATTGATGACGCAATCATTGTTGTAAGTTTTCACCCGGTAAAGACTGTTAACTCTCTCTATTAATATAAAAGTCGAATACAGTATAATTATCTAAACTCTAAATTTGACGTAAAATAAACCGACTAATAATTCCACAATTCATAGAAAAATAGGAGCATTTTTTTACTTTAATTAAATTTGAATCTCCTTGACGCTATCAAAAGTTTGCGTCATGAATTACAAATATCCTTTCATTCATATTAGACATCGATTTTCCTGCAACTTAATTTGTTTTCGCTATCTCCGGTAAAAAATTATGTCATCTTGAATATCATAAGCGATAAAATGATTTCTTCCGTGTACAACTTTTCGCTTTTTGCGCGCAAAGTTTTATCGAGTTTAGTTTTTCATTTATTTTCTATTATGTCGGACTTGTCTTTCCAGCTCATTTCGTAATATTCATTTAAATTCATTGCTTAATGTTTTTCAAACTTTCCTCATGTAGTCTTCATTCCATGCAAACTTAAAAAATTATTGGATAATAATTACTTTCTAAATATAGAGCTTGACATTTCTTCTGGGTAATTACTTCTAAACTTACTTTTATTTCCATTTATATTCGTTCCCTCGAGATTTTGCAAGTTTCTTTTTTATTTATGTCTTCAAACAAATAATGAGTACAAGATAATAATGTTTTTATTTCATTATAATAAATATGACATCAAAAGATCAAATGAAATGTCTTTCCCCATGTTGTCTCATAATTAAAATGAAAAGAATTTCGATATTTGAAAAACCTCTTTTACATTATATAAAATTTAAATTTCATAAATCAATTATGACAATAATATACAATGGGGGAGTTTTCGAATATTCGATATTTTATATGTTAAAATATTTTTAAATCTAAAGCGTTTCTACTTTTATATTTTGTAAGATTTTAAAAAATACCGGAGAAAAAACATATTAAACTTTTGCAATAATTTCTCCCCGCCATTATGGCGTACATAACATCAACTACACTATTATTCACGAAAGATAACTATTAGGTCATTCTTTCGAAGAAAGAATACACATCACTTTATAGCAGTAGCTTAGCAACATTTTGTACTAGAAAGAGAAAGATTATTTGACCTATGTCTATTTAATTTATGTGGTGTGACAGATATACGTAAATAGTGGCATTACTTAACACACTATAAATAATAATGACATGTCGTAGAATTACAGATACCTAATTATCTACTACACTGCTCTCTGTGCCAATATTTACCCAGTGGCGTTGACGTTTAAATCAAATTATTATTTCTTGGTTTACAAGTTAAGTCTATGTTTTTGTATTTTGCAAAAACATAAGTGAAGAACATAAATCTTTCAGAAAGGCATTATTTAGAAAGAAACATAATTTTCAGGTGAATTACTCTTATTTTTTCAGTTAAAATATGTCCATAAATATTTCATGTTGCACGCCTATGCACACGAAATGTAGTGAAGTTATCTGCAAGTAATATTATATCAGACGTCTCTCAAATGACCTTGAATAGTCATCTTTCGTGAATAATATTTTATGTGCGAATTAGATCTCGACATACGTTCCCAAAACGTGCTTCACGGAATGAGACAGAAGCAACACACGGCCACCTGTTTATATTTACAATTGACACTTGACACTTGACACTTTAATTTATGTGTTTCTCGTATTTTCTAGGTTTTACGTTTACATATTTAAAAACAAAAAATCTGTTGTGGCCAACACATAACCTCTCGCCAGATATTTGACCTGGGTGTACGCATAAAACGAAAAATATTTTTAATTACAAATACATATATTCAAGTCTCACTACAAAATAATTCTCACATATATTTGCAAAATCTATGGGATATTTTAATATAAAGTATGTACAATACATACATTTTCTTTATATTCAATATCCTGAAATTTTCTTTTTCTACTTTCCTTTTCTTTTTCTTTATATTTGTCATTTTTTCGCAAATTCCTTTCATATTCCTTTTTACGTATATTCTTTTGCGTTGTTAACTTTTTTTTATTTTTATAATCTTCATAATGATGTACAAATATTTTTGACAGTGGCATACAAATATTTTTGACAGTGACATTTATGTGTCAATTACAAACATTTGAATTTCTTGCCTTGAAGTAATTTGATCTGATATTTTTTACATCAAATTATTTTATATGCATTTCTTTATCTCTAAATATATAGAAGATATAATAATGAATTTATATTTATCGAATAAAGAATTTAACGTTCTTTAATATAAGTATTTACATAAATTTTCGATAAATAATATTTAGATGATTTTTTTCTTATAGGAGCTGTCCTTAAATTACGTAACGCAAAATTAGGAAATTTTTGATACCCCCTCCCCCCTTTGTAACGCACCCGTAACGCAAACATGAACCCCCCCATATATTACGTAACGCAGTACTTGACCCTTCCCATTTTTTACTGGATATAAAAGTATATTTCCTCCTTAATATTCACTTAAAATTTGAAACAGAAACTATTTAAATTAATGTACATAAAGATGAAAATAACAGAACAGAACAGAAACTATTTAAATTAATGTACATAAAGATGGAAAATAATGTACTACTCTTGCCCTACGGTTTGTCACCCCAATTTCTTTACTGGATATAAAAGTATATGGCCTCCTTAATATTTAGTTAAAATTTGAAACAGAAACTAATTAAATTAATGTACATAAAGATGAAAAAATAACATTACAGAAATTAAAAGCATATGCATTTCCATATGCTTTTAACAAACTATTGAAAAGTTTTTCCTTATCAACACTACTTGAATTCATGTTTTAATATGAATTGCATTGCACGAATGAAAGACCACTGGCCCGAATTTGAACTGTGCCCGACATATGTTGACTGTTATTGAAAACAAACGACTGCCTGCATATACGAATTAGCACCGCGAAATTTGAATGTTTCAAAACTATTAAAGCAAGTTTAGCAATATTTTTTATATTTTATCGTTACGTAACGCACAAATTAACCCTCCCCCACTCCCTCGTAACGCTGCGTAACGCTACTCTTGACCCCCACCCCAACCTTGAAGCGTTACGTAATTTAAGGACAGCCCCTAACTACTACTTTCGGTTGTCCAGTTGTTACCAAAACTTAATCAACTCTTCCCATTATTGTTAGATCGAGGAATCCCACTAAAATCTGGATATGCGATTTTTAGCATAAATTCAATACCTCTCTTAGCGAGAGGTAAAAATGTAGAAGCGGTCAATTTAAAATCTATATTTTGAAATAAAAAACTTCGTTTCCGAAATAGAAAATAAAGCGAATCCAAATCCTAAGTCCATTCAACTCCTCCATCAATATCAATATCAATTGAAATCAGTGCAGATACGCCCTATGATAGCAAGTCCATTTGTAGGCAGACTTGGTATCGCAAATAAATTAGTTGTAGGACTACGGCAGCTTGAAATAAACATGTTTTATTTACCAGTAAGCACATGGCATTGTATCGAAATGTGTCGGATTTGAGCGGATAGGCGGCGTTGCTTCCACGACGCCGGCTTATGCCGACGCACACCGCCCGAATACAAATGAACGTCGGAGCGTCGTCGGTCGCAAGGCAACCGTCAGCTGACTTATTTATAAACCGGGAATTTATCACAAATTAAGGGATTTCCCGAAACAGAGACTGATAGAGATTTTTTACCGACTCATTTATTAAATTACGCATAATATAACAACTAAGCTCGTTTATTTTCCATTATCAGAGGAAAAATTGATTTCGTTTTGAAAATAATTTTATATTCATATACCGTTTGATATTATAAATTTGACAAATGTGTTTTGTGTAAATTAGAAAATCTATGGTGAAACCGTGCCATATTGTAATTGATATTGACTTGATATATTAAACGACCAAATCATAATCAAGTCAATTGCTATTTTGTACTATACCATATTGCAAATTGTTGTTCTCAATAATTCTATCATGACCCGCATACAACTCAATGAATCGCAAACATATAATTTTATAAACAAATAAGTTTGTTAATATCATAGGTGTGCGCAGAACTTTACATTTGTGGGTGCCAAAATGAATATATATATATATATATATATATATATATATATATATATATATATATATATATATATATATATATATATATATATATATATATATATATATATACAGAGTGTATGTAAAATGTAAATTTTGCAGTTTTATATTTTTGCAAATAACTTCGAAGTGTGAAATCATACTGGATTTTGGTTTGCACATCTTTAGGGCACTTTTTTATGTTCTTTCGACTGGCGATGCTCAATTTTTTTTATCAATGTTGGTTTCCGAGGATTGATGTCAAAGTTTTAATTTTTATATGGACGCCATATTGAAAAGTTACGCCATTGAAAAGAGAATTTTTTTAGCTTTACAATGATATAAAATAGTAATAATTTATTTTTATAATTAACAGAGAAATTAACAAAAAATGTTATTAATACTAAAATTTAATTGAAAAAAGTAAATCGAAGGCTACTTAAATACGGATACTTAAAAAATAAACTTTTTATTCGGGAATATCAGAATGAAAATGACTTAAGAAATGCCGCAGTAAGAATCCTAAATAAAATTCTGAGAAAAGTTATAAAAGGAACAGAACGAAGGCGCAGAAGTGCGTAGAACGAAATGGCGGGTTAATAGAAAATTTATTGTGAAGTTTTTGTAAATTATTTTTGTATTTTTAACATTATTTGTTTATTAAGTAGTTATTTTCTTAAATAGCAGCCTTCGATTTACTTTTCTCAATTAAATTTTAGTATTAATAACATTTTTTGTTAATTTCTCTGTTAATTATAAAAATAAATTATTACTATTTTATATCATTGTAAAGTTAAAAAAAATCTCTTTTCAATGGCGTAACTTTCCAATATGGCGTCCATATAAAAATTAAAACTTTGACATCAATTCTCGGAAACCAACATTGAAAGTGCCCTAAAGAAGTGCAAACCAAAATCCAGTATGATTTCATACTTGAAGTTATTTGCAAAAATAAAAAATTGCAAAATTTACATTTTCGCCTATATCTAGTGACCTATGCATTTTTTCGCAAATTACAAAATACCATTAAAATGGTCTCCTAATGGGGCAACTTTTGTCTAATTTAACCAACCTCGTAGCTCTTACGGTTCTCGAGATCCCAATGCATTCGTACCTTAAATGGGACACTCTGTATATATATAATTATTATTATAAATAGAGTAATAAATGTAAATGGAGTTATTTATTTTACCATTATTACTTCAAAATATCGAGAAAAAATAATAAATAAAATATATATTATAGCAATATGAACAAAATAATAATATAAAAACTTAATATTTTCAATATTACGAGGGCTGTTCTCTTTCCGCTGAGCCTAGCAAAGTAATACATAATTTACTTGCAAAACACATTTATTTATAATTTTTCAAGGCATTCCCCTCTACAATCAATACATTTTTGCATTCGTGAAAACCAATCTCCAAAGCATTTTCTCCAATCTTCCCGCGTTTATTTCTTTATTTCATTTTTAAATGCGTCAACAGCTTCTACAGCCGATGTAAAATGTAAACCCCGTAACTTATCCTTTATACGTAGAAATAAAAAGAAATCATTCGGTGCCAGGTCTGGACTATATGGCGAATGACCCATTTTTTCAATGTTTTGAGCATTCAAATAATCAGTAGTTCGAGCAGCAGTGTATGGCCGAGCGTTGTCTTGATGCAAAATAATCCTTTCCCGTTGACATTTTTCGTGAACATTTTGGAGAACTTGAAGCAAACAAACGGAAGTGTACCATTCAACATTAACAGTGCGACGATTCTCCAGTGATACAGTGCAAATATGTCCAAAAATTCCAAAACATATGGCGACCATCTTTTTGTTTCGGATTTTTTCGCGAATAACTTTTATTTGTTGAGCCGACACATTCTCAAAGACTCAAACTACGGATTGTTGCTTTTTTTCGAGAACATAGCAGTATGCCTATGTTTCGTCACCTATAATGAAATTGTACACCAAATGAAACGTACCATTATTAAAGCGATCTAGTGTAGATCAGCACCATCTCAAATGCTTGTCTTTTTGACTAAAGTCAAATTGTGGGGAATCCAACGAGAACAAAGCTTACGTATCATCAAATGTTGGCCTAAAATGGTTTCAATTGCGTGTACACCAACCTTTAAAGTTGCTTGAATATTCCTGACAGTAACATGCCGGTCCTCTTTAATCATGTTCTGAACAAGACCAATATTTTTTTCGGTAACTGCCGTTTTTGGTTTAGGAGCTCGAAAATTGTCATTTAAGGAAAGTTGGCCACGCTGAAATTCATTGTACAACCGCTTTACGGTACCTAAGGAACACGACTTGTCACCAAACACTCGATGGATTTCCTCAAAATATTTCTTGATGGCTTGAAATTGTAAAAAATCATAGCACAATTATGCTCTTTGCTCAATTCAATGATTTCTTGGGGAAAAGATTACTTAAAAATGATGTATTTAAACAACTGTGATAATGGTGATAATGATTAACTTTGTAACCAAGTAGATTAAAATGTCAAACAAAATTTATTTCGAAATATCATAGCCTGCTAGGTGCTGCTAGATAGGCTCAGTGGAAAGAGAACAGCCCTCGTAATAATATATTACGGGGTGCAGTGGCACCCACCGTGCGTACGCCTATAGTTAATATGGTGTGAATTTATTATACTTTTCTGAATCTAATTCTTGAACCTTCTCTGTAATTCATAAAACCCTACCTTGGAAATTTTTCTGCGTACGCTTATTACCCATCTCATGTATTTTAAAACATAAAACTATAAAGTATGAACATAATAAAAAATTAACACCATCAAACAACGATACGGCATCCATATGACTCGTTGGTGTGTACAGTTTACTTAATCGCTGGTAAGCCCCCGTTAAACCAGGTTCAAATTTCCTCCCAAAATACTCAATTACGTGTCTAGCTGGCTGGTGTGTTGCAGTGCAGGTGCATAATGAATGCAGTTCAGCTTACCTGTCGTAATAGTAGTCCCTGAAACAAGAGAATCCTGTATTATTCACGGTGGAATCTGGACACTACACTATATACGGCCAATGCACTGTTGCAGTGCATTGCATTGCAACAGCTGCACCAGACGCAGTGTAATGATATATTAGCGTGTCAAAGGACAGTGCTGTAGCGAAGTCAAATTTATTGTCGACTGATTGGATTACTAATAAATTTGATTGGAATTTAAAATAACTATTACAATAAATTATTGTACGAGTTCTATTTCACTTAATAAGATTAGAATTGATTTACAGGAATATTATGGTCAGTGCTGTTATTCATAGTAATAATTAAAATCTTTTTTCCAAACTTATCGTAATTAAAACATTTATAGTTAAACAGATTTAATGTTTTACTTAAAATTATTCAACAAAAATTGCTTTTTTCTGCAGTCTATATACAAAGTAGCCATTTGCGCTCTCTTTTGCCAACGCAAAGTGTCACTTTGCCGCTCATGCGCGACAAAGTAGAAAAATCCCTCGCTGTCCAAATTTCTACATATACAATATTGAGATATATCACTTGTTTACATTCTTAATTAGTTATTCTTGTAAAAATAATGTTCTCTGCGGCCAATTACGGAATAGTATATTCTACAACAAGTAATGGAACCCAATAAAGTGTCAGAAATTTAAAAAAAAATCTGATATGGCCAGCCCATTCATTACCTTCCGTCATTTCTATGTATTTTGTATAAATGTCATATAGAAAGTTCCTTGCAAAAATTCTATTTCTTGTATATTACCTTAAAGCAGTTGTATGTATTTTATACAAATTCCATACATAAAGTTTCTAACAAAAGTTCCTATATTTCTAGTAAAATTATAACACAAACATACTGTTAATTGCACTTGACACTGACACCTTTCAATCAGAATTTTGTTATTATACCAGCTGTTTTCAGAGTTATAGCATAGCTTTTTATATTTTTTTACTCTATATCCATTTAATATGAAGTATAAAATGCATTCAAATTGTATAGAGAATAAAATATTCTTTAATATTTTTAATAACATTAAATGTGAAAAAATGATATTTAACATAATTTTTTCAAGAAAAACTGTTAAAATCTTCAAATTGGAGTACTTCCGGTTGACCAATTATAACCTAAATCTAGTCAGCTCTTCATATGAATGTAACGAAGAAGAATACGAAAGAATTATAATTTTTGGAATTGTAGTATTAGAGTTATACATACATACATACATACACACACATGCAGACATCATAGTAAAAATAGTAAAATCGTATTCTAGGGACCCTAAAACGTCTTTACTCATCAAAAACTCACCACCGAATTTTTTGACCAAAGACAATACCTTCTTTATCTAAAGGTGACGGAAGGTAAAAATGGCTGCAATACTTCTTGATTGGAAACGTGATTTGGAAAGAAGAAATTACTAGATATCAGTTAATAATCAATTTATTTTCCGCCTCTACCTGTTTCGACACCTTAAGTGTCTTCTTCAGAAAAATACAAAAAAATGTTTAGATCATTATGTTTTTTTATTTAGTTAATTTTCTAAGTAATATATCTATTATTATTTCGTTAAACTTAGTGCTCTGAAGATCTCCAAAAAATCTGCAAAAGTTAACTGAAAATTCCAAAACTGTTTAAATATTGAAAACGTCAAACGCGGCTTGCAATTTGTGGAAAGCCGTGAGGAATTATTCCACATGTTAGTTGTGGAATGGGTAGTTTCCAAAATAGTGTTGGAGACAAAATTATATTTGACATCCATTTGTTGATATTCTATTAATAAACTTTATAGTTTATAATAGAATTCCGTTCTCATATTGAATGTACTACAGAATATAATAGTATTAGTATTAAGTTGTCTCTAATGAACTATTCTGCGAGTAAGCAGGACTTTTAGTTAGAAGTTCAAGGACTAAAACTAAAAAGATTAAAACGAGACTAGTTTAGAATTTGAACAGTTTAACTTTATTGCAAATTTCATTTAAATACTTGTTAATCTAGTGAACTAAATTAAATTTACCTTGCACTATAAGTGAAAATGTAAACAATAAGTTAATACGGCCAAGAATAATTAAACAAGAAGTTATTGACCGTTAAACGGACATTATAAAGTAAATAATTGCGAACGTAATATCCAACTAAAATATAGAATATCTGAACAGCGTATTTAATTTTTAAATTATTATGACGGTGGATTAGGTGTACGAGTATATAATTTAACAATTAAAATTTAAGATTTAGTTAAATATGAGTTGTGCGAATAGGTATTGATAGTTCTTCTCGCGAAAAATTCATATGAATAAATTATTATTATCTAATCGCACTAATATTAATAATAAACAGTTTTATTTATTGGCTAATGCAAACTACCTTATTGCAATTGTTTCTTAATAAAAACACAATTTCTATAGTATACTAGATTTAATTTAAATAAATTTAGGCGAAAATGGTAAATAAATCCGAAATTATTGGTTTTAGGCAAAGGATACTCTTAATAACATAGAAGCATAACATAAAAAGAAACCCAACTAAATAATAAAATATAGTATGTTTCATTTGAAGATGACGAGTTATAGTAAATTTGATTGGCTTTATTGAATACCCTGTATAATTATATATTTTTTTAAATTATATGATAACATAGAGTATAGTTATAGTTGTACAGTAAAATTTTTACTTAAATTTTACTATAAACTAACTTTAGAACGCCTTTATAAAGCAATGCGTGTATTAGGTCTTTTTAGAGAAAAAACGGAATAACTTGACAAGGCCAAGGAAAATTTTAAAAAATTTATATGTGCGTATAGTTGAATAAAATACAATTCAAAATTTATAAAAATATATAGGATGTTCCATTTAAAAAAAGAGAAACAATTCTCGCCGAGCCGTAATGCATCACCCTGTATATGTGAAAATAATTTTAGGTTATACTTACTCCTTGAGTAAACGAATAAATTCTGTTAATAAATTTATGCTCTATTTCTAACGGCAAGGGAGATATCGAGGGTAGTCATTTCAAAGACAGCCTGTATATCGATATATCGTATCATTCGATATATTTTGAAGCTATGTCGATATAGTCGATATATCGGTGATGTACAAAAAAAATTCTAAGAAATAAATAAAAAGACCACTTAACACGTTAACTGCGATAAATATCGCCCGCGATATGTAAGCAGATGGTGACATCTTGCAAAAGCGAATTTCGCCATTTCATTCTTCAGGTGTGGAGAGTATATAATTTTTATTTGTGAACCGATTTTAATGATTCTTGTTGCATTTTAAATGTCCTTTTCTACAGGATTATTAGATTATAATAATATAGAACATATCTCGGGCGATAAGTTATGCACACAATTAATTATTTATTATTTCTGTGCGATACATATCGCCGGGGATTTATACAAACTTGCATGAGCTTCTTATAAAAACCTCGTGCAATGTACATTATTATAGTTTATTTTTTACAAGATTGTCAGACAGAACAAAAAAAATATTCTTGAATTAGCAAAACACACTTCCCTGAATTGAAATGTAAATTTACTTTTCGTACCTCCGTCCATTTTGACTAATATTACAGAACTCAAAATCGTCCAGAAATGCGCTGTTGCTGACCTAGGCCGATAAAAGGAGTTGGCTTTAATGTTCTGGTGATATGTCAATTTAAGATTATTTTAAACACAAGAATTATCAAAATGTTTACAAATTTTAGGGCTAAATCTTTAATTGTTGTAACTTAAATAACTAAATTTTGTCATAAAAATTATAATATGCTGTCATTACTGACATCTCGTATAAATTAATTATAAGTTCCAACTTTATGACTATGGTTTGTTTTGTAACTACAACTAACTTCACGTGATACAATTGAGTTTCCGCCATCTGTCATTAAAAATATGCGAAAGTGTATAAAATAAAATATATATAAACTCATGTTTGTATGTTATATTTTCAATAGATGTAAAATAATTACGCATTTTGAGCTCAACTGCGGTACAAAAAAATCTTGTGTATCACACGCCCAGAAACTGTTTTGCGAGATCTCGTATTTGCAGGCCTCGCTTTCAGCTCGGCCTGTCAAATGTTCAGTTTCTGGCCTAGTGATACAAATAACTATTGTTTTTAGTTATTACTAGAATATGTCAGATGTTATTTTATGTTATGTGCGGTTTTAGTACCTGTAGGTATATACGGTTTGACCCTAAATAAGTTCAGATATAAATCTAAAAGATAGATATTTGAAAACAGCTACAAAGTTACTTATCTGTACACAAGATGAAACTAAAGTCAACATCTAGTACATATCCCCGGAGATATGTATAGCACCACAGTAAAAAAAAATTACATGTCGCCGGCGATATGTATCGTCAGTAACGCAACACTACCTTATTTTTGTTCCGCAGTTAACGTGTTAAAGAATATCTTATTATGATACAATACCAACAGGCTTGAGCATAAGCATTAAGAAGTAAAGTCATCTGAAATTAACGATAAAAGTAATAATTTATTAGTTTTACCGGTTTCAGGATATTATTCCATTGTTTACATGTGCAAAAGTAGGCTGGTAACTAAGTAATAACTGTATCTGTATGGTAATATTATTACCATACTGACTTGTCAACAACGGTCTACAAAATGAAAATAAAATAAAATGAAAATATAATGCTCTTCATTAATACATACAGATAACGTTAGCCTATCGTTCTAAATACGGTCTACTTTATTCTAAAGTAACAAATATGTGGAACAAAGCACATAATTTGAATATTTGTCATATTGACATATGTCAAAATAATTGTTCTGTTAACCAAAGCAATCTGAAAGTAGCATTAATGAGAGAATTTCAAAAAATGGTATTTATCAATAATGTCTTAATTTTCTGAAACCGATAAACTATTGAACAAACCACGGATGTTATTAATCACAACAAGCCTTAGATGTCTTAAAATCCTCGCTCTACGAGCTCGGATTTCAAACCGACATCTTCGGCAGTTATGATATACATAACATTCCTAGGTATGTTAATAGCTATTAAATGCCCTTAGTGAATTATTGATATTTTTGTTTATTTCTGTGGTACAACTAAGTGGAACAAAAATGTCTCTTGTATAAAATGATTATTGGGTATTTTTTTTTTTTTGTAAAGTTGGAGGTTCGAATTTACGCCTCCTCTTAAAAAAAGAAAAACTGATACGGCTATAATACTGGAAAATATATTGGCAACTTCCTATTCGCTTTAATAATCCAGTAACCGGTAACATGTACGGTACGGTGTCCACCATTGCCGCATCGACATTTCCAGGAAACAATGAAGTGTGCGCTCGTATTTTTCATACGTAACCTTTCGTCGCTGGCGTCGGCGTCGCGGCATAAATCATCGCGTTTTATGGCGGAAGACGCCATGAAATAACACTACACTATCGGAATTATTCCGCTAAATAAGATCAACCCTTCATAGCCAGCCAAGCAACAAAGAACCATCGATTTTCCAACCAGCGATTGGAGTAATGTACCTAGCGTAGCATAGAAGGGTGTCTTTCACCTCGACGCTATACAACTTCTGTAATTTTTCTTCGCGTTTATGGATATTTATAAAATGAAATTCATATCTGTCAATTTATTTTATATAGTGCATTACCCAAGTATGAAATTGTTCTATGTTATCGTGGTGTAATAAAATTTACAGGGGTGTAAAATAAAGTTTTCAAATATTTAATCTAATATTATTAGATGGAAAAATTATTACTAGTTTATTTTACAGTAGTTGAACGACAATGAATTATTTAATATATATATATATATATATATATATATATATATATATATATATATATATATATACAGGGATGTCTCACAACTCGCGCCTCAGACGAAACTGACACTTGCCGACGACAATAGGTTATCAACAAATAGAAGAAAATAATTTGCGGCTGCTTCCATAACGGAGTTACAAGACTTTTTAATCCACCAATCCCGGAAGGATATCTTGAGGTGTGATGATATTATTACAAAATAAAACTGGTTGCTAGGTTTTAAAAATACTACTAGTGAGTTACAAAATTTGTTTGACTTACTGTAATTTGACACTTTAGAGTTGACTTTTCACTGTCAACAAATTTAGATTAGCGAAGGTGTCATCCGAGATCATCATTTATATCGTACAGTGTAACGTGTTGTAGCAGCTGTGTAAAATGTGTTAAACGAAAATATTATTGTCATTTGAATTCTTTGAGATTTAAATTTTTATACAGGGTGTTTCCTTTAAAACAACCAGCGCTTTTTTGGGCAAGCTAACAATTTTGGAGAAAACTGTTTTATACCAAAAATGATCTGGTTGTTTTAAACGAAACATCCTGTATATATATTATGTATAGGTGTCTCGCAACTCGCGCCCCAGACAAAATCCACCAATCCCGGAAGGTTATCTTTAGGTGTGATGATATTATTACAAAATAAAACTGGTTGCTAGTTTTTAAAAATACTACTAGTGAGTTACAAAATTTGTTTGACTTACTGTAATTTTGACACTTTACAGTTAACTTTTCACTGTCAACAAATTTAGGTTAGCGAAGGTGTCATCCGAGATCATCATTTATATCGTACAGTGCAACGTGTTGTAGCAGCTGTGTAAAATGTGTTAAACAAAAATATTATTGTCATTTGATCTGACATAACTTGACCGGTCTCATGCGTCCTTGCGATGGCTCTCAATATCACTTTATGATCCACAAGATTTGTATTCGGAAAACGTTCCGAATAGACTCGTGCTGCCTCTGTGGCGTTACGTCCCATTCTCCGAAAATTATAATCATTTCTAAGTAATCAGCGGCTGAATACATGGTAAGAATTTGCCTTTTTTATTCACCTTGTCAAATTTAATTTGACACTGACATTTTTCGAAAACTACAGTCGCCCATACATTTTAAAGAAGATTTGATTTGTATAAAACCATAGTAACGTAAAATTACGGCAAACACACGTTAAAGGTGTAGGTCTCTGATTGGTCAATTTTAAGAAGTCTTTTCTCGAATATCTTAAGCTAGATTTTTTTTTCTTCGAAATTACACATCGGAGTTCAGTCTCGTGTTTCCTCATTCGCTCTAAGGCGCGAGTTGTGAGACACCTGTATATATATATACATAGGCGTTTAACATGGGAAATCAGTTTTTCCTTGCGCAAAAGTTCCCAATTAATTTTAGACAAAAGTGTTTCAAATAAAAGTTGTAGATATTTTAGAAATGGAAACAAATTAGAAAACAGCGAATGTTAATATACTGTATCCATCTTTATTGTCTTTTCTTTTTAAAATTACATTACAAGATCAATTTTGACAACTTGACTTTTGAATTGAAAAATGATCAGACATACGTTTCTCTGAAAAGTAATGCTATAGAAGCGTGTAATTAAGGAATTACTACCAAGATAAATTGTACAAATGCGAGAGAAAAATCAGCTGACGCCGGGGTTCGAACCCCGGCGTCAGCTGATTTTTCTCTCGCATTTGTACAATACGTTTCTCTGTTCAGAGCCTACTCCGAGTTAGGATTTTTTTTTAACACACTGTATTTATTTTTCAGAAGTACCATGGTTATATTTGTTTACAGAAACTTTCGGTGCTATTCTTAATTAAATGTAGTCAAATGTTGTATCCTCAATAATAAAAAATTAAAAACTACGTTCAAGCTTTAATCCAAAAAACTCTTATGAAAGAAAAAATATCCTAGTTTCCGTATAAGATATATTGGATATTTGAATAAAAGTTAAAAGTAGCTAAAATGTATAACTATATTTAAAATTTGCAGCAGCTTTTAAAAGTTAGTAAAAAGTATGCACATCTTAAGAAAATTTTAAGTTTTAGGTATATTACATTATAACTGTTGAACTTAAAGACAGCTTTTTACCTTTGCAGAATATGCTAATTCACTTTACGAAGATATATAATGTATCATTTACTGGATTTGTGCTAAATTTAGAATACGGTATTACAGATTATTTTTGTAATCTGTGCTTCTCTGTAATTGCCCCGTTGAGTATCCAAAATAAACTAAATAAAAAATAAATTCCTCTAGGAGAGAAATATAAATGACGAATGAAAGCAAACTATATATATTTTTTAAGAATAACTTTCTTCGTTGTAAAACATCGTCAAGTGTCGAAGTGTCTGCCATTGCCATACATTAAAAATGTTCCGTCAGTCGAGTATGGAATCTGACCGCTGAGTTATCCCCAGTTACCTCTTCAATTATCTATAAATCCCCATTTCTCGCAACGTAAATCTCCCGGCACGGTCGAGTGGCAGCACTGTAGCACTAGCATCAGAGCAGTAGCCATTGCCATAGTGCTCTAGATCCACCGAACAGTGCACCAACATAAATCATGTAAGGTAATAGTGATTGTGATCGGTGAACCGTGATGCAATATCACGCTTACATGTGTTTATGAACCTTTCAGAATTACAACCCAACACACTGTGAGATTACTACAACCATTGCTGTGTTCTCATCTTGGCAACTGGGACACAAGAATGGAATATAAATATAGAAGATGAAAAATAGTCTTCTTAATTTTAAAACCCTCAACTACTTACAGCTTTTCTTTATTATCGCTACTTGCGGTCGCCTGAACCTTTTGTGTTCATTGTTATTATGCGGTCGAATATTCTAAAGCTTTCTAGAAGATAATGCCAGCTGTATAAAAGGGACGCAGATATGCTTGAAAATTAGTTAGTTACATTCAGAGACATAGAGATATTCACATAGAGTGTTAGTGAGTTTGAGAAGCACAGCAGTATCGTAGTGAGCGTATGCAGTAAAGTGTCGAGTGGAGTAGGTGTGGATGTAAATACTCGGTAGTGTTGACGAGTATTGGGAAGCTATAGTGGACGAGGACAGTAACGGCGAGTCTGGAAATTACTGGTATACTGGGATAGCTGTGGAAGTGAATACTCGGTGGTGTTGACGAGTATTGTGAAGCTAGGTATACAAGGGCTGTAACAGCGAGTTGGACTGCGGCATACGGATAGTTGGTGATATTGAGGCTGTAGAAGGAGAAAGTTAGCTACATAAATAGACAGACAGTGAGGTGAAAGCTGTGACTTCTGTCCGAGCAGTTGAATATACAGGGAGTATCAGGACATTTTGAGTAAAAAATGTTATATGAAGATAAGGCCTATTCCTTTTGGTTACCAAAATATAAGAGATCAATGTTTTACAAATACAGCAATTTTATTAAAAAATTTAATCAAGTCATATTTAAAATAAACAATAGAAAACATTAAATGTATTCATTTTGTCTTATAGTAAAAGTTCAACATGTGCTCCTCGAGCTCAAATGCAAGCTTGACATCGACGAATCATGGAATCATAAACTAAATTAATTGTATTTTGCTTGTTACGTATGTCAGTTGCAGCGTTTCTTATTTTTTCTAATTGGTTGCTTGTGTTTATTTGAACACTATACACTATTTGCTTCATGTGCCTCCATAAATAGTAATCCAGAGGATTTAAATCGGGAGATCGTGCGGGCCATCAGACAGGACCTCCGTGTCCATCTATTCGGGTAATGCTGATTTAACCAAGCAGTCACTTGCCTTCCGTAATGAGGAGAAGCGCCGCCATGCTGATACCACAATTGTTGTCGTATCTGGAGAGGTACTTCTTCCATCATTTCACATCTTTTTTTCAAAAAATGCTCTGTATAGCTCCGAAGGTAAATGGTTATTTAAAACTACGATTTCCAGAAACTGATTATTAAATACCAGCCCAAATATTTACACTGAAACGTTGCTGAATAAGTGACTGACTGATGGCGTGCGGATTATCAAGAGACCATATGAAAATTATTTATTCCATCTCTTGTAAACTGTGCCTCATCGGACCACAATACCTTTAAAATAAAAAGTGGGTCATTGGCATTTTGATTTAATAACCAGCGACAAAACTCTAAGCGTGGACCATAATCTGCAGGTTCGAGTCCTTGCACGCGTTGAAAATGATACGGATGTAGATTAATTTTATTTTTCTGGTTTGAAGGTATCTTGATAAGAAAAATTAAAAAAATTCTGATATTTATAAAATTTTGAACTTTTGTATTTTGGTAACCAAAAGGAATAGGACCTATCTTCATATAATATTTTTTACTCAAAATGATATCAGGAATATGTTATTATTTTTTTTACACTAGTCCTGATATACCCTGTATAGACGTTGTGGAGGTCGGTAGGGGGACAGTTGAAAGTGATATAAGTATATAGTGATAATATACCTATAAAACTAATATACTGCTGGTGGAAGTGAGATGTGTGAGACTAACATTGGACGAGTGCAGACATCTGCATATATAGCTGCACTTGTCTACAAGAATATCTCCGCGCAAGCGCCAGATTGCTTTGATTTTATTGGTGTAGAATGAGAAAGGGAAACTAGCGGGAGGGAAATTCTTACACTAACTGACAAGGATAGACAATGTTTGTAGCAGACTCCTCTTAAGTGAGAGATAGGGCATCAGCAGTATATTTATTTATAGGTATATTATAGTGATATAAATATCGCGTAAACAGTCTACAAGAGTCTGCAACAGACCGGCAGTCTAAGATTGGAACGCGTAGTGAAATAAATAATTAGTAATATCGTAGAAATAAATAAATAAATAAATAGTGTTAGTGTTATATAATATTAACATTGAGTTAACAGTTTGTAAATATTAGAATTTGGTCTGGTAGGGCCTTGAGTAAATTATGACTCGTTCACTAGATGTTTAAAGGCAGTGGTAGCTTGGCAACCCCACATCTAATCATGTGACGATGACGATTAATAATATCCTCAGCAGTTATACGACGTTAAAAGTGAAAGATTGTTCAGGCATCGAGAGGAGAGCAGCCAATAGCTTAGTTGGTTAGAGCACTGTCCCGGCAAGATAGGTGTCTCGGGTTCGAATCCCAATGGCTGACAATTTTTCACAATTTATTTCTTAGTGTTAGTTATAGTTTAGTTATTATTCAATACCTTTTTAAGATTTAATTATAGTAATAAACCTTTATTTTAATTAATAATAATTGTTTAATATTTACACTTCATCCAAATAAATAAAAACGTTACAATAATAATACGGAATAAGACAATTCTAGAATAAACTCTCCATAAATGTTATTTTAGCACAGGGTTAAAAGTTACAAGATATTCTCGGAATACCTAATCTGGATATAGAATAGTTTTGTACATCAATAATTCAAATTAATTACATATAACATCCTATTCTTCTGGTTAGGGTATCTTGCAACAATTTCCACGCATTGAATTTTACTTGTAGTAGCCTCGGTCTCGTCCAATCATTCCAGGCCGCTAGAGGCAATCTCATCCATCCGTCTGATAACCGTCCGCATGGCAAATGCTGAGAGTATCCCATCTCATCCCATCCACTATCGATTTTCCAACAATGCATTGTTAATGCCACCACGTGCTAGCGGTTGACACTAGTTTCCAGTTGACAGTTAACTCGTTCCCCTAATTGTTTGTGATTCCAATTAAATACTCGGAGTGAGAGTGCCTGGAGGATGATGGGATGTGCGGAGTGGACGTGTTACGTGCCGTTGGTTTCGATGACGGCTGGATGATAGTCATGTTGTTAGTGAATTAACTACATGGTTCATTCATACGTCTTTCACTATATCATACACTGGAGTGTGTAGTAACAGTTTTATATATTATCTACTCGTATCGTATTCATTAGTGTTGTCAATTATTGCGGCTAGAATAGTTATTTCTGTAACAAGTGCGGGAAATTAGTGATTCTGTAATGAATGTAATTTGTAGTTTAGAATCACGTTTTTAATTTGTTGCATACAATTTTTATTTCTGCAATCGTAAAATTTCTAAATGTATTCTAAATTTCTAACTTGACCGATTATGCTTGGTACTTTTAAGCGATCGTGAAGACTGGCTTCATTACAACAAAATACAAAAATCTGGTGAGGCCAACACAAAACCTCTCGCCATTTACCGTTCGAGTCACAAAAAAGATTAAGCTAATCTTTATATTTGGATTAGCGAATTTTACTCTAATTTTGGCAGTTTATTTCTTAAAATATGGTCTAATCTAATCCAAGAAACTACCTTTTTTAATAATAAAATGAAAATTAAATTTTAAATACAGGAATAAAATAGAATTCACTAATCCAAAAATGAGAATAAGCTTAAACTTTTTTGGGAATCATTCATTTTTATATATATACCTAAATATTTACATATGCGGGAAACTGTATTTATTTCCTTTTCTATTATTCTATTTACTTTTTTCTTTTTAAACCGTTACTATTATTAATTTGAAATGATTAGTTCTTTGACAGTGACATTTATCTGTCAGTTACATACATTTGAATAACTGCGCAACCAAGGAGTTTTGTTTGTTTAAAGCGTAGGTCCGGGATTTAAATTATAGATAATTTTATAAATTTATCCACAAAATATATAGAAAAAGTATTAATGCAAATCTAATTAATCTCGAAAAATAACATTTAAAGGTATTTTTCGAAGAAAAACTATTTTGAGCTTCTAGTAAAGTGCCATTTCCTGTTATCAGATTTACACCAAAATCTAATGGGCTCTTTCCATAATAGTAAAAGTTCGAAATACAAGGTTTAAAATTTTTCTGAATGATAGTATTTGAGTTAGAATGGAGAATCCACACATACACACAGACATCATCGTGAAAATGTTAAAATTGGATTCTAGGGACCTTAAAACGTAGTCATTTACCAAAATCTCGATATGCGATTTTTAGCACGATCCCTATACCTCCCTTACTAAAGATAGCGGGAGATAAAAATTATATTTAAATTATTTCCGCACTCATTTTGATTTTGAGAATAATTATTTCCTACATGATTGTATAAAAATAACTTTTTTTCGCAATTGTCCAGAAAATGAACTGTTTCTGATCACTTTTTACATAAAAAATCAGTTGTTTATTTCTTTGAAATATAAAATAATGTGTACATATAGTTTTTTATTACTTAGACAAGTAGATTAACACCCTAACTTTCTTATATTAAATGGAATGCTATATTTTATAAAAACATTTTACTCATGATCAACCACTTCCGGCGTAATTCAACTATTTTGATTTTTTCTCTAAAAAGAGCCACTTCTTTAACACCCTGTATTTCGAAAATGGAATCGAATTTCTATAATCTGTAAAAACAGTTTTGTAAAGAAAGCTTTTGTTTACATTAGTATAAATTAATAATCGACAATTTCTGAAAAATGTATTTTCTACGTCAACGTAAATTTGAATTTCAAAAAACTAAAGTTTTTTAAATGGAATACCCAATTTTTAATTATTTAAATGAATTCTTTGTTAAAAAAATATGGGTAGTTTGTGTAGCATGTCCGATGTTGAGAGTTGATAGATTTTTATCAGTTGTTCCATTTAAAAAACCTGATTTTTTTTAACAATTTGAACTTCAAATTTACGTTGACGTAGAAATTCCATTTTTCAAACATTGTCGATTATTAATTAATATTAGTGAAAACAAAAGCTTTATTTATAAAAATGTTTTTACAGATTATACAAATTCGATAACATTTTCGAAATATAGAGTGATAAAGACCATGAGAAAAATGTTTTTACGGTTTCATACATAAAATTTTCTGCTGAATTCAGTGTTGGAAGTGCTACTGCTTTGAAAATATTTTAGATGAAACGGACATGTTAGAAAACCATAGATATCAAATTTCGTAAAATAATATTGAATAGTTTTTAAAATAACAATAACGTAAGCTCGTCCTGGAACACCCCGATTATTTTCTTTATTATTGGAAATACATGTAAATCATTCAAATAAAAGTTCTAGTAGATGAAGGAGGGCATTCACTCATTGAAGACAATAATTTGTTTAACCTGTGGTTCTCAACTTATAATTTTTTAAAATAGGATGGTATATATTTTTTAAACTCATTTGATAGAGTATTTTTCTCTGAATTCAATCATGTAATCATTTTATATCATTATGTTACAAAAATATAGAGAAAAATGCAATTGAAATTTAAATAAATTTTATTTTTATAGTTATTTTTCAGTAGGCCATGCATGAAAAATAAGGAATCTACATTAAAAAAACATATATTTGTTTATATCTTTATAAATAGGATGAATAGGAATTATCGGAAGAATTATTCACTAAATAATTCAAATTGACAGATAGCAGTTTTATTTTCATACATAGCCTACTGAAAAATAACTATAAAAATAAAATTTATTTAAATTTCAATTACATTTTTTTCAATGTTTTATAATGTAAGGATATAAAATGTATACTTAGTTGAATTCAGAAAAAAATACTCTATCGCATGGGCTTAAAAAATATATACCATCCCATTAAAAAAATCTTTGTTACAGTCTGAGAATCACTGGTTAAAAAAAATTCTTTTCTTCAATGAGCGATGTCCCCCTTCATCTGCAACAACTTTTATTTGAATGATTTTCTTATATTTCCAATAATAAAGAAATTAATCGGGGAGTCCCGTTTCCGAGAAACACCTTTATATATAATTTTATAGTGGAAATAAATAAATACATCATGTATCATTTCATATAAATTTAAAGATGTCATTAATTTATCAACACTTTTTTATAGCTTTAAAAATTTCATCTCTTTTTGATATTTCTTTTACTAGTTGACGATAGATTTATTAAAAGTTTCAGTAGATCTTTTTCATCATATGCACACCAAAATAGAACTGATCATGTACTTGTATCTCCTGACAAATTTGAAAAAGTTAAATTTATATTCCTGGGAAAATTGTTTACCACCATATGGTGGTAAATTTATTTCGTGACAAATCTCCCACTTTTTAGATTCGTTTCTAGTCCGGTAGTAAATCAAGGTAAAATTACCTCGTCCTGTAAGAAAAACAATTCCACCTTCCTGATTCATTTCTCCGGGGTTCCCGTGGGATTTATTCCTAATCCCTGAGCAGGATTCCCTCCCCGCTGCAGCAGTGTCCTGTGTCAGGACATTGCCCATAGAGGTTGTATATTGTGGACGATATGTACGAGCGACGTGTTGCTAACCTTTGGATACAGGGAGAATGGGATACAGTGGAATATATGACCCGTATAGTTGGGGGTCACTTGTTTACTGCGTAGTTTATATATATATATATATATATATATATATATATATATATATATATATATATATATATATATATATATGTATATATATATATATATATATATATATATATATATATATATATATATATATATATATATATATATATATATAAAATTATTTTCAAAACTAGGACAAAGAAAACCCCTGTATTGTAGTGTTCATGACAACTATGTAATAGTTGATTACAACAATGTAATTTGACGAGAACGAAATTTTAGATTTCTTTGAGTAGTGACAGATGTTTGCGCCTTTGTTCCATGGCATCAATGATTACTGCAAAAATGTTATTATTGTTTTCGATTATTTTTACGGTTTCAGAAATAGAAAATTTATAAACATTAGTATATTCGGATGCAGTATTTTTTCCTGTAGCAAAAACCTAAATACAATTTTGCTCTAAAATAATTAAGGGATCAAATAACTGCACGTTATGATTTTACCATTGAAACCCCTATGCTGCGTCGTCTAAGTCACCATCCTGTATATATAGGCTGTCCGTTTTTCGAGGCGCACCATTGGGATCTCAGAAATTATAAGTGGCCCGTTAGTAGGCCATTTTAAAGATGTATTTGTTTTTCCCGAAAAATTCAAAGGTCACTAGATAAATGCAAAAAGTCAAATTTTCCTGATTTTTATTTTAACAAATAACTTCTAAATGTGAAGCAATATGGAATTTTGGTTTGCACTTCTTTAATGCAACAATTATTAATTTTATAGGGTAAAAACAATGATTCTGGCAATGAAACAAATGAAAACATAAAGTACTTAACTTATTATTTCTTTTGTTTCAATACCACAATCATTGTTTTTGCCCTATAAAATTAATAATTGTTGCATTTTTGCTGTTTGAAACAAATGAACATCAATAAATTATACATCGTTGGAAAGCTAAAAAAATTCTTCTTTCAATGGTGTAACTTTCCAATATGGCGTCCACATAAAAATTATAACTTTGACCTCATAACTCGAAATCTAATAGTGAAAAAAAAAATTGAGCATAGTCGTTCAAAAGAAAATAAAAAAGTATCCAAAAGAAGTGCAAACCAAAATTCCATATTGTTTCACATTTAGAAGTTAAAGCTGGTTTATGATGGATTTAATTTACAAATTTAGATTTACATTTTTTATAAATATAAATTGCACATATCTACTTTTTCTGGTTCATGATGAATTTAAGAAATTTCTGATTTAGATATTACATTTAAAATATCACCATATTTTATATTCTAAATGTAAATTTGTAAATGCATCCAATCATTTCACAGTATTTCAAATAATGATTTTGGTGCAGAAAATGACAGTTTCAAGTGACAGTTGAAACATTTTAATTTCGATTTGACAAATGGATTCTGAAAATATAGATATATTATTAATATTATCTGTAGAACAATACAGATTGATTATGATAAAATTGATAAATATCATATAACTGTCATCCCATTTGTGTCAAACCACATGACCCAATATAAGATGATTGGGCATATTTAATATCTCTAAATTCACTATTAACCAACAAGATAAATCGTAATTCAAATCTAAATTTGCAAATCTAAATTTATAAATTAAATTCATCATAAACCAGCCATTATGTGTTAAAGTAAAAATCAGAAAAATTTGATTTTCCGCCTTTATCTAGGGGCCTATGAATTTTCCGGGAAAAACAAATATATCTTTAAAATGGCCTACTAACGGAGCAACTTTGACCCAATTTAATCCAGTTCGTATCTCTTATAGTTTCCGGGATCCCAATGGTGATCTCGTCTCGTCTTGAGTAAATTTTCGAGATCAAGATCCAAATAAATTTCAAGGTCAAATACTCGATCGAGACGAGATTACATACTTCAATTCTTGACGAGATTAGGCGAGATCTTGATCTTGAAAAACTTATTAATTATTCATACACAAGTTACGATCATTTATATCATTTCATCAGTACTGTACATAATACTAGGCAGTTTTATTATAAATACATTTATACAATTTTCATTGAGATTGAGACATCTATTACCAATTTTTGAAATTTTAAATAAGTTGTATTTTCTACAAAACTACCTCAATACAACATGACCTCTGTTGATCACTCAACTTAACAGTGTCAGCTATTACCATTCGCAGATAACAAATCCCAAGACACATTTTTGTTTTCATTTGATTTGTTTTTGCACCCCGGGATACAACAATATATCCCAACCATGATTTTAATAGAAAAAAACATTTCTTATTTGGCAATATACAGTATAACATAAACAACTATGAAGTTAGCTGACCATATCATCAACATGTGAATAATATTTATATTGCTGAGTTATCGTGAAGGAATTATCAGATGGGGAATGAAACTTGTCCTATTCTTCACAAAAAGTTTTATTAACACACATTTTGTGAAGAAAATGGCAAGTTTCATTCCTCATCTAACATGTAAATAATTTAACAGGGGAATTCTGACCTCTCACACTGATCATGCGCACAACATCAATGAAAATGGTCTATTTACTTGCAATTTTGATAAACTCCGAACGCGTGACGTCAAAACCGAGCGGGAATTACAAAACCTGAAATATTTCAGGTATTGTAATTCCCGTTCATTTCAATTTCGAGAAAATAACAATGTATTGTTATAAGTATAGTATGTACGCGTATTGTGTTTTATTCGTATATATGTATTTATATATACTATACACTTTTTTCTGAGTTTATTCATTCTGGGACATACGTATTAAAAACAAATGAGACAAAAAATTGTAAAATCAGAATAAAAAACACAAACTTTCGTGTTTGATTATACATTAATTAATATTGTTGGATGTGTGCAGATTTTATGCGGTATGAGGGCAGATCAAAGATGATTTGACTTAACACGTTTATTAAGTCAGAATGGAAGTTACACGGTTACACCTGAAATCGCTTGAAATATATCACAGGCAGACAAGTTGCAGGTCTAAACAGGTTATGCATTCACATGTCCAATGCGCAAATGCAATACGTCCGAGCGAACGAATATTAACGAATTTGCACGACAATAGCCGAAAAGTCGAGATCGTCGAGATCTCGACCTCAAGATCGAGATGGATTTTAATTTTGTTGCTCAAGATCAAGATTGGTTTTAATAATAATAAAAAAAAATGTCGAGATCGAGATCATGTAAAATCTCGACAAATCTTGTCTCGCGGCAACACTACGTGTATATACAAAAAGAAGTTACGGATCAGAACATATCGCACCAATGGAAAATACTCCGTTTCTTGCAACAAGTAAAACTATCCCAGATATGTTATAAATACTTTCAAATAGTTCCCTTTCATCTTTTCCATCCGTTCCTGTAACAAAGTAACGTAATTCCGCACACATATTTCAGCTCAGCTGATGTGAGCTCTTTGGCGAGTAGTTGCACAAATACCCGGAAAGCATATCGCGAGTTCGACGGGCTTTCCGTGTCGCCAAGTGCTCCGTCAGGACCTGCTTGCCTTTCTTTCAAATGGAAATTCACCTCCAGAAACGGAGCAAAGAGCATGGAGTAAGGAGCTGTTTACGGCGTCGAACGGAACTACCGACCAGGGAATTAAAAACTAATAAAGTCTTAACGAAAAATTCATGTGGATGTTGTTTACACATCTGAGGAATTTATGCTGCTAGTTTTATTTCGCCAAGCAGCGAGCTTTTGCTCTTGGAATGGAGCAAATGGAATCAAATAAAGAAATAACTTCTCAACATCACCAGAAGTTGAATTCCTTTTATCTATGCCCAGTTTTATAAAAGATGGATAAGTAAATTACTAGCAAAGTAAAATTTACTCTTAAAGTAAAATAGTTTATTCCAGAGATTTTCGTTTTATAAAGCAAGAATAAAAATACTTGCTTAGTAAATCTATACAGAATAAATTACTCCACCGATTTTCGAGGAAGTAAATTTTATTCTGTAGAATAAATTTGACACATCAATATTAATTAAATTAAATTCATTTTAAATTTCATGTCTTGCATTATTTTTACATTTCTTTATTTATATCCAATATATTTGCTTTGCCTATTTCTGTGTAATTTATTCCCCGTTCTCTCTTTTTCGATATTAGTTGACACCTGGCACTTTGACACACTTTATTTTCTATTTTGACTTTTGGATTTATTTCGTGTCAGGAACATACAGAATACAATATTATTAAAACATTCTCCGGCACATTGCTTGGAATAGATCCTCTTCAGTTAGAGATTAACATTATCATCAATAGTGGTTTTAAGGGATACCGTCTAGTAATGTTTTATACTGGTTTTATCAATCTCTCTTATGCTCCAGTAGTGGAAAGATTAGCCTGCATAAGAAACCGTAGCCTGAGTGTACTACGGTATTCACACACTCTTCATGGAGGTTCTTTTTCTTGTCCCCAGTGAAAATTGTAGTTGCAAATTCATAAAAAACAATATTAAATATATATAATTATAGAAAATATTAAAATATTTATATGCAAAAATCACAAAATAATGACAGATGTCACGTCTCTGTCGGTAAATCACTAGGATAAAATATTTACTCTGCAAGTAGTTATTTTACTCTGTAACTTGTTTTATAAAACAGAAATTTTTATTTACTCGTCGATTAAATTTATTTTCAAAATAATAACTCAGCACTTTATTCGATGTTTATAAAACCGGGCATTAGTCGTTATTTCAAATAATTATAAATAAAATAATGTTAAAGCAATCCATGATTCAAGTAAAAAAATCTGATGTGGCCAACACATGCCCGTCAATTCCATGTTTGAAATAGCAATGAACTTTAAGTAAAGTATCACTTCTGGTTGATCATTTGTAAACAAAATCTAATTTGTTGTTCCAATAAATAGAAAAGTCTTTAATACCAAATTTTGGAAAATATTTTATTGTTTTTCCCCGAAAATCTGTTAAGAGCTCCAAATTAAGTACCAATTTCGGTTTTATCATGTAGGTATAGTCAAAATCTAATGTGTTTCAAATTATACACGTGTTTTAAATACCAAATTTGAGAAGTTTTGGATCATGTTTTAATATATTTTTTCAAGAAAATTTGTTTATAGCTTTCTGTAAAGTAGTACTTCCGGTTTATCAATTTTAGAAAACATCTAATATGTCGTTCTCATTAATATAAAAGTCTTAAATACCAAATTTGAAAAGTTTTGGATTGTATCAATTTATTTTTCACGAAAATCTGTTTCAGAGCTGAAATTAGGTGTGATGTGAAAATAGTTTTGGACGACAGACGCGTGAAAATGCTCGTTATCAGAAACCACAGAAATCTCAACATAGCGGGTTAATTTTATTTTAGATACTCCGGAACAAACGCGAATTATTTGTAAATATTCAGTTCATCTCAATATCAGACCAGTTTTACGTAATTGCAGAAGGAAATCACCAAATGTTCCTACCAGCACGACACAAAATCAGTTTCCTAGTCCTCGTTTCTACCTTTCGTCTACATTGACATGTAAGTGTAGTACAGAAGGGCCGCACTAATCGCTACCGCAGATTAGTCGGGAGTTTCAATCGCTCTACCTCTACCTACAACCAGTCCCTGTGCTCTACTGCGCCCGTTAAAAACTCACCTACATCCGCACGACCGCGGTTAATTAAATGAATCAGTCGTAAATTCTCCCAACGAATGGCTTTTTGTTCAATTGGGCCACGATGGTTATTGCCGTACTTGAATTTCAACTTGGAAGATGTACACGAGTATTAATTGTGTATTGCTCTACTTCACACGAGGTGCTATATAATTAAATACATACTAAATCTAAAACCTTCACATGGAACATGATATTGAAGAGAAATTAAATATGACAATTTTGTAAAAGATTATAGAATATCCATTTTTAGACGATGTGTTAAAACAAAGTTACACAGAATTCAATTTTTCTACAGTCTATATACAAAGTAGCCATTTGCGCTCTCTTTTGTCAACGCAAAATGTCACTTTGCCGCTCTAGAGCGACAAAGAAGGAAAAACGCTCGCTCCTCAAATTTCTAACTATACAATGTTGAGAAATGTTACTTGGCTACATTCTTCATGGAAACGTTTAGTCAGGAATTAATGACACTGTAATTACACATTACCCACTTACATAACCAAACAAAATGCCGCACTACTGTGAAAATAAAATAGGGCATTCATTTACAAAAACGAAAGTATAAAATGCTTAGATTAGATTGAAGCAATAGCTCAAGAAG
This sequence comes from Harpalus rubripes, assembly GCA_963082715.1. Lineage (NCBI taxonomy): Eukaryota > Metazoa > Arthropoda > Insecta > Coleoptera > Carabidae > Harpalus > Harpalus rubripes. The sequence continues at coordinate 5,346,506 of OY720450.1, forward strand.
AATGGAAAATACCAAAACTTGGTGCATCTTTGATTCTTGTTCAAAATCGAGACAGTTAAATGAATGATTCATGATAATCGTCAAATCATATGGTATGACTAGCAAATGAAAGTTGACGTTTAGATTATTTAGATTATTAGATTAGATTATTAGTTTATTTCCTATATTTGATTTGAAAGGAAACTGACCCTTATGTATTCCGTTACAGAAGATTAGAAGTGTACTCAATACCAGTTGGCATTTAAAATGATCTTAGCAACAGGATTCAGGGATGTATTTAAAAAAATTAATACCGCAAATTCTAGTTCGTTCGTCTCAGGTGTAAGCAACCCTCGAGTCGAAATTACTGTTAGAGGAAATTAAAAATAATCCTATTTCATAGAATTTGCTAAACGAAAAATGTTTAAAATATTTTAAACGCACCCCTGTTTTGATATTCAGTTATCTTAGTCGGCCATCTATTTTCAGCCAGACATAGTAACGTATTTCTGTGCTTTCTTAGTCCAGTATTGAAATGGGTTCATGCATAAATTTCATACCTGTATATTTTGTACAATTCTATTCTTCTCTAGGGTTTCAAAAGAAACCACATCTATAAAATAATTTAAACGTCAACTTTCATTCGCTGGTCATACCATACTTGAAAATAATATCTAAAAGTGTGTGCTCAATGAACGACGGACAGACACATAAAGAAACATATAGAAGTATCTAAGTCTTATTTGAAACGTTATGATTATGATGATGAAACAGATGCGTTTCTGTGTCCTATAATATCCATTGATGAGACATAGGTTCATAAATTCGAACCAGTAGTGATAGCACGCACTTTAGAATTCTATATTAGAAAACAAGCGAATCCGATTTTATTTTTAAGAATCTTGGTGGCATGCACTTTAGAATAGAACTGTTGCAAGAATTTTTATATGACTTTTAAGTATTAAATTGAAAAGATATTATTGTTTAAAGAGCCTCAACTTTGATATTACAAAATATCCATTAGGTATATTACAATAAATTATTGAAATATGTGTAATATTTTGAAAAACAGTTTAACATGTGACAAACTATCGCCTACTTTTATTTATATAAATAACATAAACTGTTTTCTTATTAGCTATAAATGACGTCACAGGAGTGAGGTGTTGTTTTTTTCTGGCGCCAATCTTTTTATTTAATTATTTACAAAAATAACAATATATTATTATTATTACCTCATTTTCACGGCAGACAATCTCTTTTTATGTTTTCCCGTCCATGCCCAACATTTGTTTCCATACATCAAAGCAGGCACTAGCACTCCATTATTCACACTTAACCGAGCTTCTCTAGATACGTTTACGCATGCTTAACGTGACCATTTTTTTAATAATTGGAAGGTTTATTGGATAAAAAGCTTCAATTGTTTTTAAAAGTTGTTTATTATTGTAACAACTAAAAGACGACGTTTCGGCACATGGTTATGGCCATTTTCAAGTCAGAAAAAATTAAATTTACATTCAGTCAATTTTTAAATTATAAATAAATTTTAAATTTTAAATTACAACCCATAATTGAGTTTGAATTTTGACAACCGCCTGCGCAGGCCGGTGAGTCAACGTCGACTCAATTTAAAAATTGACTGAATGTAAATTTCATTTTTTCTGACTTGAAAATGGCCATAACCATGTGCCGAAACGTCGTCTTTTAGTTGTTACAATAATAAACAACTTTTAAAAACAATTGAAGCTTTTTATCCAATAAACCTTCCAATTAGCAAAATTCACAGCTTCAGAAAATTTACAACAAGTGACCATTTTTTGTTTACCTCAGAACGGAACAGCAATGGGGGTAGAGGGGGGGGGGTTTGGATACGGCGCCGCAGGCGAAATTTTTTTCCATTCAAGGTCAAAAGCCTTTTAATTGAAAGTTACACTTTTTCAAGGGATGTGAAGTTGCACATTTTTCTCCTTTCATGTACAAAAATAAATTTCCAGATCACCGAACATTTTAGAAAAGAGAATATATTTAACGGATTGTTGATTTAGAACAAGCAGATCACAAATACGTACGGTCGTACGTCGTATCACACAGAATATTAACGTCGTATCACACAAAATATCAATAATTGTAAACTGTCAATAAAATTGAGATGAAATGATGAGCCATTTAATTTTGTAAAAAAAAGAACTTATTTTACTATTCAAAAACAAGGACATGGTTACAATGTATTAATAATATGTAACTTGAATTAATATTAGCCGTTAGATTGCAGTTGCAGACGCATTTGTTTTATATTTGTCGGCGGAGCAAATCAGTTTCAAAATGTCGGATCTAGTTTTCAAGAAGGAATGGAGCTCATTACATGATTTGTTGATGTTAGTCTTGGTAATCGAAATAAATCAAAAAACAAGGTACAATAAATTATCGTTTGGTCCGTTTGTAAAAGTTGCACATTTATGCTCTCGCTGGGGACAACGGGGCAGACAGCCAGAAAGCGGGACTGTCCCGCCCAAAGCGCATGCTACCAAATTTTCGCTTCGTGGCGAAAAGCGAAAACAAATGCATGCGTGATATAATTCTAAAATGTGTTTTGTCACTACAGAGACTAAAGAAGGAAATATGGAAACAGTCTTCATATTTTAAAATGTCCCATCTTCATCATCCGTTTCTTCTTATTTCCGCGTTATCTCAGGTTCCCCATGTTCTTCATGCATCGCCCTGTATTGTCTAAGACGGTGAAGACTTATATTGTCTGAGGATTCCTTCGTCCCGTTAATGGAGAACCGTGTGCAAAAAAGTTGACAGAGAAGTGTCCTTATCTATCGTTGATGTTGACTACTTCTAGATTTTAAAACGTCCAATACTCCGAAACAGCAGTTGCCGATTTCCCGCACAATACGCTGTTCAATCATTCTCAACCTCAACTATTCTCGATCGAACTGATGTCACAGCTCTCCTGATTCAGTTTCCTGTGCTTGTGTTGAATGACTGGTAGATCATATCATCCTTGATTTCCACTGGAGCAGGACACACGGGTCTTTCATTTCCGCCGCGATCGCGACACTCTTACTCGAGGCGGGGATATTATTGTTGTGATTCTGTCGTTGCCAAACATGGCTTAATTAATATTGAGATTTAATCAGTTATGAGGCACAAATTGTTTACAGGTAATTTTCTTGATTAGGGTCGTAAGGGTAATGGCAGTTTTTGTTTGTTATCGGAGGGGAGATCAAATGCGATAGAACATTCAAATGATGTGTAGTATAAAGTATGTCCTTTACAAAAATTGAAAGATGGTTTGCAAAAAGATATTATTATTCATAAAATTGTAAACATTCAAAATGAAAAAAATCTGGCCAGCACATTACTTTCGTCAGTTATATGTATTTTGTATAAATATCATACAGAAAGTTCCTTGTAAAAGATTATATTTCTTGTACATTACCTTAAGGCAGTAGTATGTATTTTATACAAAATTCCACACAGAAAGTTTTTAGCAAAAGATCCTATATTTTTAGTAAAATTATAACACATACATACTGCCATACATTTGTTTTTTATGCAAACGTCATTGATACACCTGAGCTTTTTTTGTATAAAAAGTTAGTGTAAAATTAAAATTTTAAATGTTATAAGTACTATAAGTCAATTCTTCATTAAATATTGCGTGTTTTTGGTGTATAATTTCCATTGGGATCTCAAAATTTTGTGTAAAATGTTTGAAGATGAAATTTGATGATGAAAATGTCAAAATTGACAGCTGTCTAAAATAAAATGGTACATGGAAAACGGGTCATGCAGAAGCGTCCTCATCGCGACCCCGGGTACTGGTTTTTAACCAGTAGAATTTTGCAACTATGACCTAGTAGTAGCCAAGTATCAAGTAGAGGATATATGAAGAAACATCAGTTAATGACTTTATATTTAACACATTCTGCTGTCACTATCTACATACTTGTATATACTCTAGCTCGAAACGAATAAATAAAATAAATATATGATATTTAATTTATTTACAATTTTTACCTTCCGTCAGGTAAGGAAGGTATTGTCTTTGGTCAAAAAATTCGATGGTGAGTTTTTGATGAATAAGCACGGTTTAGGGTCCCTAGAATACGATTTTACTATTTTCACGATGATGTCTGTCTGCGTGCGTGCGTGCGTGCGTGTGTGTGTGTGTGTGTGTGTGTGTGTGTGTGTGTGTGTGCGTGCGTGTGTGTGTGTGTGCGTGTGTGTGTGTGCGTGCGTATGCGTGTACGTGTGTGTATGTGTCTGTGTGTGATAAATTTTCTAATGCGATAACTCTAATACTACAATTCCAGAAAAATATAATTCTTTCGTATTCCTCTTCGTCACATCGATGTGAAGAGCTGATTAGATTTTGGTTATAATAGTACCCTCATTTGAAGATTTTAACAGTTTTTCTTGAAAAAGCGATATTAAATATCATTTTTTCACATTACCTATGTATTTAAATTAATAAAAAATAAATGGCGGAAGGTATTGTGTGGCCACATAAGATTTTTTTTAAATAGGCTCCGTATTACACAGTATTATATTATTAAAACTTATTTAAATTATTGCCAAATTTAAAAAGGATAATATTGACTTGTCAAATGTGACATTTCATATGGTTCTGATTCCCATTTTTTTATACTTTTTTTTCAACATTTGTAAGTAATTCATAATATATTTCAGTTAATGAACCTTTTCAATTTAAAGAGATAGAAGATATGCGCAATGGGGATCTGCGCATAGTAAGAACAACTGAGATCTATGGTGTTTGTCTCTAAAAAATTTAGACGTAAAATGTGAGAATATCTCAGATAACTTTAAAAAAAAATCGAAATAAGTTATAAAAGCTTTTATTGAAGTTAAAATGTCTAACGATGCAAATTTTCACTGAGAATACAGGTATTTTAATGACTGCAATATTTTTGACGTTTTGTTTGACAGCCCAACTGGCAGTTGTTCGCGCCATTTTCTTACTATTTGCAGTGATAGAAAGAGATAGCCGTTAAATTGGAAAGGTCCATTGTTATTAAATTATTCAAATCTCTTTTTATACCGAAAATATTTCCATCTAAATGACAACAGTGAAATGTCAAATATGACATTTGTATCGTTCTTCTTCTTAATCTTGTAATAAATCAATACACAGTTGCCAAGGTTACACAACTTGATTTGTGATTCGTGGATTTCATATCCATCCTAGAATGGATATGCAATTATATCCATTCCATTAACTAGCATTGCCTACATATCCATTCTGCAGATTGTGAAGAAATGATAAGTTTTTCAAGTGAGCGTAGAAAAATATATAATAAGCATCAAGGACTTAAAGTGTAATTATACCGCTTTCGCATAATATTGGATATCTCGACTACGCCTCATTCTCATTACCTCTAGCGGTAAACTGTACTTACCGCCCATAATACTCAAATACTATAATATGAAAATTTTGTATGATTGCGCAATTCGTGGAGCGTATCGAAAATTCCAATTAAAAAATCATGTATACTTTAATCGCTGCAACAAACAACTAATTAATTGATATCATTGGTTTAGCCAAATCCACGCAAATCCAATACAAATTAATATCAGTCGTATTAGAGTTGAGTTGATAATTAAAAGCGGACAACAATGCCAGAACAATGCACGAAATTATTGATAGGAGTTATATTAACATTGAATAACCGAATTACACAGTTATTGTGTACTGCTTTAATATTTGATTGATGTGTTTATAGTAATGAATGGTATCTACCAGATCCCACTTAAATCCAGCACCTGGAATGTAACTGCAGACTAAATACAATTAGTGATATACTCGATACGTATTGAATCTAATGGGACTCAGAGCTCAATTGGTTTAGTCTTAATATAAGCGACACAAAATTGATAAGCCCAATATGGATGACGTACTTTTATTATAACTTTAGACTTTCACGGTTTTGTAAATCCGGTTTTCATATTGAATCTGACCATAAAATTGGAATTTCGGTTCCGGAAAATTCACCAGGATCATTCAGAATATTCAGAATCACTGCTATATGCTGATGATTTAATAGTATATTATACGCCAAGGTTGAGAAGATAATCATTATTGACCCAGCGCCAAGATTGTAACACGAGGGCGAAGCCCGAGTGATACAAGGCGCCTGGCCAATAATGATCTTCTCAATCGTGGTTTATATACTATTTTTTTCACTACTAGCTCCTAAATTCTATTTAACGAATTTTATATTAATAATAACATAAGAATTTTGACATTAATATTTATTAATATCTATAAAAACTAAGTAGGCAGAAATAAAATTCTTTTGTTTTTAATATTGTTTTTAATATCTGACATTTCATTTTGGTAACAATAAGTAAACATGTTTGAAGAAAGTAATACGGAAAATTGTACTCCTCCGGAAATTAAAGAAGCGGCACAAAATGTGCAGTTTGATACATTGCTGCCAGAAAAATCTAAACCGATATATATGAAAGTGTATACAAGTTTTAAAGAATGGTGTCTAACAAAAAAGGTGACTAAAATCTCGGAAAATGTACTCCTAGTATATTTCCAGGAGCAAGCACACAATAAAAAGGCTTCAAGCTTATGGGCCATATTTTCCATGCTGAAATCGACTATTTCATTAAAAGAAAATACAGACATTTCAAAATATTTTAAGTTACTTGCATTTTTAAAGCGCCAAAATGCTACATATAAGCCAAAAAAGTCATCTGTATTTTCTAAAGAAGAAATTAATAAATTTCTCATAGAAGCGCCAGATGAAGTCTTCCTATCAACGAAGGTATCCTGTTGTGGTAATAAAATTCCAAAAACTTACTAATTCATACTTTCTTAGGCTATTTTTGTGATTGGAGTGGCTGGCGCTTGTAGAACCGATGAGCTTTGCAATATGCACATGAGAGATGTCGACGTTCGGGATAACATCATCGTCATAAATATAACGAAAAGCAAAAATGGATCCTCGAGAAAATTTGTCTTGGTAGAAACTTTCTGGGTTGAAATAGTTAAAAAATATCTAAGTAAGAGGCCCACTCCTGACATACGGGTTCTGCAGCAATAAATTTAACTTGTCACAATTGGACTATCAATTTCAACTATAAATAGCAAATAAATGTTAGCTGTTTTGTGTTTTTACATAGAAATGTAATTATAACCCTAAAAAAATGTACAATGTAAGATAATTGAAATAATGTTACAATAAACACTTACCTTTTCATAGATTTAACAATAAATAAATACCTAAATTAACATTTCGCATTGTAAATATAATATGAACGCTCGAAAAATTTGATAAGAAATAAGATCGTAGAATATTAAGATTTTTAATCTGAAATTTAACTATTGCCAACTTGAAATTAGGCGGCAAATTTAAATATAATGTTTTCTTTGCGTTTAATAAGTTAAATAAATTCAGAAGCTTGAATTTCTTTAAAAAGTGACAGTTCGCATAATTAACCATGGTCAATAATAATTCATTATTGACCGTTGTTAAGCGTTGCTAAGGAAGCGGTAGAGAAAAACAATTTCACAACTCAATAACAAGTCAATAATGGTATGTTTATAGGCTAGTAGTGAAAAAAATTATTTAAAGTCATTGATACAGTTTCTGATTGCCATCAGCTTCAGAAGGATATTGATAACCTTCTTGCTTGGTGAAATAATTGCGTAGGCTTCCACAGTCTGAGTCATGAGAAATATTCGTTTTCCGGGAATGGACTGTGTCATATTTTGAGTCAGAGCTCAACGTTGCGGCACAGTATGCATAAGTGAAACAGGAAGGAGTGTTCACATCACACTAGATTGTCAGAACACAAACGCTGTCTGCGTAATGGTATGGTATTAACATCTGCGGTCGCAGAACACCAACACAACACAGGACATAACATTTTATTTGAAAATTCCCACATTTTAGCCCCTGTCCCTGAGTTTTACAGACGTAAATACAGAGAAACTTTAGAAATATGGAAACATCCTAATAACATCAATCGGTATGCTGGATATTTCTTGAGCCACATGTGGAAACCGGTGATTCTCGGAACACGACACGCCCAATCTACCATTACGAACTCGATTCTCATTGGTCCTCATTAGCTTTGCTCATCTACCGTATCTTTAGATTAGTATATAACTCTGTCTTCTCGGCCTTCCTTTCGTCACTTGGTTTATTTGGCCTCTAGCGTGGTTGACACGTCGGGTAACCTTGTAAACTGAGTCTCCCCCTCTTGTTGCTTAAACTCGGCCTCTAGCGTGGTTGACACGTTGGGTAACATTGTTTAAGACAGTACTATCCGCCTTGCTCCTGAAGAAGCGGCTGCGGGTGAAACGTTGAGCTCTGCCTCAAAATATGACACAGTCCATTCCCGGAAAACGAATATTTCTTCTAGCTTGGTGCTCATCCTCACGTCTTTTTTTTAATGTCTCAAAGTGTAAAGTTATATCTTAATGAAGCATACTACAGCTATTTCATCTTACTGGATTGGTGACTTTAGTCTTAATATAGTTAATACTCATAACGACTTGGGAGTTATATTTGATCCCAGATTACATTTCGGTCTTCATTATTATTATTATATAGTGAATACATCCTATAAAACATTAGGTTTCATTATAAGAAATTCACGTAACTTCACTAATATCACAACTGTCAAGTCCTTATACTTTTCTCTAGTTAGATCCAAGCTTGAGTATTGCCTGATTATCTGGAATCCCATGTAACATACTCATAGTACCAAATTGAATAGAAACAAAGAAAATTTGTACGATATTGCGCGATAAAATCTTGTCTTCTTTTTAATTCATTTACTTAAAGTAACTCCGTTACTTTATCAAATTTAAATATGCAAACATTGGATTCTATACGTAAGATTCGCTCATGCTTATATTTACATGGGTTACTGCGAAATGTTATAGATGACGTTAATTCAATGATTTAGGGGCCTATTCAAAACTCAATATTTGTGTAGTCGTTATAGTCTTTATGGTTGTTATGTACTATAAAGATTGATAAAATCGAATTTGATATTCTCAGTATTGAAAGTGGTTACTGTCAACAATTGTTAAGCGTTTTGACAGTCTTTATCATAACGACTGCTAAAACTATGTACTTATGGTTGTTATCACGTTGTTATTTGACATGTGACAGGTTATTATATCAATCAAATATTATTAATATTGACCTTTCTGCCAAATATTGGTGTTTTTATATTTTAGCAGGATGCAGTTTATTATACCTATAGATTCTGCTTCGACTTGAATAATGATCGTAAGAACGATAAAGACTGTGGTAGAAGAAAGTTACTTTTGATAACCTGTGGTATTCTTGAAAACTCTGTTTGATGTGTAATGTTTCTATTACATATTCAGTCAAAATAGAAAATTTAAATCTTCCCATAAATTTTCAGTCACGTTGAGATCATTTGTAGGAACAAACCCATGCTAAATAATATAGAAAATTCCAATTCTGACAAAAATATATTGTTCTTTAATTGTTTTGGGAAAACGTTTGCGTACTATATATAATTAACAATTCATTATTTAAAAAAAATTTAAAGCGTTGACAGATAAGATTAAGATTAGATTAGCTTCATATATGTATAATGAAGTTAGTTATTGTCAAATAATCTGGTTCATTCAAAAGGATTATTTTGTAAAGATTGTTAATAAAACCGACGTAGGTTTTGAATTGGCAAATTCATAAATATTGTTACAAGTATCTTTATGATAACAATCTTTATATGCATAGTAACATTTATGACTGTATTTCTCTGAATAGGCCACATAATATTCTGCGGTTGGCATCTAGGTCTTATACGAGTATAACGTTTTGCTAGTCTATGTAGAAAAAAATATGAAACTAGAGATCCAGTTAGACGGTTATGTCTAATATATAATGAAGTCGAAAGTATTATGAATGATAAAATAGTATATCAAAGAACGTGTTTTATAAGACATGTTTTTTTCGCACGCGTCAAAATTTAGAAAACGAGCGTTAGCGAGTTTTCTAATTGACAAGTGTGAAAGAAAGTCTTATAAAATGAGTTCTTTATACTATTTTTTATATTTTGCGCCTTCTACAATTAACATTTACTTACTCAATTTGTGTTTATATTTGCAACCATTTGTACATTTTCATGTAAATAAGCTTCCCTAAATAAAAATAATAATAAAATAATATCTCGGACACGAAAAGAGATATCGACCTGTGGTTTTAAAATCTTAAATCTACACTCTTCAAACTACTTAAATACAAATTTTCAGAATTTTTATTTTTTAAAAAATTTCCACCCTTTTTTAAACAACACCATCCTCACACCCAAAAATGGGTGTGCAGTACACATTCAACGACTTCACCAGTAAATTTCTCGTACCAAAAACCATAAGTATACCAATTTTCATCAAAATATTCCAACGGATACATTAATTATTAAACATTCCTTAAAATTGTCAAAAACTGAAAAAATCGCAAGGGGTACCTTAGACTTCTTGCGATTTTTGGTCATTTTCAGACTTTTCCATCTGGAGATTGTAATAGTTGTTCAAAAATTATGAAAATTGGTATGCTTATGTAATTTTGCTCGTAGAATCTAATGGTGATATCGCCAGCGGTGTATAATTGACCATTTTTGGGATATGCCCCAAAAATGGGCATTTTTGAGCAAAGTTTTGAGGCCGAATATCTCGGACACGAAAAGAGATATCGACCTGTGGTTTTAAAATCTTAAATCTACGCCCTTCAAACTAGTTAAATACAAATTTTCAGAATTTTGAATTTTTTAAAAATTTCCACCCTATTTTAAACCACACCATCCTCATACCCAAAAATGGGTGTGCAGTACACATTCAACGACTTCACCAGTAAATTTCTCGTACCAAAAAACATAAGTATACCAATTTTCATCAAAATATTCCAACGGATACATTAATTATTAAACATTCCTTAAAATTATCAAGAATATGACCTAAAAATGGGCATTTTTGAGCAAAGTTTTGAGGCCGAATATCTCGGACACGAAAAGAGATATCGACCTGTGGTTTTAAAATCTTAAATCTACACCCTGCAAACTACATAAAAACAAATTTTCAGAATTTTTAATTTTTTAAAAATTTCCATTCTTTTTTAAACCACACAATCCTCATACCCAAAAATGGCTGTGTGGTACACCTTCAACGACCTCACCAGTAAATTCCTCGTACCAAAAACATAAGTATACCAATTTTCATCAAAATATTCCAACGGATACATTAATTATTAAACATTCCTTAAAATTGTCCCTAAATAAAAAAAAATAATAATTTCGACATTATATTATTAAAATGAATTGTCAATTAACTACAAATAAATTAGGTAAAAATGGGTTAAAGAAACGTCATCTAGTACCAACCGTCTAAAACAAAAAATTGCGTATCGAAATATAGGTCATTATGATACGCAATTGCGTATCGTAATGACTTCATTATGAACGCAAAATATAAAATGGATATTTTTAGTTTTTGCTATAGTCGATTAAAAATAGATACTGCTAAATATTTCTGAAACTATAAGGATTTTTGAAAAATAAATCAAATTTTACCTCTTGCAATCGCCTCTGTCGTGTTTTGGCTTAAAATTTGACATATCAAAATTTCAAACCATTAGACTCTTTCAAAATTAAATCAATTTTGGCAAAAAATAGACAATGCTTAATATATCTGAAACCAAGGATTAAAAAAAATATATATCAAATTTTAGGTATATAGGTGGCAATGAGCAAACAATGTAGATTTATAGGTCTTCTAAACGACTTGTTTGCAGTATTTAACAGTGCTTTTATAGACTCATCCGATCACCGAAATAGAAAATAGTACATTAAAACACAAGTATCATAAGGCAATCTGTTAACGTACGAGTCCAAGTTTGGAAAACGAGCCGCCAGGCGAGTTTTACAAAGGACGAGTGCGTCAACAGGCCTTATGATACATGTTTTTTATACTATTTTTTCTATTGAGGTAATTTTACAATTAGATTTAAAAAAAGGACTTGTCAAAAGTATGAGTTGGTGTTTTTTTATCAGTTATGTTGGTAGCGCTTCCCGCTAAAAATTGAAATTTCACATTTTGACAGTTTGTGTATCTTGTGATTTTGTCTGATTGTTTACATTAAAACATTGTATCAAGCATTATACAATTATGAAATAGGAAAACCAATACATACAATGAACTCCAAGGTTTCTTAATGAACCATCCTGATTTGAGATGAGATATCGGTGGTTCGTGTTGGTTACTATCATAAATAAAACTTGAATATGGGATTGAAGGACATTATGTGGACCATCGAGCCTTTTTATTGAGAAAACAACATATAAATAAAACTCTTTAAATAATGAAATACTTTAATGAACAATTTATTATTTATTAATTACTTTCCACTTCAACACTCACTGCTCAGTTGCACAGATAACGGCAACAGCTGTTCTTACAATTTTTAATACAAAACATAATATGGCATATATTCGATAGTTCACCACAACGTGGATCTGGAAATCATGGATTAAAACGTCAACTTTTCATATTTGTTTGCTAGTAGCCGCCACAAATTGAGTAGACAGTGTCAACATTTTCAAGTAACGTGCATCATACATTTCATAACCTGCATGGAATAACAATACATTCAATTCAAAATTGCATTACCATAAATGTAAATCGTAATAAATAAAACTTACCGTTTTAATTATTTTGAAAAAGTTAACCTGAGCGCATTGTTTCTTATTTCATAATTTTTTTGTTGAAATTTTAACTTCACAGATTCTTATTCTTTCTTAACTAACACAGCTATAGCTATAAATTTATTTTCTTTCTAGTCCTATCACCTAGAGAAAGGATAAAAATCCACAATTAGAAATAATATTTCAACACAAATAATTTACCATTTTGAGGTTATCTGTCAGTTATGAAAGCATGACTACCACCTCTAGAACATGAAAGGCGCCAAAAACAGTACGTTTATAGATTTTCTAAACGTCGTGTTTTCAGTGATAAACAGTGCTTTTATAGGCGGTGTGCACAAAAGTAGTCAGCGCCGACAGCGGACGAAAATGACAAAAGTGGTTACTCATTGACTACGTTTACACCGTGCGTACTATTCTGATACGCAGACTAAGTGTATACTAAAATTGATCTTAGTATGGTATGTTTACACCGGTATTTAAATAAACATACTAAATATTTTGGTACGTTATGTGCGCTTGCGTAGATTTAACTGTCAGAGTCAGCATAACCTAAAATTACTTAATAAGGAAAAATAGTTGTGAATATATGTAATTTACCTCGCCGCACTATTAAAATTGTAAATATTACTAAACTTACACAATTTTCCTAAATGTTAATACACAATTTAACTGAATTAAACGTAGTTATAGATGGCAGAAAAATCGCATTGGTACGCTTTCTGTTTACATCGTGCATGAGTAAGGTCTGGTACATCCCCCTTTGAACGTACCAAAAATGTGTACCAATTGCGTACCAAAGGTTTGGTACATAGTGTTTACACCATTCGACGCCATCTTGTTACGTCACTTGGTATGCAGACTAAATGTTTAGTACGCGTGGTGTAAACGTACCCATTGAAACATAACAAGGTTATGTTTTATGTCAGAATAATTTTAAAATAACTATTTTATAAAATGTTTGCAATGAATGCGAATGATAGGACGTCAAATATTATGTGATGCAGTGGGAGATGTAATAATTCCGACAAAATTACCGATTGAAGTATCAAATTTTATAAATTTCCTAGAATATTATATGAGGAATATATGCGTAAGAAAATAACTTTTCAACAGATATCTGCTACTAACATGAACAATTCTTTTAGGTTAACATATTTTCTCATTACTTATCGTATGAATAAAATTCAAACAATGGTCGTATGATTGAAACAATGAATTATAGAAAAATGTCTTTCTTAAGTTAAAATTTGAACAAAATATAATAAAAGAAGCAGAAAATTATCTTAAAATTGTATAATACTTGCAGTTGTATCATATAGAAGGTCTATTTTTGACATAATTAGTCTATTTACTATATATTTTGTACATGTAATGTTAATGTTAAAAGTAAAAATTCACATGGTTCGTATTTTTCGTGTATTCTCCATTCCGAGCTTGTGCAACTGATTCCATTTAGAGCCTGGTATATTTTTAATGAAGAATATTCATCAATTATTGCGAATATAAAAGAAATATGCTAACATCATCCACTGATATCGTTAAATGCAGAAATTTTCTTCTTTCCAATCATCCAAGTTTTCCAACTCATTAATCGCAAGTTCCAGGTATTCTGCATCTTATAATATTTAACTAATATTATAAATTATAATATAAAACTAAGTATGATAAAATGGTTTACAGAAATCACATATATTATGAGAAAAATTATATTTTCTGTCACAGTACCTTCGCTGGTATTTTGACTTTTTTGATTCACATATAACTTTTTAAATAATTTTTTTATTCATTTCAATATACTATGACGTATAATATTCATATACAACAGCAAAAACTCAAAATAAAATAGTAAATTGTATCACTTTCTCGAAATGTCAAAATTTATTAAGTACCCAAAAATGCCAAAGTAGCCGTTAGAGGCGCTGACGCTCAAAATGTGCACATCGCCTATAGAAACATAAGAACACCGAAATAGAAAAAAAAATATTAAAGTGTTATTATATTTTTGTAATATTATACCGTTAAGTGGTTTATCTAATGAAATAAAGAACTTTCAATTTAAACCAAATAAAATCTTGTCCATTTCCCGCTGAAATGACCTCGCGGCAGGTCGATCGTTGATTGTTCTGTTCCTGGTTGGATGTCGTCAGGGATCCGGTGATGCAGGAAACGAGACGCGACTGGCGTTTGTTACAAATCAAGTCGGCGCTGGTCAGCACTGTGTCACTTTCCAGGGGCGACGCTTGGCCGTTGTTTCAAGAGGGGGATGAGGCACTAGAGTCAGCAAATCCTTCAACTGAGGTGAGAGAAAATGCTTTGGGATGGGAATAGACATTGGACAGTTTAGGAAATGAGAAGATAGGAAATTTCTAATCGTACAAAAAAAAATTGATGTGGCCAGCACATTACCTTCCGTCAGTTGCGTCAGTTCTATGTATTTTATAAAAATTCCATACAGACAGTTTCTTGCGAAAGACTCCTATATTTCCAGTACATTACCTTCCCTCAGTTCTATGTATTTTGTAAAAATTCCATACAGAAAGTTTCTTAGAATTGATTCCATATTTGCAGTAAAATTATAAAACAAACATACTATGTTAATCGCACTTGACAATGACATGTGTCTATCAGAATTTTTACCTCCCGCTACCCTTGGTAAGGGAGGTATAGGGATCGTACTAAAAATCGCATATCGAGATTTTGGTAAATGACCACGTTTTAAGAATCCAATTTTAACATTTTCACGATGATGTAGGTGTGTATGTATGTGTGTATGTGTGTATGTATGTGTGTATGTGTGTGTGGATCCCATTAGATTTTGGTGAAATTAGGATAACCGGAAATGGCACTTTACTAAAAGCTCAAAATAGTTTTTCTTTGAAAAATACCTTTAAATGTTATTTTTTCGAGATTATTGTTATTATAAAAATTAAAGATTATTAAATTTTCTATAGATTTGCTTTAATACTTTTTCTATATATTTTATGGATAAATTTTAAAAATTATCTATAATTTAAATCCTAGAGCCTACGTTTTAAACACACAAAATTGAGTTATTCAAATGTATGTAATTGAGAGATAAATATCACTATCAAAGAACTAATCATTTCAAAATAATATTAGTAACGTTTTAAAAAGGAAAAAGTAAATAGAAAATTAGAAAAGGAATTCAATAGTTTCCACCATAAGTAAATATGTAGGTATGTATTTAGATTAATAAAAATTAACGATTCCCAAAAATATTTAACCTAATCCTCATTTTTGGATTTGTGAATTCTATTCTATCTCGGTATTTAAAATTTAATCATTTTATTATAGTTCCGGTGGCCCAATGATTAGAGCAACGCCTCATGTCATGAATGCCCTCGGGGCTCTGGGTTCGAATCTCACTAAGGCATAGATGTGTGTCAATGTGAACCCATTCTGTAATTGGGATTTAATCCTGCTAAGGGGTTTAAAAAAGGTAGTTACTTGGGTTAGATTAGATTATATTTTAAGAAATAAACTGTCAAAATTAGAGTAAAATTCGCTACTCCAAAAACTTAATCTTTTTTGTGGCTCGGGCTGTAAATGGCAGGAGGTATTGTGTTGGCCACAACAGATTTTTTTATTTATATTAGCTGTTTCCAGTGTTATTACATAGCTGGCTGCTTTATGAAACTTAATTTTATTATGATTTTTTAATTCAATATTTATTGAATATGAAGTATAAAATGTAATTACATCGTATAGAGAATAAAATATTCCTTAATATATATATATATACAAACATACATACGCACAGACACACAGACATCATCGCAAAAATAGTAAAATATATATATATACAAACATACACACACACACACACGCACAATTAAATATATATATATATATATATATATATATATATATATATATATATATATATATATACAGTGGACCCCCGGTAATCCGACAAACGTTATGCAGGGCAGTGTCGGACTATCGAATTTGTCGGATTATAGAGTACTGCCTAAGACACCCTATAGTCCGGAATTTTTTACAAACGAGTACCTTGTAATCCGACAAATTACAGATCCAGTGATAAGATTCTATATGTTATACTCTGAAGTACAAATCATACTTCATTATGTATGTCAAATTTAGTGCTATAGAACTTACAGACAATAATAACTTTACGTTAGGAAATATTTAATTGTGTACAAACAAATGTACATACTAAAATAATCAAAAATTACGAATAAAAATCATACTATGAATCAATCATCATCAAATTAATACATACGCGTCGAGCACATTAGTGGTGGGGTCATGTCGGATTACAGGGGGTGCCGGATTAGCCAGGGGCCGGATTACCGAGGGTCCACTGTATATATATATATATATATATATATATATATATATATATATATATATATATATATATATATATATATACAAACATACATACGCACAGACACACAGACATCATCGCAAAAATAGTAAAATCGTATTCTAGGGACTCTAAAACGTGCTTATTCATTAAAAATTAACCATCAAATTTTTTGACCAAAAACAATACCTTCCTTATCTAAAGGTATGACCGAAGGTAAAAACGTTGATAGGTACTACCAAATAATTGGGATATAATTTAACATTTCTATGATTTGCGAAATGAAATACAGCGTTTCAATTATCTTTGAATATTTAATTATAGTTTAATAAACCTTTATTTTAATTAATAATAATTGTCTGATATTTACACTTCACCCAAATAAATAAAAACGTTACAATATTTTGTCCCTGATGATATTTGTAAAAATAACTGTATAACAAAACATTTAATATTATTTCGTGTAGCAAGGTGAATTAAATTTTTATTTTTTATTGTTTTAATTTGAATGCAGTACGTACATTCACAACTCCTCATGAATGTTTTAGCTATAATAACGTCAGAATATTAGATATAAAGCAAGATAAATTTAGCATTTAATGATTTATACTTCCTCTTTTATAATCTCCACGATATTAAGTAAAAGGTGAAGTTCCTTCACACTGCAGTAATCCATAACCTCGCTTTGCCGTCCATATTGATCGTTTCGCTATCTCTGCTTAAAAAATAATAAGCCATCTTAATGTATTCTGCACGACCGTCCTCACAGACAATTCCCGAGTAATGGAAAAGCGTTATAATTCACGATAACCAGCCCCGTAACAAGCTCGTATATCTTATAAGAAGCTCCTTAAATTATTCATTCCATTATAAAACAGCTAAGCTCGGATTTAAGTCCCACCTTAAGTGTGACTTGTAACCGGAGCAAGCAAGGAGATTACGCTTCGTGGGGGACAAATTACGTTCTGTTCAACATGGGCACAATCAAATTTACAGTGTAACATTAAACGCAGAACAAAATGTTTTGGTTTGACTTCTACCATATAAGATTGTAATAGTTAATGAGTTATTTTTTCCTCCATTTTGTTAGCTGACAGATTAATAAATAAGTATATATCAAAGGGCCTAGATGTGACCCTTGAGGAACGCCAGAAGTTACGTCCTGAATGCCGTACTATATGAACACTAGTCAACAATCACAAACATAAAACACGAAAAAAATCTGATGTGGCCAACACATGACCTCCCGTCAATTTTATGTTTGAAATAGCAATGAACTTTAAGTAAATGGTCAGTCCCGGAAACGGACGCTGGAGAATACCAAAATCTCATTTCATACGTTTTGATTGCCGCAAACGTATACGTTTAGATTCGAGAATAGAAGCCCTGGTAGTACGCATAAAACGAAAAATATTTTTAAATACAAATACATATATTCATGTCTCACTGCAAAATAATTATTTTAATATAAATTATGTACAATACATACATTTTCTTTATATTCAATATCCTGAATTTTTTTCTATTTTCCTTTTCTTTTTCTTTTATTGGTCATTTTTTCACAAATTCCTTTTTTATTCTTTTTTTAGGTATATTCTTTTGCGTTGTTGACTTTTTATTTATTTTCATAATCTTCATAATAGCTTTATTCTTTTTGAACAAAATCTCAGCTCATCTCAGATCACTTCAGATAAACTCAGGAAATCGTTGTTCTTTCGGACACAACTGATTTGAGTTGTTCTGAGTAAACTCATTTCCCCCCTTTCCGATGCTACACTACCAGTTTACAAAACTCAAAATAATTTGAAACACTCAGTTTGCATTTTGAGGTCATATAATTCATACAGATATACTTACAAGTAATATATTTTCAACATTATCCATTTTTCGTTTATAAACAATATCATAGATCAGAAAAATGTCAATAAATTTGACAGCTGTTACAGCTAATACTATCGGTAAAGAAGAAAATGATAAAATGGAATAAAGCCTGTTCTTTTTGCAAAATCACAACTCACTTTAGCTCAACTCAGTTATGTACTGAGCTGAGATACAATTGGTTTAAAAAGAATACAGCTAATGTATAAATATTTTTGACAGTGGCATACAAATATTTTTGACAGTGACATTTATGTGTCAATTACAAACATTTGAATTTCTTGCCTTGAAGTAGTTTGATCTGAGAATTTTTACATCAAATTATTTTATATGCATTTCTTTATCTCTAAATCTATAGAAGATATAATAATGAATTTATATTTATCAAATAAAGAATTTAACGTTCTTTAATATAAGTATTAACATAAATTTTCGATAAATAATATTTAGATGATTTTTTTCTTGTAACTACTACTTCCGGTTGTCCAATTGTTACCAAAACTAAATCAACTCTTCCCATTATTGTTAGATTGAGGAATCCGTAGTTAAAAATGTCTTAAGTCTTATAGTATTTGAGAAATCGTGGATCCAACATCCACATATCCACACACACATACACACACACACACACACACACACACACACACAATCACACACACACACACACACACACACACACACACACACACACACACACACACACACACACACACACATACGGACATCATCGTAAAAATGTTATAATCAGATTCTAGGGACCTTAAAACGTACTTATTCACTAAAATCTGGATATGCGATTTTTAGGTCGAATCCAATACCTCTCCTAGCGAGAGGTAAAAATCTGATGTGGCCAACACATGACCTCCCGTCAATTCCATGTTTGAAATAGCAATGAATTTTAAGTAAAGTATCACTTCCGGTTGATCGTTCGTAAACAAAATCTAATTTGTTGTTCCAATAAATAGAAAAATCTGTAATACCAAATTTTGGATTATATTTTATTATTTTTCCTCGAAAATCTGTTAAGAGCTCCAAATTAAGTACCACTTCCTGTTTATCATATAGGCATAGTCTAAAATCTAATAAAAATTAATAATAGATGGAGTCTAAGGTTAAATTTAACTAAAACTATTATAATTACCCCTTAACCTTAAAATTAATTTTAATAAAAACTAGATACGTATTTCGAAAACTAAGTTCTCATCATCAGTAATACAACAAGTGAAAAGTTAAACAGAGTAGTCAAGATTACTCAACATGTCAACCATGCCAGAGGTCCTAACAACTCTGAAAAACAAGGGAGAGAACTGGGATTATATAGGGATGGGAGTCACAGGTGAATGATTACCTATAAACTAAGATAATTTTCGTCCAATAATGAGTCATTAAATAATAAATCGTCCAATAAAATTTAACTTTGTAATAAATTGAAAAGTTTTGAGTTTGGTATGGAGCCGAGATCTGCGTTCATCAAATTATTTTTATATTTATTTATTATTAAACTCTCGTATGCATCTAAATATCTATCATTATTAATATGTTTTAAAAGTTTAATATTAGAATTGTTAACTTTGTGATTATTAATGAACATATGTTGAGCTACGCTAGATTTTTCTGGATTACCGCTTTTTAGATGATAAAAATGTTCTTTAAACCGAGTGTCAATTTGTCTTTTAGTTTGACCGATGTAAACTTTATTACAATCATTACAACTAATTTTATAAATACCGGATTTTTTGTTAGTATCTATTTTATCTTTAGGGTTACCTAATAACGATTTAATGGTATTATTTGATTTGTAAGTTACTGTTAAATTATGATTTTTAAAAATTTTGTTTAAACTTTTGGAAGCTTTATCGTACGGTAGTGTTATGTATTTATTATTATTTTTATTATTAGATGGCGTTAGCGTTGTAAAATTAGAAATGGATTGGCGATTTTTAAATTTATGAACTAATTTATCGATAGTTTTAACCGGGAAGCCGTTATACTTAGCTATTTCTTTAATATAGTTTAGTTCAGTTTTAAATCGTTTTTTGTTTAAAGGAAATTTAGTTAATCTGTTTATTAAGAAATTAAACGAAGCTAATTTATGTTGCCAAAAATGATTTGAGTCAGCTGTTATAAATCTATTAGTGTTCGTGGATTTTCTATAGATATCAAAATCTAATTTGTTTTTGTTTCTAATAACCAGTACGTCCAAAAAAGGTAACTGTTCATTGGTTTCTTTTTCGATTGTAAATTTAATTGATGGGAAAACTGAATTTAAACTGTCCAGAAACTTTTTCAAATCGCATTTATTGGTATTAACTATGGCAAAAATATCATCTACATATATAATCCAAACTCTAGGAAAATAATTGTTGTTTTTCTTAAACTCAACTCTGGCATGGTTGACATGTTGAGTAATCTTGACTACTCTGTTTAACTTTTCACTTGTTGTATTGATGATGATGAGAACTTAGTCTGGAAATACGTATCTAGTTTTTATTAAAATTAATTTTAAGGTTAAGGGATAATTATAATAGTTTTAGCTAAAATCTAATGTTGTTTCAAATTATACACGTGTTGTAAATACCAAATTTGAGAAGTTTTGGGTCATGTTTTAATATATTTTTTAAAGAAAATCTGTTTATAGCTTCCTGTGATGTAGTATTTCCTGTTTATCAATTTTAGAAAACATCTATTATGTCGTTCTCATTAATATAAAAATCTTAAATTCCAAATTTGAAAAGTTTTGGATTGTATTAATTTATTTTTCACGAAAATCTGTTCAGAGCTACAAATAAAGTGTCACTTCCGGTTTATCAATTTAGCCAAAATCTAAAATGTTGCTTCCCGTTATATAAAAGTCTTAAATACTAAATTTGACAAGTTTTGGAGTATATCATACACTTGAATAGAAATAAGGCAATATAGAATTAGATAGAAAGTTTATGTATAAAGAAACTTGATAAGAGTGATACAATATTTTGTATATAGATGTTATCCATTTGTTTTCATTTGCAAGCCGTTTTCATATATGCATATACCCTATTATCTCTGAAATATATTCTTATTTAATTTAGCAGAGAATATTTAACCCTATTCACATGAATATACAGTCTTCCTTTTAAAATCGACGTACAAAGCTATCAACAAACATCCCTTAAATTTCACTTTCCAATTATTTAAATACAAAACATAATTCCCAGCATAATAAAGACAAATTCGTATAATATCCCTCGGTAAGTAATTACCTAAATTAAAAACTCATATTCAGAGGAAATAAAACACAAAGGCTTACCGCAAAATTAATCATTTGAGGAACAAAGGAACCTATCCGCGTATGTGTGTGTAAGCTATAGACAAGTTGCTTCCACTTCCCCGTTCGATTGGGCAAAAGAGAATTTAGTTCTAAATAAGATATTTGGCTGGTTCATAAACTACAAATGATGTCGAAATACACAAAAGCTTTGAGCTTAAGTAAACGGACCCCTTTGTAAGGAGAACTCTGTATAGTCTAACTACTTTAGCAGCGCGGAGTACAATGCTGTGGATTGTTCTCAAGCATTCCTCTATCGAAAACTCGCTTTTAATCAAGAAACCTTCGACTTGCACGCCTATTAAGTATGGGGAATGCTAACTTCTTCAATCGATCGCTCTTTCGATTATTCACAACAATAATTCCATTAACTTTCAATAAAATACTGCGGTACATTTGTTGTCTTCATATGAGAATTTTACTGAGTTTACATGTAGCTTTTAAAATCGTTTTCAAAACGTTTTTAGTTTTGAAAACGCCATGTATTCACCCCAGTTAAAATCACGGTTAATAAAACTATTGTCGCCCCAGAAAAGTAAAGGATGTTATATTAAGCGTCGATGGGAGCCAACAGGGAGAGAAGCGGAGTGATTGGTTGCCGGCGGGTTACCAGTGTAGCGGTTTTTATGACAATCTTACTTAAATAGTGGCATATTTTTAATGAAAAAGTGTAGGTACTTTTAGTTACAAAATAGTAAATATATTAAAGAACGTGTTTTATAAGACATGATTTTTTCGCACGCGTCAAAATTTCTAAAAAAAAATTTCTACTTGACAAGTGCGAAAGAAAGTCTTATAAAATGAGTTTTTATATTTTGCACCTTCTACAATAACATTTACTTACTCAATTTGTGATTATATTTGTAACCATTTGTACATTTTCATGTAAATAATCTTCCCTAAATAAAAAAATCTGATGTGACCAGCACATTACCTTCCGTCAGTTCCTTAAGGCAGTTGTATGCATTTTGTACTAATTCCATACAAAAAGTTTCTAACAAAAGATCCTATATTTCCAGTAAAATTATAACATAAACATACTGTCAACTGCACTTGACACTGACACCTTTCAATCAGAATTTTCTTAATGTATCGCAGCTGTTTCCAGAGTTATAGCAAAGCTGACTAATATATATGATATTTAATTTCTTTATAATTTTTTAACTCTATATCCATTTAATATGAAGTATAAAATGCATTCAAATCGTATAGAGAATAAATAATTCTTTAATATTTATAATAACATTAAATGTGAAAAAATGATATTTAACATCGTTTTTGCAAGAAAAACTGTTAAAATCTTCAAATGAGGGTACCTCCGGTTGACCAATTATAACCAAAATCTAATCAGCTCTGCATATGGATGTAACGACGAGGAATACGAAAGAATTATAATTTTTGGAATTGTAGTATTAGAGTTATCGCATTAGAAAATTTTGTCACACACAGACACACACACACACACACACACACGCACGCACGCACGCACGCACGCACGCACGCACGCACGCACGCACGCACGACGCACGCACGCACGCACGCACGCACGCACGCTCGCGCGCGCACGCGCACGCACACACACACACACACACACACACACACACACACACACACACACACACACACACACACACACACACACACACACACACACACACACACACACACACACACACACACACACACACACACACACACACACACACACACACACACACACACACACACACACACACACACACACACACACACACACACACACACACACACACACACACACACACACACACACACACACACACACACACACACACACACACACACACACACACACACACACACACACACACACACACACACACACACACACACACACACACACACACACACACACACACACACACACACACACACACACACACACACACACACACACACACACACACACACACACACACACACACACACACACACACACACACACACACACACACACACACACACACACACACACACACACACACACACACACACACACACACACACACACACACACACACACACACACACACACACACACACACACACACACACACACACACACACACACACACACACACACACACACACACACACACACACACACACACACACACACACACACACACACACACACACACACACACACACACACACACACACACACACACACACACACACACACACACACACACACACACACACACACACACACACACACACACACACACACACACACACACACACACACACACACACACACACACACACACACACACACACACACACACACACACACACACACACACACACACACACACACACACACACACACACACACACACACACACACACACACACACACACACACACACACACACACACACACACACACACACACACACACACACACACACACACACACACACACACACACACACACACACACACACACACACACACACACACACACACACACACACACACACACACACACACACACACACACACACACACACACACACACACACACACACACACACACACACACACACACACACACACACACACACACACACACACACACACACACACACACACACACACACACACACACACACACACACACACACACACACACACACACACACACACACACACACACACACACACACACACACACACACACACACACACACACACACACACACACACACACACACACACACACACACACACACACACACACACACACACACACACACACACACACACACACACACACACACACACACACACACACACACACACACACACACACACACACACACACACACACACACACACACACACACACACACACACACACACACACACACACACACACACACACACACACACACACACACACACACACACACACACACACACACACACACACACACACACACACACACACACACACACACACACACACACACACACACACACACACACACACACACACACACACACACACACACACACACACACACACACACACACACACACACACACACACACACACACACACACACACACACACACACACACACATACAGACATCATCGTAAAAATAGTAAAATCGTTTTCTAGGGACCCTAAAACGTGCTTATTTGTCAAAAACTCACCACCGAATTTTTTGACCAAAGACAATACCTTCCTTACCTAAAGGTGACGGAAGGTAAAAACAAAAAAAATAATAAAATAATATCTCGGCCACGAAAAGAGATATCGACCTGTGGTTTTAAAATCTTAAATCTACACCCTTCAATTTAAAAACAAATTTTCAGAATTTTAAATTTTTTAAAAATTTCCACCTTTTTTTAAACCACACCATCCTCATTCCCAAAAATGGATTTGCGGTACACCTTCAACGACCTCACCAGTAAATTCCTCGTACCAAAAAACATAAGTATACCTATTTTCATCAAAATATTCCAACGGATACATTAATTATTAAACATTCCTTAAAATTGTCAAAAACTGAAAAATCGCAAGGGGTACACCTAAGATTTTTTGCGATTTTTGGCCATTTTCAGACTTTTCCTTCTGGAGATTGTAATAGTTGTTCAAAAATTATGAAAATTGGTATGACCCAAAAATGGGCATTTTTGAGCAAAGTTTTGAGGCCGAATATCTCGGTCACGAAAAGAGATATTGACCTGTGGTTTTAAAATCTTAAATCTACATCCTTCAAACTACTTAAATACAAATTTTAAGAATTTTTTTTTTTAAATTTCCACCTTTTTTTAAACCACACCATCCTCATACCCAAAAATGGGTGTGCGGTACACCTTCAACGACCTCACCAGTAAATTCCTCGCACCAAAAAACATAAGTATACCTATTTTCATCAAAATATTCCAACGGATACCTTAATTATTAAACATTCCTTAAAATTGTCAAAAACTGAAAAATCGCAAGGGGTACACCTTAGATTTTTTGCGATTTTTGGCCATTTTCAGACTTTTCCTTCTGGAGATTGTAATTTTGCTCGTAGAATCTAATGGTGATATCGCCAGCGGTGTATAATTGACCATTTTTGGGATATGACCCAAAAATGGGCATTTTTGAGCAAAGTTTTGAGGCCGAATATCTCGGTCACGAAAAGAGATATTGACCTGTGGTTTTAAAATCTTAAATCTACATCCTTCAAACTACTTAAATACAAATTTGCAGAATTTTGAATTTTTTAAAAATTTCCACCCTTTTTTAAACCACACTACCCTTATACCCAAAAATGGGTGTGCGGTACACCTTCAACGACCTCACCAGTAAATTCCTCGTACCAAAAAACATAAGTATACCAATTTTCATCGAAATATTCCAACGGATACATTAATTATTAAACATTCCTTAAAATTGTCCTTAAATAAAAAATAAAAAAATAATAATTTCGACATTATATTATTAAAATGAATTGTCAATTAACTAAAAATAAATTCGGTAAAAATGGGTTAAAGAAACGTCATCTAGTACCAACCGTCTAAAACAAAAAATTGCGTATCGTAATGACTTCATTATGAACGCAAAATATAAAAAATATTTTAATATTTAATTCGTTTTACTGATGACAGACAGAATGTATTAACATATGTTCCTATTAAAATAGTTTAGAGATCACAATTTGATGATAAATTGGATATTTTAGAAGTAAATTAAATTATTTACTAACTTATCACATTTTGTTGTGACCGTAAATGAATAAACATTAAGTTCGTATTGAAATAATTTGGTGACCAGAATTTAGTGTTTCGTCTCTTTATTGTAGTTATACGATTGCAAATACATGGAAGACGGTGCTATTGGTGCGAAATTGTCTCTTGTAGTTAAACAGTTACGTAAATACGTAGTGCGCATGCGTTTATTTTTATAGCGAGACTCTCGCGAGATTCTCGTGCGAGAACGAGATGAGACCCAAAAAAATGTGCGAGAACGAGAGCGAGATCGAGATTACAGATCCGAAAACGAGACGAGATCGATATTTTATATTTCTCGTTTCGTCTCGCCTCACGTGCATCACTAAAATAAACTGACAGTTGTCTAGTTTTAGTGCGTAGTGTACGATAAAGATGCTAGATAAAAGTTTAGTAATTCTTACATCAGAAATTGATGATGTGGGGATCAACTCGGAGAAACAGAGTGTACTTTCCTTAAGGTAAAAAGAAGAAAAGTTGTTTAGAATTAAAAATTGCTTTTCTAAGCTTTTAATTAATTTTCAATATGACTTGGAATATACAACGTACAACAAATTACGATTTTTGAGTTTACTAATAGCTATTTATGTAATAAGTTGCGAAAGAAATGTGTTGGATAACACGACTAGTGCTTAAAACACGATTTCGCATTCCATACAAGATTTTTATACTAGCGTTTTAAAACAGATTATTTATATTTATTCTCAAATGTCAACATTTTGAATTTTTCAAAATTTAAAAGTAGGCAGGCATCAGTTTCATCTTTTTGTTGCTATGGGATTCAATATGTTGTTTAATAAACATTGATGTCAACGTGCTCGGTGTATAATTTTTCTTGAGAATTTTTGGTAATAAATTTACTTAAAATGAGTGACTCAGAGATTGACTCTCATATTGAAAATGGTGCAGAGGCTGCATTGGCTACACTGGTTCCAGGAAAATCAAAAAAATTGTATGAAGAAACCTACAAAAAATTTGACAGTTGGTGTGCGGAGAAAAACGTTGGGCACATTACAGAAAAGGTAGTTTTAGCCTATTTTTCGAAATTATCATCCATTTATAAGCCATCCACTTTATAGAATAATTACTCTATGCTCCGAACTATGATATACCTTAATAAGAATGTGGATATAAGTAAATTTACCAATCTTATTGCATTCTTGAAAAGAAAAGCTAGTGGATATAAGCCTAAAAAATCAAAAATATTCATTAAGCAAGAGATAGTTCGTTTCATGAAGGAAGCTGACGACAAGGATTATTTATTGGCAAAGGTTGTGTTAATTGTTGGAATCTATGGGGCACAGAGGAACTTACGTTTTTACGTGTAGGAGATATTGAAGATTCTACTTCTTTCATAAAAATTAATATTCCAAATACTAAAACGAATATTTCACGATTTTTTATGATAACTGAAGGGTTTATCGATGGAATCAACTGTTTACCAATGTTTCTCAAGTACGCACAACTTCGACCTACTCATACTCAACATCAACGGTTTTTTCTAACCTACAGAAATTTTAAATGTTGCACGCTTCTTGTAGGTATAAATACCATAGGTGGTATACCTAAAAAAATTGCAGTTCCTCGGCCTCCCAAATGCTAAAGAATATACCGGGCATTGCTTTCGCGGTGTTCTGCAACATTTTTGGCTGATTCGAGAGCAGACATTACAGTGCTCAAGCGACAAGGAGGGTGGCGTTCAAGTTCTGTTGCTGAAGGCTACGTTGAAAATTCTTTGGAAAATAAGAAAGAAATTTCACGAAGAATTTTTGGAAAAAAAGAAACAGCAATTAAAAAAATAAAAATTGTCGACAAAGAATCAGAATCCAGCAGCACATCTACTTCAGTTTCTACCCACATTGAAGTTAACCAAGAAGAAGTATTAAAAACGACATCAAATGTTCAATTTAGTAATTTAAGTAATTGCGTTGTAAATATGTATCATAAATAAACAGTTATAATAGGTATTTAGTACTTTTACTTTTACGCATTAAACTGTCATTTTTAAGCACTAGTGCTTAAAAGTACTTCATTTAACAACGGAAATGACAATCGAAAAGCAGTTATTATAATACGCTAGTATAAAAAATATTATTTGGATTCGCAAATCATGGAAAATATGTTTTTCCATTTACTTGATCTATAATCTTAAAACAAACAATGCAATTAAAGCAAACAACTTCATGAACTTCTAAAATATCCCTATACAGCACTGTCCGTTGCAAAATAAAACATATTGTAGAAAGATTAATAGAAAAACAAACCGGAAACAAAAGATGAAAAAGCAAAATAAAAACTCACCAGTCGTTTCCTGTTTTGGCAACGTTCTGCCGCTTACGACCCGTTTGATGCGGCTTCGGCTCGGCCACCATATTCACATCTGGAATCAAAAATAAAAAACTCTTAAACCCTCAAAAAAACACAAAAGTGTTACATACATTCAATGAAAATCACCCGTACGGAGAATGTATTCAAAATAAAAGTGATTTAAAATACAAAAATATAAAAGAAGTCATTTACTTTTTCAAATAAAACAAATATTGAAGCCAGCATTGTGTGTTTAAATTCAGGAACTAATTTTAAAAAATATAACCTCTTGGTGTTTTAATATAGCGACAGGTGCAGTTTCTCTTAATACGTTTTTTAATTATCCTTGCCCCAGGTGCAAGGTACACTCAAGTGCCCCTTTTTAAAACTGTTCTTTACGTCACTGTTTCTTTAATGTCTCTGACTTGTAGGGTTGCTTTAAAGTAATGAGATTTAGGTGTGTTGGTATATTAAATTCGTTAACTCTTGGTGTCTTCCAAGATTTGTTTTATTTGCTTTAATAAGAAATTAGAAGAAAAATCGCACAGGGAAAGTTATATACGTATTAATATCTGCGTACAAAGCAGATTGGCACACCCAGCAATGGGTAATATGCCGTGATGATATATTTATTTATTTATTTATTTATTAATATTGAATTGCGAAAAAGGTTGGCAAAATGTCTTTAGTATTGTAGTATGGCTGCGAAGCGTGGACCTTTTCTTTTTTCTTAAAAAACCGCTGTTAAATATCAGTTTTTCATATTAAATGTTATTATAAATATTAAAGAATATTTTATTCTCTATATTATTTGATTACATTTTATACTTTCTATTCAATAGATATAGAGTTAAAAAATCTGATGTGGCCAGCACATAACCTCTCGCCAGATATTTTACCTGGTTGTACGCATAAAACGAAAAATATTTTTAAATACAAATACATATATTCATGTCTCACTACAAAATAATTATATTAACATAAATTATGTACAATACATACATTTTCTTTATATTCAATATCCTGAATTTTTTTGTACTTTCCTTTTCTCTTTCTTTTATTCGTCATTTTTTAGCAAATTCCTTTTATATTCTTTTTTACGTATATTCTTTTGCGTTGTTGACTTTTTATTTATTTTCATAATCTTCATAATGATGTACAAATATTTTTGACAGTGACATGTATGTGTCAATTACAAACATTTGAATTTCTTGCCTTGAAGTAGTTTGATCAGAGAATTTTTACATCAAATTATTTTAAATGCATTTCTTTATCGTTAAATCTATAGAAGATATAATAATGAATTTATATTTATCAAATAAAGAATTTAACGTTCTTTAATATAAGTATTTACATAAATTTTCGATAAATAATATTTAGATGATTTTATTTTTGTAACTACTACTTCCGGTTGTCCAATTGTTACCAAAACTTAATCAACTCTTCCCATTATTGTTAGATTGAGGAATCCGTAGTTAAAAATGTCTTAAGGCTTATAGTATTTCAGAAATCGTGGATCCAACATCCATACACACACACGTAATGACATCATCGTAAAAATGTTATAATCGGATTCTAGGGACCTTAAAAAGTGCTTATTCACTAAAATCTCGATATGCGATTTTCAGCATGAATCCAATATGTCTCTTAGCGAGAGGTAAAAATCTGATGTGGCCAACACATCACCTCCCGTCAATCCCATGTTTGAAATAGCAATGAACTTTAAGTAAAGTATCACTTCCGGTTGATCGTTCGTAAACAAACTCTAATTTGTTGTTCCAATAAATAGAAAAATCTGTAATACCAAATTTTGGATTATATTTAATTATGTTTTTCCTCAAAAATCTGTTACGAGCTCCAAATTGAGTACCACTTCCGGTTTATTATAGGTATAATCAGAATCTAATATTTCAAATTATACACGTGTTTTAAATACCAAATTTGAGAAGTTTTGGATCATGTTTTAATATATTTTTTCAAGAAAATCTGTTTATAGCTTCCTGCGAAGTAGTACTTCCGGTTTATCAATTTTAAAAAACATCTATTATGTCGTTCTCATTAATATAAAAATCTTAAATACCAAATTTGAAAAGTTTTGGATTGTATTAATTTATTTTTCACGAAAATCTCTTCAGAGCTTCAAATAAAGTATCACTTCCGATTTATCAATTTTAGAAAAATCTAACATTCTTAATATAAAAGACTTAAATACCAAATTTGAAAAGTTCTCGATTGTATCAATATATTTTTCACGAAAATCTGTTCAGAGTTTCAAATAAAGTATCACTTCCAGTTTATCTATTTTATACAAAATCTAATATGTTGTTCTCCTTCTTTTAAAAGTCGTAAATACTAAATTTGACAAATTTTGGAGTATATCACAATATACTTTTCATGAGAAACTGTTCAGAGCTTCAAGTAAAGTATCACTTCTGGTTAATTAATTTTAGCCAAAATCTAATATGTTATTTCCCATGATATAAAAGTCTTAAATACTAAAATTAAAAAGTTTTGGATTATATTTTAATATAGTTTTTCATTAAAAACTGTTATGGGCTTCCATTTATCCAATTTTACCCAAAATCTAATCGACCCTAATTCGTGCTTATTTACTGAAAACACCATCGAATTTTTGGCACGATTACATTACCTCCCTTACCTACGGTATTATGGTAGGTAAAAATTATAAAGAAATTCAATTTCATAAAGCAGCCAGCTTTGCTATAAACATGAAAACATCTACCACCTATATTAAGAAAATTCTGTTTGACAGATGTCAGTGACATAGTATGTTTGTGTTATAATTTTACTGGAAATATAGAAACTTTCTGTATGGAATTTGTACAAAATACATAGAACTGACTTAAGGTAATGTACTGGAAATATTGAATCTTTTGCAAGAAACTTTCTATGTAGAATTTGTACAAAGTACATAGAACCAACGGAAGATAATGTGCTTGGCACATCAGATTTTTTTCCTTAAGTGAGTAAATGAACGTTTAGATTTTGGTAGTGTGGTGTCTCTTGGATCTTGGTTCAGCACATCGCATCACTGCAGTGACGTGGCACGTCAGCTGCTAAAGGCGATTGTGTGAAGCCAGACACAGCTCTTGCATTAGGTAGAATCAGATTCAAATACCGAACATCGGAATCAGGAATCACCGGATTGTCAATCGGTGGTGTGGGGCGAATACGCTTAAAATTGACAGTATTGGGACAAACGAAAAAGATTTTATTCGAATGATATACAGAATGTCTCACAACTCGCGCCCCAGAGCGAATGAGGAAACACGAGACTGAACTCGGATGAGTAATTTCGAAGAAAAAAAATCTAGCTTAAAAGATATTCAAGAAAAGACATCTTAAAATTGACCAATCAGAGACCTACACCTTTTTTCGGCAGACAAGGATGTTACAACGTTCAAAATTGGCATATTTGGGCAGAGGAAAATCCGTGGGCCACTTTTCCAAGAGCCTGGTCTGTTGGGGGATTGTATGGTATGTTAAGATTATCAATTAATTTCTAGATAATTTGATTTTTCCTCTCTAAGGTCGGAGCTTTCGAATTTCCTGCATTTAACAGGATGCATTTATGCTGAATTCATAGACACAGAACTTCCAGATTTAGTAGATGAAGAGGTACCACTCGCTTTTCGTATTAACGAATGGTTCCAACACGACGGGGCACCACCTCATTTTAGTCGAGAAGTGCGTGAAATTTTGGACCAACAGTATCCTGAACGTTGGATAGGACGTGGTGGTCAACGAAATTAGCCCGCGCGGTCTCCCGATTTAAATCCTCTGGATTTCTTTCTTTGGGGACATGTGAAAAACTTCGTTTACAGAGAACCCATTGACACAGAGGAGGAGCTCAGAGTTCGAATTCAAGAGGCCTTTACAACAGTTACACCACAAATGATTATGGACTTTAAATTGAGCCCGTTAAGAAGGGCGCGATTATGTTTACAAATGAACGGAGGACATTTTGAGCATCTGCTCTGATTGAATCGTTCCATGGGTGTTTTTACCATTGTATAAATTGCATTACAATAAAAACGGTTCTTTTTAGAACCACCATTTGTTGTTTTAATCTCAAAGAATTCATATGACAATAATATTTTCGTTTAACACATTTTATACAGCTGCTACAACACGTTGCACTGTACGATATAAATGATGATCTCGGATGACACCTTCGCTAACCTAAATTTGTTGACAGTGGAAAGTCAACTCTAAAGTGTCAAAATTACAGTAAGTCAAACAAATTTTGTAACTCACTAGCAGTATTTTTAAAACCTAGCAACCAGTTTTATTTTGTAATAATATCATCACACCTCAAGATATCCTTCCGGGATTGGTGGATTAAAAAGCCTTGTAACTCCGTTATGCAAGCAGCCGCAAATTATTTTCTTCTATTTGTTGGCAACCTATTGTCGTCGGCAAGTGTTAGTTTCGTCTGGGGCGCGAGTTGTGAGACACGCTGTATAATCATTTTTCTTATATATTATATTTTTCAGACCGGGAGGTAGTCTATGGATTACTTTAAACATTTTCTAGGCGAAGCATATTTGAGATACCTGTGCGTCAGAGTGTGAAGATATGTGTATAAACTTAGCCCATGTCAGTGTGTCTGCTAAGAATAGTCTGAAAGTATTATTTTGCTCCTTAAGTTTTTTCATCTTCGCGTGACAGCGTTGACGTCACGGTGATCCAACGTGCCAGATACAAGTGTTGATGTTTATGATCAAAAGATAATAAAATTCTATAATCGATATTGTTTATTTACTTTCCCGCATGGAAATTGTCAGGAACGGGGGTATTTTTGGATCAGGCGTTTTTACTATTGGTTTTATGGCACATGCACGCTATCACGGTTTTCATAAAGATTGATTTTATATGATTTCCTGCGAGTATTACTTATTTATAGAGCAGTACAGTGAGTGCTATTCTCAGCGAGGTACATTGTGGTATTTTACGGCTCCATTGTCAGAGGATTACCATTGCTCTAGGCTCTCGGTCATTGTTTCACGGGATTATGAATTTAAACAGACGACGGAATTAAAAAAAATATTTGTATTTTATCTGAATACTGATATTTCTCTCAAAATACAAAGATATTTTTAAACAAGTGTAACATATTGTTTCATTGATTTGAATAATGAAATAAAGTATTTTTTGGACTCAAAAGGAAAACTGTACCTGAATTAGGAAATGAAAAATGATCAATTTATGTGACGTCACTTTAATTTAAACTGAAATTGTGACAATCTCAAAATTAAGAACAATAACTTGAAAGGAGTAAATTGGTGACTGTGGGCAATGTGTCGGTGGATGGAGTGAAACTGGAACAAGTGAATGAGTTTGTATATTTGGGTAGCATGATGTCAAGGGATGGTCGAATTTGTTTATTTTGAATCTATATTGTATTCTCAAAATTATTCTTAACCAATTATTTTCGGTTAGTTAAATTACTATTTATCTACGTTACAGTTGGCTTTGACACAATCCGAAAAAAATAGTTTAACATGCTTTTGAAGTAAATAAATTGAAAAAATGAGTAAAACTAAAACAAATACTATTATAAATATGCAAATGATAATCTGTAATAGATTTTTTTATTTGTTTCCTAATAATTTCCAATATTTTCACCCCAATAAATTAATAATTCGTTTTTTATTAATGTTTAAAACAAAATAATGTAGACTTGTTATATATCATTGAAAAGCTTTTAAATTAAGCAAAAAGATAGGACTATTTTCAATATAGGTTCCCATATAAAAAATCATAAGTTTGTGTTATATCTCGAGAATTATTAACTTCAAAAAATCTAATTACTCCATTTTAATCTATCTAAAAAACGGTAAAATTTTTGTAAAAACAATTTTTCTCTATCATTAAACTATTAAACTTTTCTCGAAAAGTTGACCCTGCAATGTACAAATGGTTTTGATCTATCGTTAATATTACCCGAGATACCTTAAAAAAAACATCGAAAATAAGACACCTTGTACTTCGGGAATAGATTCCAAGATATAAAAAATACTAATATTGAATATATTTGCTACTCTATTCTCAATTGACGACAACACGCTCTCTGTGAAATTGAAAATGGAATATATGTACAGAGTTACTATCAGATGTACAACTTGAAAACATTAAAAGTGGGCCAGTATTATCGTGGTGAAAAATACAGGAGTGTTTGCCCAAAATTGGTGTACGAACCCAAACTCATTAGTTGGACCGTTTACATTTTCAAAAAACAAATAATAAAATCTACGCAAATGGTAAATAATTTTATTCGATTAAAATATAGATTTGTTTGGGTCGTTTATTAATGTAACACGAGGGGGGTCTTCTTGAGCTGATGGCAAAGGTGCGTGAAGTTAGAGGTACCACTTTCAAATAACGATATGATTGATATGCTATAATTTAGTGCTAATTTATTGCTAATTATTGCCGTATAACACAAATTTATTGCTATTGTTGTTATGAAGATAATAACTAATTTATAAGTGTACCTCCAAGTTCACGCTGGAGGTACCACATTAATAAACCACAAAAACTAGTACGCAGTAATTTAGTGCTAATTTATTGCTAATTATTGCCGTATAACACAAATTTATTGCTATTGTTGTTAGGAAGATAATAACTAATTTATAAGTGTACCTCCAAGTTCACGCTGGAGGTACCACATTAATAAACCACAAAAACTAGTACGCAGTAATTTAGTGCTAATTTATTGCTAATTATTGCCGTATAACACAAATTTATTGCTATTATTGTTATGAAGATAATAACTAATTTATAAGTGTACCTCCAAGTTCACGGTGGAGGTACCACATTAATAAACCACAAAAACTAGTACGCAGTAATTTAGTGCTAATTTATTGCTAATTATTGCCGTATAACACAAATTTATTGCTATTGTTGTTATGAAGATAATAACTAATTTATAAGTGTACCTCCAAGTTCACGCTGGAGGTACCACATTAATAAACCACAAAAAATAGTATGGAGTAATTTAGTGTTAATTTATTGCTAATTATTGCCGTATAATACAAATTTATTGCTATTGTTGTTGTGGAGGTAATTAATTATGTTTAGGACAGAGCCATTAAACATTTATTAGTTAAATAGATTTTAAAAAATTCCCCCCTACACAATGTACAGCAAATAGAATATTGTACCAAGAGACTGAATTTTGTTGCCATTCTAATAAACCCAGTAGCAGAGAATATCTAGGTCCAGGAATGTTCATCATCTGGACGTTTAACGCACGTACAGCCCTTTCTCGCACGCAGGCCACCAGTCTCTGGAAAAATCCCACCAGCGTCATCAAATACCACCCAGCAATAGTGATTTGAGAATTTGAACAAACTCTTCATGAAAGATTGGAATCAGAGTGAACCTAGCAGCCGATTCGCAGCAGCCGATTCGAATGAAACATATTTTGGACAACCCTACACGGTCGAAACATGCACAATGCAGAGATGAAGACAGTAATATAAGAACATAACATACTGAATATTATTTAACAAATATTAACATGTAAATATTTTAAAAAAATATAGAACAAAGTATGTATTCAATGTTTTCATAAATAAATAATAGAAAATAATTTAAAATATTAAACAACATAAAGATCAAATATAGTGAGACTTAAAACTAAAATGCTCTTTATCACTATAATAAAGGCCGTGGGAAAACCATATTAACCGCAGTTATTATTGTGAACCCCTGAATACTGTAACATATTGACGAAATGTTGATGGACACTGGTTTATATTATTGTTTAAACTGGCTGGTGTACGTTTTTGTAAAAATATTGTAAGTTACTGTTCGGCAGTTGAAGTCTGGCTATCGATGAATAAAGTAACAAAGTTGGTGATTGAACTAAATCTTTTAATTGTCGAACCCTAAATATTAAATCCCCTAAAAATCATCACAGTGGCGACGAGGATCTTTGTAAATTAAATATACAATATAATAAATTACACATAAAATGAGTGATCTTGCGATTGCGGTCGGGCACTTGCGTGAGTTTGATCCGGCATCGGGAGACTGGACAATTTTTAAAGCACGCCTTGAAAACTTTTTCGCGGCAAATGAGATCGAGGATTCAAATAAAATGCGCGCTATATTATTAAATGTGTTAAGTGAAAACGCGTATAAATTAATTTATAACTTGGCATTACCAGAAAAACCAGAATCAAAAACTTATAGGCAGCTAACCGAAAAAATGGACGTACATTTTAAACCAGCAGTATCTAATTTTGCATCTCGGTATAAATTTTTTAATGCCATAATGACAAATAGTGAATCGGCAAACGAATGGGCAGCTCGAGTACGAAGTTTAGCCGCTCATTGTGCTTTTAGTGCAACTGAAATTGACAATCAATTACGAGATCGTTTTATTGTTGGTTTTCAAAAAGGATCGGTCCAGGATCGATTATTCGAAGAAAAAATTACTGTTAAATTCGCGGATGTCGTTGAAATCGCCATCGCCAAGGCAGCAGCAAGGAACAACACGAACGTGCAGGACATCCAGGTAAAGAACGAGCCCGGTTTCCATCATGTACGTGCAGGACCATCAGCCAACAACAGCAGGAACGAGCAACGACATCAGCGGGGTGGTGAAGTGTGTACGGTGTGTGGCAAGTCAAATCATAACAAAAACAAGTGCTACTTTAAAAATAGTGTGTGTCATGTGTGCGGTAAAAGAAATCACATCGCAACTATGTGCAAAAAAACAAGGTACCATTTAGTAAGAGAAATAAAACAACACATAATTATTTAGCATCCGAAGAAGAAAAGATACAATTATTTCATCTAAATGACAGTTATACAAATCCAATAACAGTAGAAATTTTAGTTGAAAATATTCCAGTTGAATTTCAAATAGATACAGGTGTAACACGAGGGGGGTGGAACTGGCTGATGATACTACTTTGATGACTGGTGGACGCCTCGGATGGCTCGCGTCCACGGCTTGTGAGAAGGAAGAACACACAGACACTTACACTTTTTACACTTGACACTGATGGACACTACGGACATGAACACAACTTATTGATTTAAAAAATAATACTTTTATTTACATGATTAAATATAACTTAATTAAACATAACTAACGAAACTGTTACATTTTGTAACCTTGCGGGCGGGCGTTCTGCACTCGCGCCCCAAAACTAAAAACCCTTACATGTTAACTCCACGGCTAACTAATACCGACTATCCCATGTTTATCCCATGGCTAACTGAAACCGACTGACTTAAAACAAAAACGCTATCTCCAGGATAGGATTATCTTAGGGGTATGGGGTGCATAGGCGAGGTCATTCTAAAGTCACGCTCGTATATATAATAATTTCCAGACTTAAGATCAACAAATAAATGTCGTGACTATCATAATATGATAAGAATTTCTAAACTGAATTTTGACATTTATAACTTACACAGATAAACAGAGTTAAAATATGATTATCGAAACTATAATTTAGAAGAGTTTATAAAAAGTTATTTATCTGTTATTGTGCTTATCCTCGCCTTGTCACACAGGAGCTAGTATATCAGCTGTTTCTGAAGCATTATGGAAACAGAAATTAAATAAATTTGAACTTATACCAACTAGTCAAAGTTTAATTTCCTACAATGGAAACAAAATATTGCCAATTGGTAAATTAAATGTAAATGTAAAATTTAAAAATGTATATCATAAACTAAATATATTTGTAATTCGTAAAGGTGGTCCACCGATTGTTGGCAGAGATTTTCTAAAATTATTTAATTTAGGAATAAGTGAATTAAATTATACAAATTTAAATTCCTATGGAAAGGAAATTGAAATTTTAAAATCAAAATTTATAAATGTATTTTCACCAGGTTTAGGCACATTTAAACATGGTGTGATTTCATTAAAATTAAATGACGCAAATGTTATACCAAAATTTTGTCGTGCTAGACCACTACCTTATGCATTAAAATTAAAAGTTGAAAATGAGTTGGATCGTCTGCAAAAATTAAAAATTATTTCGCCTATAAATTATAGCCAATGGGCTACTCCAATTGTTCCAGTTTTGAAAAAAGACGGTTCTGTGAGGATTTGTGGTGACTTTAAGGTAACTGTAAATCCTTTTATTGAAATAGATCAATATCCTTTGCCACGTATAGAAGACATTTTTGGCAATCTTCAAGGCGGGGAATTATTTTAAAATTAGATTTGTCCCAAGCTTATCAGCAATTGTGTTTAGATTCTAAATCTCAAGAATTAATGACAATTAACACACATAAAGGACTTTTTAGATATAATCGTTTAACTTACGGGGTGGCGTGTGCCCCAGCCAAATTTCAAAAAATTATGGAGTCGGTGTTACAAGGTTTAGATAATGTGGGAGTATTTTTAGATGACATACTAGTTACTGGAAAAAATAAAGAAGAGCATATTAAAACATTACAAAAGGTATTAATCAGATTAGAGGAGGCAGGTTTTAAAATTTCTATGGATAAATGTAGTTTTTTTAAACCTAAAGTTACGTATCTAGGTTTTGTTATAGATAAAGATGGTTTACATACATCGGATAATAAAATAGAAGCAATAAAAAATGCTCCGATTCCACAAAATGTTACGCAACTAAAATCATTCTTAGGTTTAGTAAATTTCTACTCAAAATTTGTATCAAATATTGCTACTATATTGCATCCGCTCTATAATTTATTAAAAGATAAAGTTAAATGGCAGTGGTCCAGAAAATGTGATAATGCATTTAATAAAGTAAAACAAATGTTAATATCTAGTCCAGTTTTGGTTCATTTTAATGCAGACCAACCAATTATTGTTGTTGCTGACGCAAGCTCATATGGGGTAGGGGCTGTAATTATGCATAAGATGCTGGATGGATCGGAGAGGCCGATCGCGTACGCTTCTCGTACGTTGACCGAAACGGAATGTAAGTATTCGCAAATTGAGAAAGAAGCACTTGCTATTGTATTTGCTCTCAATAAATTTAATCAGTACCTTTATGGTACACAGTTCACCCTTAGAACTGATCACCGCCCCTTAGTTGCAATTTATCACCCTAAAAAGGGTATTCCACAGTTTTCCGCAAATCGTTTGAGACGATGGGCTTTAATGTTGTCAAATTATCGTTACGAAATAGAGTATGTAAAATCCGAATTAAATACTGCCGATAGTTTGTCGTCTCGACATTAAATATTTCTGAGAATATGGAGAATGATGATGTTGATTATATAAATTATTTTTCATCAAATGATGAATTCCCCATAAATTTTTATACAGTTCAAAACGCTATGGAAAATGACACAATTTTGTGTCAAGTTTTAAAAAATGTTCAAGATGGTTGGCAAAAAGACAAATCAACTGTAGAAATAACAGACGACATAAAACCTTATTATAAATTAAGGAATGAAATTAGCATTCAAAATAATTGTCTTTTATGGAACAATCGTTTGATAATTCCCGAAATGTTACGAGAAAAATTGTTAAAGGAATTACATTCCACACATATGGGAATAAATAAAATGATCAGTATGGCTCGATCATATTTTTGGTGGCCCGGTTTGGATGCCGATATAATAAGTTTAGCAAGAACGTGTGAATCTTGTCTTGTTCACAAGAAATCTCCTCCTAAAGTACCTTTAAATCCATGGAAATGGCCGCTAGAGCCCTGGAGTAGAATTCATATTGATTATATGGGACCCTTTGCAAATAAATATTTTTTAATCATTCTCGATGCTCACAGTAAGTGGATCGAAGTTTTTCCTACAACTTCGATTACATCTGAGGCAACGATTGAAGCCTTACGAAGTAGTTTTGCGCGATACGGTTTACCCCATATGTTAGTGTCAGATAATGCAACTCAATTTACCACCGAAGTTTTTCAAAATTTTTTAAAACTAAATAATATTAAACACGTTACTTCTCCACCTTTCCATCCATCATCAAATGGTGCGGCCGAAAATGCTGTAAGAACTGTAAAAAACGCTTTGAAAAATGCATTAGCGCATAAAAATGTTTTTTATTTGATTTTAGAAATACGAAACATAGTACTACTGGAGTAACCCCATCTTTCTTGATGTTTAACCGAATAATACGTTCTCGTTTTCAATTATTAAGACCAGATAATAAAAATTTGGATAATAAAATTAAGAATAATGTAAAAATTAATCAAGAAAGACAGTGTTACAATTACCATGGTACTCGTAATGTCAAATTTAGAGAGGGAGAGATAGTAACTGTAAAAGATTACAGGAAAATTAATAAGGTTATTTGGGTAAAAGCTATTGTACAAATAGGAAAAGAAACTTATCTTGTACAGGTACCAGAAATTGGAAAAATTTGGAAGCGTCATGTGAATCAAATTAATAAATATGAACATTATTTAGATTCGATTCCAAATTTACCAGTCTCTGACATCGAAAACAAATCAGAAGTTGTAAATCTCGAAACAGAACAAAACAATGTTAGTGACAATGAAGGAAATAAAAATGTAATTGTTGGTTTAAGCATTGATAATCAAACAGGAAATGAAAATGTATGTAGGTACTCCGAATGAAAGACCTAAAAGAGTAATAAAAGCACCGGATAGATTAAAATATTAATATGAATTGCTGAGTGTATTGTTAGGTTAAGATAAATTGTTGGGTTGTTGGAAAAATTGGAAGGGAGGTATGTAACATATTGACAAAATGTTGATGGACACTGGTTTATATTATTGTTTAAACTGGCTGGTGTACGTTTTTGTAAAAATATTGTAAGTTACTGTTCGGCAGTTGAAGTCTGGCTATCGATGAATAAAGTATCAAAGTTGGTGATTGAACTAAATCTTTTAATTGACGAACCCTAAATATTAAATCCCTTAAAAATCATGTAAAAATTATTAAAATATTTGGGGGATAACGGTTAATAATATAAGATTAAACTC
Organism: Harpalus rubripes; assembly: GCA_963082715.1. Lineage (NCBI taxonomy): Eukaryota > Metazoa > Arthropoda > Insecta > Coleoptera > Carabidae > Harpalus > Harpalus rubripes. The sequence continues at coordinate 5,388,773 of OY720450.1, forward strand.
GGAAGCAACGAGAATTATTCTTGTTTCAAAGTTTTATTAAAAAAAATTACTAGATGCTGTGACAAAACCATATTACTACACACTCCCTGTATACAAAAATGTATTTTTTTTTAATATTCAGGAATGAGAGTTATTAATATAAGTTTAAACTCTGGATCAGCGAGAATTTGCCTGGTTTCATAGTTTTTATTAAAAAAAAATTACTAGAAACTGTGACAGAACCATATTACTACCAGTTATTACTACACATCCCGTAAATACAAAAATGTAAAAACTATTGAAATATTCAGGGGATGAGGGTTAATAATATAAGTTTAAAGTCATCCCCTCAATTTCAGAATATTTCAATAATATTTACATTTTTGTATTCAGGGGGCGTGTAGTAATAACTGGTAGTAATATGGTTCTGTCACAGCTTCTAGTAATTTTTATAAAAAAAAAACTTTGAAACAAAACAAATTTTTGCTGCTTCTGATTTTAAACTTATATTATTAACCCTCATCCCCTGAATATTTCAATAATTTTTATATTTTTGTATTCAGGGGTTGTGTAGTAATAACTGGTAGTGATGGTTCTGTCACAGCTTCTAGTATTTTTTTTTAAATAAAAACTTTGTAACAAGACAAATTTTTGCTGCTCCACAGTTTAAACTTATAAGAAAAATTTATCTGGCATTATGAAGATATTTAGACCGTTAGAGTGCAATAAGTTTACAAGTCCGAGGGCCTCTGGCTCTGGTTCGTGGACTTGTTAATCGCCAGAGGGCTGTAATTAAGGGCGTAGCCCGAATTTTGACAAGGAAGGAACGTAGCAACTGAGTCAAATATTGAAACATTTATTTATTAGAAATTATCTTTTATAAATCATACAATATAAATATTTAAAAATAAGTCTACTAAGATCATAGACTAATATCATTGTACAGTGATATTAGTCTATGCTAAGATATAATTTTCTTAAAATAGACATCATGCAATGCGAAAGTCTGACCGATTATTCCCTGTGACAATGGTAGCGGGGGGTACAAGCGCTCCACTATGTCCCACCGTACCTGCGCCTATGGCTGTAAACAACAAATAATGCCAGTGATGCATACAATAAAATTTTTGAATTGTCTCACTAGGGCATTATATTACCAGATATCTTGTCCCTTAACCATAACAGTAATAAACTATAATGTAGGTACTAGTAAGACATAAAAAATTTAATGGCAGAATTACCCAAAAGAGTATAGTTATCGACCCTGAACTAATTGTTTTTTTTTAATTTCTTAAATAATTATAGTTGTTGGTAGGCATGGTATTACTACATAATGCCGGTATCTTAACCAATATTTGTTGTCGTCTGAATATTCTTTTGGTGGATAAGTAAAGAAGATCAATTCCAGCATTACTTAAATGTCAACCTCTAATCAATTTATGTTTGTTAAAAATTATCTTTGACAGGCCACCTGTGCTATTTTAGTTTTTCGAATGACTAATGTGCATCATGACACACTGTACCATAAATACTCGTAACTATTTACATATTTTTTTATGTAACTATATACATTCAAATTTACCGCCATTAAATTTTAATCTCGAATCTACAGTCCGTACCTGTGACAACAGTGGCCTACGCCTCCACGGTTGTTAAATATAAAAAAAAAATTAACAACCGTGGAGGCGTAGGCCACTGTTGTTAGGTTGGCAATAATACAATAAATGCGTTCTTATTTGCATAAGATTTACATTATTTTGTTTGATAGTAAACAATTTAATGAAATTTAATAATAATTATTCGACTACACTTCTAAGCAGAAGCACCATAACACAATATTACAAAACAAAAACCATTTGGTAACAGTTGGTAAAACTGTATATAACACAACATAACGTTTCGTAGAGTTATTATATTATATTATACTTATAATTTAATTAAATTCAATAATGTTTGCACTTTTCATTCCACAACTAGGTTTTATTATTTTGAAATAAAGAAATTATATAAAATACATATTTTAAGTGATTGAATAGTTATTTTCTTTCATTGTTTTGTAAAATTTTACACTAGAAGTGCGCGCGTATTAGCGTCATGCATCAGTTTAATTCGGCACAAAGCTTGTCAATGTATTCTATTTATCAGGGGCGGATCTAGTCTGAGTTTAGGGGGGGGGGGGTAATTATGAAATTTTCAAAAAAAATCACAAATGTTTTATTTAATATGACCACCGTAATATACTAAGAAGCAAAAAATAATGTATAATAATGCAATGTTAAGTTTAAATAATATAAAATTATTTAATTTTATAAATTAATCATTTCACAGTTATAGGTACACTTACGAGCGAAAAGTTGAGATCAATTTGAAATTATGATGTATTTCAAACTGATCTCAATTTATGTCACTTGAAGTCATATAGCCCTGTACATTTCCCGCCTTGTACTCCGTGACTGTGTACAAATCTATACCATGAAGTTGTTGCACATCATTGAATTCGAACTTAGCGCGTTATCTCATCTCGAAGTACACTTCGAAAATAAAATTTATTTTATTCCTTTTGATAATAGTTAAGTATTAAGAACGGTAAGGACGACTCTATTTTTGTCTGAGATCGGTAATTCTTTAACATTCGTAATGCTTATAACATTTTTTGCACGATCGACGCACAAAATTTAAAAAAAATAGAATTGAAAATTATTTTGACACATTAAAAAATTTTAGTTGTCATTTTGAAAGTAAGCTTCGGTTGTTGTTTTTATTTACTTATCGTTCGGTAATATATAGCCTAGTGTCTTGGAAACCCTATCGGTAAATATTAAAAAAAGCCCATCGTGCAAAAAACGTAAACTTTTCCTAAAACATAATGCAAATGTTACACATGTTTAAATTAAAATACATTTTGTTTTTGAAGTGTAATTCGGGATGTAGTGAACGCGTCAAGTTTGAATTCCTTGATACGCAGCAACTTCATGGTATAGATTTGTACACAGTGACAAAAGTACAAGGCGAGAAATGTATGGAGCAATATAACCTCAAGGGACGATATAAGCCAAGAAATGTACAGAGTGATATGTGCACATTTAGGAATTTGTATGCATTCCCATTTAAAATAATAATACTTCATAATAAAAACAATATATTTTCAATTTTCTTAGGGGGGATAATTACCCTATTTACTACCCCCATAGATCCACCAGTGCTATTTATTAAAGAGATAAACTTGAAAGACGCACGCTGAAGGTGCATTCATAAATAGAAATTACTGTTTGTTTTATAGCTTTAACAAATTTCTGTTTAACTAATTTGTGAATAAAAAATGACAGTTTGATGTGCTGCCGACATAAATTAAATAAAATTTACCATAATTAAAGAAAATATTTATTATAATTATTGAAAACATAATTTACATTAAATATGTTTGTACTTTTCATTGTACGTCTGGCTTTTATTCAGGGTTGTGCCTGTAATCTATGCTATGTAAAATACGTCATTGTCTACGCGTAGACAATGATGTTTTTACGTTTGTATATTGTCTACGCGCATGTAGACTATTGGGACCCGCAGGATGGTATGCAACATCATCGGTATTTTGGGGAACTAAATTAATGGCGGCCAGTAGGACATGTCAAATATATAAACGTCAAGAACCATCGTTTAGTTAAAAAGAAAAAGAAGTTCTCACGCTTTAATTTTATAATTTATTTTGAAAATGTTCGAAAAATAAGCGAATTAAAGAAAATAAACATAATGTACATAGATAAGTGCTGTATTAAATTGTGTACGAGTACCACAAAAATTCAAGACATATTCCATAATTTTTGGAAAGAAGAAAAACATGATTGATTGAAATTATGGAAAAGAGCTTTAAATATATCGGAAAGCTTCAATCTTGTAAATATCACTGTTCCGTGCATCTCATAAATAATTATATTACAATTTTGCTGGTATGTAGTTTTAAGAGAATTATTGACAGTTTTTATAAATAAAATTTATAGTTTCATTGATTTTACAAATTTTTGTCCTTGCAGACTGCATTTCCAAGTCAGAATTGTCATAAGTCGAGTTAGTAATTAATCACGAATTAATGAATTGATGTCCCTCAACTATGTTTCTAGTTGAAGGATATGACCAAACAAACTTAAAAATTGTGTTGATTTGAAATGTTATTATAATTTTGGGTCAGAAAGCGCTTATTCAAAATGCAAACAAACTTGACAGGTCCTACTGGCCGCCATGACAATTGCGCTTACAAGGCCGTCAACGGATTCTGCGGGTCCCAATAATAATTATTTTACTTTTTGCTTAAAAATATATTACTATTACCGATTAATTTACAAGGTATTTTTAAATGAGCCATTGGAAGTAGAACGATGTCATTTTATTCAAATTGTGAAGCAAGTTTAATTTTACTATTTATAAACTGGTAATTCTTTTCTTTACAAAACAGCAATAAATTTATGCCGTACGGCAATAGTTAGTAATAGTACTAGTTTTTATGATTTAATATTGTAATACCTCGACATGAAGGTACACTTATAAATTATTAAATATCTCCATAATTACAATAGCAATATATTTGTATTATACGGCGATAATTAGCAATAAATTAGCACTAAAGTTACTGCGTACAAGTTTTTGTGGTTTATTAATGTGGTACATCCAGCGTGAATTTGGAGGTACACTTATAATTTAGTTGTTATCTCCATAACAGGAATAGATAAATTTGTGTTATACGGAAATAATTAGCAATAAATTAGCACTAAATTACTGCGTACTAGTTTTTGTGGTTTATTAATGTGGTACCTCCAGCGTGAACTTGGAGGCACACTTATAAATTACTTATTATCTTCATAACAACAATAGCAATAAATTTGTGTTATACGGCAATAATTAGCAATAAATTAGCACTAAATTACTACGTACTTGTTTTTGTGGTTTATTAATGTGGTACCTCCAGCGTGAACTTGGAGGTACACTTATAAATTAGTTATTATCTTCATAACAACAATAGCAATAAATTTGTGTTATACGGCAATAATTAGCAATAAATTAGCACTAAATTACTGCGTACTTGTTTTTGTGGATTATTAGTGTGGTACCTCCAGCGTGAACTTGGAGGTACACTTATAAATTAGTTATTATCTTCATAACAACAATAGCAATAAATTTGTGTTATACGGCAATAATTAGCAATAAATTAGCACTAAATTACTGCGTACTAGTTTTTGTGGTTTATTAATGTGGTACCTCCAGCGTGAACTTGGAGGTACACTTATAAATTACTTATTATCTTCATAACAACAATAGCAATAAATTTGTGTTATACGGCAATAATTAGCAATGAATTAGCACTAAATTATAGCATATAAATCATATCGTTATTTGAAAGTGGTACCTCTAACTTCACGCACCTTGATGGCAATCCTACCGACTGCTTCACTGTAACACGAGGGAGTCTCTGAAGCTGAATGCTACTACTGATTCTTACTGTTTACTCCTAACTGTTGCTTATTGGTGATTACTGCTTACTCCAACGATGATACACTGACTCTTAATGACTGGTGATAAGGAGAAACACACATACACTTACACTTTACACTGATGAACACTACGGACATGAACAAATCTTGGTGATTTAATAAGTAAACTTTCTTTATTTACATGATTAGAATATTAACTAATTAAACATAACTAACACAACTAAGCCATTAATAATTTGTTACATTCCGTAACCCAGCGGGCGAGTGTCGCCCCAAAACTAAAAGACACTATATTCCGTCAACTAACGTCTTCCCGACGCGACGAACTCATCTAGTCTATTCTACAAGTTTACTCTCACGAGTATCTAATCCGACTATCTTTAAAAAACAAAACGCTATCTTCAGGACAGGATTATCTTAGGGGTACGGGGTGCATAGGCTAGCATTCAAAGTCACGCACGTATACATAATAATTTCTAGACTAAGATCAACAAATAAATGTCGTGACTATCATAATACGAAAAGAATTTCTAAACTGAATTTTGACATTTATAACTTAAACAGATAAACAGAGTTAAAATATGATTATCGAAACTATAATTTAGAAAAGTTTATAAAAAGTTATTTATCTGTTATTGCTCTTACCCTCGTCTTATTACATTAAAAGTAGCAGCAAATAAACCTTAGACTCATATTGCGCTTATACAATGTTATGATTTGTACTTTTTCTTCATACATCATTGTGAAAGATGACATTTTTTGAAGACTGAGAACTCCCTATGTTCAGTTTCAAAAAAAAAACGCCATCAATCATTTTAAATGTAACTATGTTAATGAGATACACCCAAGGCCACTGATAAAAAAAACTCTCGTTATATTAGCAGTCAAACATAAATTTCGCGTCCAATATGTAAAAAAAAACTTGTGAAAGTTTGTTTTCCAATTCGTAAAGTCAATCCTACAAATATCTTAATGTGTCGTACAAATTTCCGTGAAAACAATAGTCCTCCTACTCATGTATCAGAAGCTATTAACTTGTATGTTATTTTTAAAGAGTAATAATGTTAAGAGTGGCTTGACATCGAAACACAAAGTAGCGTCATTTTTTAACTTGTCGACGACAATTCGCTTGGCAGTGTCTTTCGACGGCTGACACAACCGACAACTAAACTCCAGCGCAGCAAAGAGTCGCTCTCGTCGTTCGTCCACCCGAGCAAAAAATAAAAAAACTCCACTAACAAAAACACACACAAGAAATGGAACAGTTGTACTTGAACAGATAGAGCGATTCCAGATACCAACGAGTAAGTCTTCCAATGACAGAGGAGCTTGCAACAATTAATGCTATCAACAACTTAACACAAAAAGTAATTCTAATTTAACAAGTTATCATTGACTTATCAACTGTAACAGATGACAGCGTTTTTCTTTCTTAATTTTCCTTGAAATATTCATATGTAATATCATAAGTGGTAAATTTTTGCCGGAAATTTTTTCAGATTGTTACGAGAGCCGGTTGCCTAGCAATTTATTGAGTGACATTGACAAAAAAATCACGAGTTGTCAAACGAGTGATTTTTGATCAATGTCACGAGATAAATTGGCAACAGGCTCGAGTAAAGCAATAGGAAAATTTTTCCAGGATAAAATTTAACCACGAATGGTATTCGGATGACTATTTATGTATATAATGTGCGTAAATATGATCATATCTCAAGTTACAGAGAAATAGCGAAATTGGAAGATATAGAATCTCGTACCAAAAAATTATACCTGTCCTTGGTACATAAAACCTTAGTAACTCGTACACCTTCATATTTGGTTGACAAACTTATTCCCAAACAATATAACTATAGTTTACGTATCAAGGATTTATATATTGTGCCTTCTTTCAAAAAATTTAAGTTTAAGTGTTCATTTTCATACTTAGCACCTACTCTTTACAACACTATACAATCCGACATGAAATCTCTGTCCGTCAATTCTTTTAAGCATTATTTAAAAAATATTTAATTATTAACTAGACATATACTTGTACGATCTGCTGAAAACTTGTTCTTTGCTGACTTAAAATTTTGTATTTAATAATTTATATTTTGTTTTTGAATGTTCTCTTTGTTTTTTAGCATATACAGTATACACATATGTATTATTTTTCAAGAGTAACGCAATGTATTTTCGTGTACCTACCATGTATGTATTGGGTTGGGTTGAAAAGCAGCCTCTGGCTGAACCCCCGCCTTTGATTAAATCAATAAAGTTATTATTATTATTATTATTATTATTATTATTATTTCCAAAATAAAAACCAGGTAATCATTTATATATTTTTTTATTGTGTTTAGTGGTATTATGTTTCAGTTTGCTTTTTTAACGTTTTAAATAGATTCCTGTTCGAATCGAATCGTTTTTAATAAAAACTGATTACACTGAAAATATACAGACTTTGACAGGTATGTAAACAATATGTTTCTAAAACGTCAAAAAAAATTCGCTTATCAAAACTCACTTACTTGTAAAAATACGACATCTTATTGGCTTAAAGGGTGCGATAAATTTTTTGTGACGGTGTTTTGTCGAAATGAAACTTGATACTAGGTAGAATCCTGAATTTGGATTGGCTTATAAATTTATGAGTGAAATAGTCTGTAGTATATTAAGTGCATTGAAAAATTCTGCATGAAAATATGTGTTACCTAGAAACTGGATGAGTTTGTTTTGATAGTAACAACATTGGTATAGCAAATAACCAATAATAATTGCGAACGTTGAATAAAACATGAAAATGACAGACTTTATTGCAAATTCCATATCGTATTTGTGCCGTTGTGATGCAGTAAATTAAATTTGCGATTTCTCCCCCTGAATTTTTTCCATGGCAATGCATACGCAAATCAACCCTCAGGCGATGTCGACGCCGTAAATCAAGCAATTATTGGCGATGGGCAACTGAGCGGCTGTCAATTGCCCCCGCGTTTTCAGTCAGTAACAATTTTCAGCTGGCCATGAATACTAATGAACACGAGTGCCGCTAGCCTTTGATACTGCCATCAACGAGTGCACACCATCAGACTATTATTTTACTGAACTGATGCAGCGCAAATTTTGCCCTAACGAAGGTGATTTTTTTTTAAACGGACGTGCCTATTAAATACAGGGTAGTTAATAATTTTAACGTCCGATTGGTATGTTATTATTATCATAAGGACCCTGCTTTAAGGTTGTTATACAGGGTGTCTCACAACTCGCGCCCCAGACAAAACTGACACTTGCCGGCGACAATAGGTTGCCAACAAATAGAAGAAAATAATTTGCGGCTGCTTGAATAACGGAGTTACAAGACTTTTTAATCCACCAATCCCGGAAGGATATCTTGAGGTGTGATGATATTATTACAAAATAAAACTGGTTGCTAGGTTTTAAAAATACTACTATTGAGTTACAAAATGTGTTTGACATACTGTGATTTTGACACTTTAGTTGACTTTTCACTGTCAACAAATTTAGGTTAGCGAAGGTGTCATCCGAGATCATCATTTATATCGTACAGTGCAACGTGTTGTAGCAGCTATGTAAAATGTGTTAAACGAAAATATTATTGTCATTTGATCTGGCATAACTTGACCGGTCTCATACGCCCTTGCGATGGCTCTCAGTATCACTTTATGATCCACAAGATTTCTATCCGGAAAACGTTCCGAATAGACTAGTGCTGCCTCTCTGGCGTTACGTCCACATTCTCCGAATATTATAATCATTTCTAAGTAATCAGCGGCTGAATACATGGTAAGAATTTGCATTTTTTTATTTACCTTGTCAAATTTAATTTTTCGAAAACTACAGTCGCCCAAACATTTTAAAGAAGATTTGATTTGTATAAAACCATAGTAACGTAAAATTACGGTAAATACACGTTAAAAGTGTAGGTCTCTGATTGGTCAATATTCAGACGTCTTTTCTCGAATATCTTTTAAGCTAGATGTTTTTTTCTTCGAAATTACACATCCGAGTGCAGTCTCGTGTTTCCTCATTCGCTCTGAGGCGCGAGTTGTGACACACCCTGTATACTAAATAACATCCTAGAGCGTGTTATGTGTTGTTGCTATGGTAATATTGTCAATAAATTGATATTGATACTGGGAAGTCTAAAAAAAAAAAAAAAAAACATGGATAGCCTACCTACTCCGCAAATTTTATTAAAACTTTCTGATCCGTAATCCGCAGAATTTTAAAAATTATAGTCGGACGTTAAACGTTGAACGCACCACGGGAGTTAAACGGACAATAATGCCTTCGGTCAATGTACACATCACGGGCCAGAGGCCCCCAAAAAGTACACTGTTGACCTCAGTTGTTATTGTTCTTGACCAAACTTCAAACATTGTGAAATTTCATTCCTATAGACAATAGTTAAAACTATGTTAAAAATATACACTATTACAATGTATAATTTCCAAGAATATTTAATAACCTTCTTCTACATCTTCTGTTCTTCCAAAATTAGGCAAGCTGCCTGTTCCGGCTTCACCATATTTTCCCCGGTCTTCCTAGATTTCTTTTTCCTTTTGGGTTTTAGATCATTGCTTTTTTTGGAATTGTATTTGGTGACATAGGTACGTGTGACATGTTGCTTCCAGTTTTCTTTGTATTTAAAATAAATTGTGAAAAATTGTCAGCCATCGGGATTCGAAACCGAGACACCTATCTTGCCGGGATAGTGCTCTACCAACTAAGCTAATGGCTGCTCTCCTTACATATTTCGCAATTAAATAATTATGATGTTATGTCAAAACTGGTAAAAACTGACAGTATGACTTATATTGTCAGTTTCGTTATTCATCAAAATTCAAGGTATAAATAGTTATTTAGAAATAATAAACCAATTGAATAAATACGATATAAGTATAATAAATAAAATATACCTCTTTTTATTGTCCAAAAGCAATAGACCAGAAAAGTGTGACGGTCAATCTTAGGCGCGAAATTCAAACTCAGTTCATAACGCTGAGAACATAATTTCTATCCCCGTGTATTTCTTACCAAGAAAATTTTTGCTTAACTTTAAAGGCCGAAAAATCTCATAAAAGTAAATTTCTTATGCAAAGCATTATATGTAGCATCTAGACCGATCTTTTATCTCTAGATTCGTACAATAATATTCACATGAACTGTGCACAGTTTATAATTATTTAAATAATAATACAATACTACAAAATTCATTGAACGTATGTCTTAGTTTGATTGTGCATGCTTCATATTCTATTGTACTGTCCTATTTACTGGTGGGTCAACGACATACGGTATCCTTGCTTGCACCAAGCATTTTAATTTCTAATAATTTTGTTACTTTACCTTTTCTACAGGTTTAAACTGTTGCAATCTATTACTGAATAAACAAATGATCGAATTCTTAGTAAGAGCTGCTTAATTTATTTTTAAAAAATATATTTTATGTCTGTAAACTTAAAATCCTATATGAAACCTATACTAGGAAATTCAAACTATGAACTCGCGCCAAATGCAAATTCTAACCTAACTTTTCTGTTCTATATGTTGCAATAATTGTCCTAAATCTTAGAAACACCGTTTTTGCAATAGCAAAATGCACAATATATATAATCCCAAGAATTAACAAAATGACCAACACACAACGAAGCACAAATTATTATCGACGCCAAAATCACCTTAATGACATGAATGACAGAATGACATGTATATTCAAATAATTCAAATGACACTCGTTACCACGGTTACAATACAGTTTCTATTTCATTTTTTGTCGTTGGTTAGACGGAGATAGCTTATACCTCTCTGAAAAACCGACGACAATGAGATAGCGAATAAAAGTCTCATATATGCCATGTGTGTACGACAAAGATGCTAAATAAAAGTTTTGTAATTCTTGCATCAGAAATTGATGACGTGGGGATCAAGTGGGAGAAATAGACTGTAGTTTTTATATTGCTTTTTGTAGATAGTTTTCTTCATTGTTTTCCACTAATACTTGGTTGTCGGCAAACAGCATTGTATCTAAATATTTGTGGCGTCTATATTTATACCTTCTGATGATTTTTGGTTTTGCCAAACCCTTATTAGGTCATCTAAATAAATGTTGAACAATGTTGGTAACATACTACATCCTTGTTTTTTTAATAATAAAATCTTTTTTTAACTCCACCACAATATGATTGCTTATTCCCTGGTAATTTTGTTTCGTGGACATCTAGATTTAACATTGGCATCAATGCCATGCTGAGAGCAGTTAATTGAATACTTCAGCGAACTTTTCAAGTGTTGAATGTAAATCAAGCAAGCACTTTTATATTGATCTGTTTGAGCGTTGGTGTCGATAGCTGTTGCTAATTAGTATTTGCTTTTGTTGGCTCGCGATTCCACTCTGGATCATCTCAAATTTGTGGAAAGTTCGAAAATACACCAGCAAAAAATTATATAAATGTTTATAGTAGCCTTCAGGCTAAATTCAAAATGAACAAAAGATTTGTATGAGTTGGAATATAAAATATGTTCCTATTGTTATCTTAAAAATTAATAATAACACTTTTGAACAATATGTAGTTACAACGAAAATTTGATTAATCTTTCAAAAAATTCCAACAATTTAATACAGAAGCTGTTATAAAATGAAAGAACAAAATTTTAATTTTAAATAAACTTTTACAAATTAAAATGTTTCTGTGGTGGTCTGTATTAAAATTTTATCAAATTTTTTTTTTTAATTGAAAGTAGTATTTAATAACGCATGTAACCAAAGTTTTAAGAAAAAGTTAGATCTCTTCATCAAATATAAATATTTTTTACCTTCCGCTACCCTTGGTAAGGCAGGTATATAGGTATCGTGCTAAAAATCGCATATCGAGATTTTGGTAAATGACCATGTTTTAAGGTCCCTACAATCCAATTTTAACATTTTCATGATGATGTCTGTGTGTGTGTGCGTGTGCGCGTGTTTGTTTATATTCTTTTGTATATTCTTTTGCGTTATTGACTTTTTTAATTTTCATAATGATGTACAAATATTTTTTTGACAGTGGCATGCAAATAGTTTTGACAGTGGCATTTATGTGTCAATTACAAACATTTGAATTTCTGAATCAACTCTTCCCATTATTGTTAGATTGAGGAATCTGTAATTAAAAATGTCTTAAGTCTTACAGTATTTGGGAAATCGTAGATTCAACATCCATACACACGCACACATCCATACACACGCACACATCCATACACACACACACACACACACACACACACACACACACAAACACACACATAAAAACACACACACATACACACATACACACACACACAAACACACACAAACACAAACACAAACACAAACACACACACACACACACACACACACACACACACACACACACACACATGGACATCATCGTAAAAATGTTATAATCGAATTCTAGGGACCTTAAAACGTGCTTATTCACTAAAATCTGGATATGCGATTTTTAGCATACTTCATAAATTCGAATTGGGACACAAATTCAATTATTATATGTCATAATTGGACAACTACGTGTTGAAATTATTTGAAATAGATAAAAGCAAAAAGAGAAAACGGTCTGAAAATTGGAGGCTGGAGAAGAAAAACTATTTATTAGGATTGTGTAAAGATAAATTGGTAGTAATTGAAGATGAGAATGTGGGGAATTATATAAACAAAAAGAAAAAGTCATGCTGAGGATTTAAATATTTAACGACAAAATTGAACACCGTTTAAATTTTTGTTTCTAAATAGACCTGTTATTAATTCTTGAACAATAGTTAATAGAGAAATTTGTTTTACTTTCAAAACATTCCAACAATTTGGAATACAAAACAAACTGTTAATTATTATTCGTAAACAAATTTATGTGTTTTTGTATTTAATAGCTGAATAGTTTAAAGCTGAATCACTTCCTCTCAAACTTTATTTTTAACTTGAAAGTGTACGTTTGTATTTGTGTTCGATATTTAGTTTTCGATAATGAAAGGTGTTTGTTTATTCTGCTAACACAAATTCTTTCTTCAGTATTTATTTAATTTTTATTTTGGTACATTTTAGTATCTCGTAACTATAAATTACACATAATTCACTCGAGAGTTAATATTTTATGATCGATCTTTCTAATGTTTTCACACTCATAAAATAATAATTAGGCATTTAATATCGTGTCAAGCACAAATGATCTGCTATAAAAATATATAATTTATGATGGTGTAAAATTATATCTCTGTATCTCGTATATCTTGATGTATGGCTCATAAAATATAGACACACTAACAATGGGTTATAATTTACAAAATGGATTTATATAAAGAAAATTGTAACATTTTGATATTAAAATAGTTTTCCCATGAATGAGAGTAAAATTAAATTTGTATGGTATCAAAATTGGAAGGAAGTACAATATTTTTGCTATAATAATGACATTTAATGCTTTTTCTCACGACCACATAAGAAACATGTTGTTTCCATACGATTACCTGCACAGGTACGAAAATTGATTATATCGTTCGTGTATCACATAAATCATAATACACTAGTGTGTTAATAAATATAACGTACAGGAGTGTTGCCAACTTAGTTAATTTGACTTTCTATTTTTCGAGAAATCTCTAAATATCAAAGTATGAAAATATGCAAATTTAACACTTTTTCTTTATAATGATTATAGTAGGGACGATAATTTCACATTTACGATAAGGTACTTAAAACAGTTATATATATATATATATATATATATATATATATATATATATATATATATATATATATATATATATATATTCTTGGTTTGATCTGTGAGATGCACGAACGTGTTTATTGCTACAAAAGTGTTATTACGTACTTCAAAATGGATATACCATGTGATATAAAAATTAATATTTTTAAATGGATTTCATGTTGTTTTTTTTTATACCAACCAACTTCCTCGTGCTAGAAATTATTGAGTCTTTGAATACAATATATTTTTAAACTCTATAGCCACTAAAATTGCAACATTAGATGTGTCTGAAATGATTTTAATATTTTTAAATATTCGTTTGTACAAAGAAGCATATATAAAACTCTTTCATGTTCCGAGTTCCGATGGAAATTATACTATTAACATATTTTTGTATAACACAGGTATTAGCCAAATATAAGATTTATTTACCTATGTATTTTTTGATATAATAAAATTATATTATTTATATTTCAATGAAATCCTTATTTACCTTATTTAACACATATTCTGTAAAAAAAATACACAAATACGAGTAAATGAATACACCAAGCGGTGCTATTGAAACGTGTACTTTACACTATTTAGTGTAGAAGGTAATTAACTCGTATATTTAGTTAAAATATGAATTTCGGTGTAAATTTTAACACGCACTTATATTTTTAACTACAATTTTTGTGTTAAATATTAAACCAGTTTCCAGTGTACTTTTTAACCAAACAGATACTTTGTTAAAATTACACGTAATCTGGTGGACCTCCTAGAACCAATTTTAGTGTTAAAATTGGTTAAAAATTTCTTAGAATATATATATATATATATATATATATATATATATATATATATATATATATATATATATATATATATATATATATATATATAAATAATTAGGCGAGCAGGATATTCCATAAAAACTGATTTTCCATGTTAATCTCCTATATCTCCTATGTACACCCTAGTTCAATACTGTACATCTTCTGAAGAAGGCCTAAGAAGCCGAAATCGATTAAGAGTTAAATAAAACGTATACGTGAAACTTACATCAAGTGTTTTCATTTATTATTACTATTATTAAAAAATACAGTTTTGTTTAAATTATATGAATTTATTACAAATTCTGTATTGCGTAACAAAATTATATGATGCTGTGATGTATTAGCAGTCTTCAAATTTTGTCACGAATTTAGCAATTATGAAAACTCGCTCTTCATGAGCAAAAATAAAATTACTATGGAAAATAATTTTTATTAAACAAAATAATATATACTATTGGAATGCGCCGTCAGCTTCATATTGTGCGACGAGAGAAAGCATGGCGTGGGTTTTTTCCCTCTTTTTTTTATAGTCTGTGTTTACTTGTTTTTCATACTATAAATTACAAAATTGCACACGGGAAAACATTTTGAGCAAAACTGTATATAAAACTATGAGTTTATATTTATATTTTATATACCTGCGGGTTGTAATAATTCTAAAATAGCAGACAATAATAATGTATATTACAAAATATTTACTCATATCATCTATCATAAAGTTAGAACGTTACCGGTTATCATGTTCGGTACTGTATCTTATTTATTACATTACCCGGGTATCATGCAACAAGGTTCGAGAATTAAATATCCTTATTCATTTCAATTTGAAAGTTGGAAACTAGAACAGAACAAAGAGAATAATTCTGCGTGAAGTCCATTTAAACCGTTCATAAATTCCAACATCAGAGATAGGGCGACCCATCTTCTTTAAGTAATATTTATATGTGTGTGTAAAACTAATGTGAAACGGGTACCTATGCGAATTTCAGGAAATAATTTCCACAAGTTATGATCTGCTTAAAGCTTAAAATACTGCCGGGACAAATGTTCCACCGTAAAATGTAATAACCTGCCGTTACTCCAAGGGTTGGTATTTCCATTTTATTCTTAAACTTTAAACATGGGAAGATATTATATTTCACCGATAATAACAAGAAGTTTGTCATTTCATTTCAATGAAAAAAAAAAAAAATTGTAATAGGGTATTCTCTGAGTATTACTGATATTAAAAATTTATTAAAAATATTAGTGTTGATAGGTAAACAACAGGGAAAAAACAAAAAATCATAATATAAATTGATTGTTACAAAAGATATAAAGCATTTCAATTTTGCTGATGTACTAGATGACCTTCCAATGGAAGACCAGTTGAAATCCCTACTCCATGTTCGAATGTGATAAGACGCCGCATGAACCACTGAGAGCATACCGCTGGTACAACTAGTACGTCACTATCACGCGACACAACAAAATCAAATTTTAAAAATTAATATCTCGCTTATTACAAGGAATTTTTTACTCGGGTTTTCACAGGTACTCTTAGATATAACTGTTCTTTAAGAAAAATATAAAAAAATATGAGAGAATACCCTATTAATTTTTATGTTTAAAGTTGATGAATAATTTATACAGGTCCGTAGCCAGAGAAGGGCCAGAGTGGGCATTGCATATATTCTACATAATCTGTGAAGTTGTAAAAGTTATGGGACTGTAAAGGCACACTTGAGCGACCAATGTGATGAGCGGCAAAGAGAAGTTTTTTCATTCAATGTATTATTACGAGTATTCGCGCACTTTAGAGCAGCGAAGAGCAGAGCAACAAGGCGACTATACACATAAGAATATATTCAATGAAAAAACTTCTCTGCCCACGCTTCGCTTCGCTGCTCTTCGCGTCGCTCAAGTGCGCGTCGGCCTTAAAGCCGACCAATTACGAACAAACTACTTGATAAATTAAAATCTAAAAATCAAGTTGTTGTTGTAGTTGTTAGCTCAAATTTATATATTGGAAATAAAAGTATATGGTCTTCTAAACATTCAGTTCAAATATGAAACAGAAAGTATTTTATTGAGTATACATAAATATGAAAAATAATGTATTACTCTTAGGCCAAGATGCTAGAATCACAGCGGTATCTATGTGTTACTTAACTGCCTGGTACCTCCTAACATGTCGGTACCTTTTTACGGCGTGCTAGAAACGAATGTTGGTTGTTGCTTCGTAACAGATCGGTATCAGTTAGTAATGGCACAAACCAATGAAATATGATGTGTTGTTCCACAATTCACTAGATGGCAACACTATCTAAATGTCAAATATGTCAAAAAATATACATTTTTGAAGTTACATTAAAGCAAAAAAATATATTTTTCACTGTTCTCTGCTTATAAATATTAAATCATACTTGTTATTTTAAAGTATAAGAGAAAACTAAAGAAAGGAATTTCACGTCTTTCGAGAAAAATCATTTAATAAATATAATTTTGAGATACAAAGATAAATTGGCTGTTTCAGGTAAAATTATGTTTAACTTTCGGTTCAAAGTTCTTGGAACGATCCGCAAATCAACTGCCATCATTATTTGAAAAATCCTTAAATAAAACGCACGGAACAAAAAAATGAAGAAAGCACAAATATAATAATTGACCTGTATCCAAGAATCGTAAACAACATTAGCAATATTTTTGTAATTCTGCTAAAATTGATTTAGTTACTGGTTATAAGTTATCCTCTTGTTCTTTAACTAAATTTCTGGCAAAATTTTTCAAAACTTTGTAACCTTTCTTAAATTCCACTTCATATATCAAGGTTATTTCGTTTTCTGAAATTTCTAGATCGAAATACGCGAATTATATTATTAATATTATTGTTTGATGATTTTAAGAAGACATTTTGCACATTAAAATTACACAAGCAAAATATTACCAATATGACAGGTTGACAGTACGTAGCAGTCAAGTCGCTGTTATATGTAACAAAGCTTTCACGATGCATTTTAGGGTAACATACTTTCTAGCACGTCAAATCGTCAGGTACCTGTCTGTTACATGTAACTGTGTGATATCTGACGTTCTAGCACTTGGGCCTTAGTCTACTGTTTGTCACTCAAATTTATATTGGAAATAAAAGTATATGGTCTCCTAAATATTCAGTTTAAATATGAAACAGAAAGTATTTAATTGAGTGTACATAAAGATAAAAAATAATGTATTACTCTTACCCTACTGTTTGTCACTCAAATTTATATATTGGAAATAAAAGTATATGGTCTCCTAAGTATTCAGTTCAAATATGAAACAGAAACAATTTAATTGATTGTACATAAAGATGAAACAATGTATTACTCTTACCCTACTGGTTGTCACTCAAATTTATATATTGGAAATAAAAGTATATGGACTTCTAAATATTCAGTTCAAATTTTAAACAGAAAGTATTTAATTGAGTGTACATAAAGATGAAAAATAATGTATTACTCTTAATTGGAACTTTCATTTTATATTGAAGGGGCTGCAGCCCTGCAGCCCTTATGGACGAGCCGCCCCTGATGCATACTAGTACAGTTTTTATTGTAACATTGAGAACTGTGAACGATTCAATTTATTCAATACGAAGAAATATTTTGTGAAAAAAAAATGTTGAAAATACGTATGAATTTGTCATACAAGACAAGAATGTTTGTTTTGCTAAATTGCGTCTACATTGTATTGCCTAATTGAATATGACGCAGTAGTAAACATGGGCGTTCATAGGGTTGGGGGGGGGGGGGAAGCCCCTGGCTTTTCTCTAATTTTAAGAATTTTAAAAGCAAAGTTACCATCTTTAATTGTTTTGCCACGGCTACTTATGTCGCATCCTAATGTCCTTACATCGCCCTGTTGTTTTCTTCTTTCGTTCTGTTTCCTAACGTTCAAATCTTCGTCATGAAGTTAGCGTAAGCTTCGCGCGCATATAATTTAAAAGATACATCCGCAGTACAAATTATAAATAAAATTTTTACCAATACCATAGCTGAAGTTAATCGTGCTACTAGATTAGGAGCACAACAACTATCAAGTGCTACTGTTGAGAGCTATTTTATTGTTTCCCTTAAAATAATTTCTAAATATTCGGCACTTCTGGAACCCGTAACAAATATTTTGCAGGGTATTTCTGTTGATATGCTAGCTGTACAGAAACATATTAATCACTTATTGGATATATTTAATAAACATAGGAACTCTGATTTAGAAATAATTTTTACTGAACTATTTAATAGCGCTGAAGAAGTTGCACGAAATTTTGATCTTGAATTAAAAATGCCGAGAGTCGTTAGTGGTGGAAGACAAATTCACCGTGCAAACTACGAAGCTAATTCTGTGCGAGAATATTTTAAAAAAGCAAATTTTATAAATTACTTAGATTTTTTAATTAGTTCTTTAAATTCTCGGTTTTCGAAAGATGATAATGTTGCCTTTTTACTCTATAATTTGCATCCGATTAATTTAAAACAAATAAACTATAATAATTTTATTAAACTAGCTCAAGAGATTCATTCATATTATAAAATAAACAATTTTTTTGAAGAAGCTTTAGCATGGCACGAATATTGGTTTTCAAATAAAGAAATGATTATTACTAAAGAAACTCCTGTAACAGAACTTTTACAACATTGTACATTTTACCCAGCAATCTCCAAAGCTTTAGAAATTTTAATTTGTCTTCCTCCAACTACATGCACTGTGGAAAGATCTTTTAGCACTCTAAGAAGAGTGAAAACGTGGATTAGATCTACTATTAGCGAAGATCGGCTAGACGGTTTATGTATGATGAGCCTCCATCGCGATTACATAAGCGAAAATAAACAAAAATATATAGACGAAGTTCTAAATGAATTTGCCAAAGATGCAAGGAATTTTAAATTAGCATTTTCGGAAAAAGAATAAGTAGATAATGTTTATTCACAATCAGTTGGTAATATAACGATTTCTGACTTTTAAAAAGTTGGGAAGTTAGTTATTGTTAACCTACGCGCCTTGGTCAGCTATTTTCGCCCTCGACAGTAATGAAACACTTTCCACCTCGGTTAGTAATGTACTATTACTGTATTGTAATTTTTTCCCATAAATATTTATGTTGTTTTATATTTTTAAGAACATACTTATTTTTAGTATATTATATTTTTGAATTCTTGACTTTGCCCCCCTCCCCTGAACAACATTGTATGGGCGCCCATGGTAGTAAACCGTAAATGCAAAGTAGCGAAATGCGAAACGAACAGGCCTAATGATTCTAAACATGATTAAAAACGCATAAAAAGTACAATAGAAAAAATAAATAAAAAGTTTTAATACTAATTGGCATGTACATTTTTGACCTGTATTGTATGTAACAATAAAACTGAAACATGAACATTAGTTTTCTCGTAGTTTGTAGGTTATTTTCTCTGCCTTGTTACGAGTACGTTTATCAGTAAAACCATCTACCAATTTGTCACACACATTCCAAACATGCACTTGTAGATAATTAAAAACCAGCACACACCCCCACAAATAAATACCACATTTATCAAAGACACTCATGAATATTTCCCCGTATTTAATTTATAAACATTCTTTTTGCCATTCAATAATGCTCAATTACCATCCAACCTAATAAACAAACATCAATGCTTCTGGGTAAAAACAAACGAAAACACGAGAGCATTTGGACAATATCGCAATTGGTACAGTGTGCACTATAATGAATAGTCCGTGGTGAATAATTAAGGCCCATTGGCTGCAGTGTATCAGCGCGCGACAGACAGATGTCAGTAGTGTTTGTGCAGGGACTGCAGGATGAAATCCGGGGAGAGCGAATGCAGGTGGAACAGGAATGGAGAAGGGCCCAAGAGGGATGTTTTTAAAGCTGGCCAGGGTGGGAATGAAAAGAGTTTCGAAAAATAAAATATGAAATATTGACCTAAAAACCAGGGATATTCATGGGGAATAAAGAACTTAATTTGAATATTTGTCATAATGGCATATGTGTAAAAAATTGTTCTGTTAACCATAGCATTCCGAAAGTAGCATTAACGAGAGAATTTCAAGAAATAATATGTATTAATAATGTCATCATTTTCTGAAACCGATAAACTATTGAACAAACGAAGGATGTAATGAATCGTAACAAACCTTAGATGTTTTAAATCCTCGCTCTACGAGCTCATATTTCAAACCGATATCTTCGGCAGTTATGATATACATAACATTCCTAGGTACGTTAATGGCTATTACAAGTATTCGTTTTTCCATTCATATTTTAATCAAATTAATACAAAATTTTACATGCATTTTTCTCAAAAAAATCATTATGTAAGAGAATAAAAATATTATATCACTGAATTCAGAATTTCTCTAACGAATCAGCAAATACAATTTTTTTGATCTCATTTAAAATATAAAAGTTAGGTCCCGTATTTGGAGAACCACTGGTCCAAAAATATAATATTTCCTTTCTTTAAATTTGTCTTGTGAAATAAAAATTGTTTGCCCATTTAACCGTCTTTGTAACTCTTAGTTCTCGAAATAGCAATGGTGGCCCATTTAAAATGAACACCTGTAGAGTTAAAAATTATAAAGGAATTAAATTTCATAAAGCAGCCCTTACCATTAAAACAGCTCCCATATGTAGAAAATTCTGATTGACAATTGTCAGTGTCAAGTGCAATTGACATAGTATTTGTGTTATAATTTTACTGGAAATACAGAATCTCTTGCAAGAAATTTTTTATATGGAATTTATACAAAATACATAAATCTGTAATGGTAATGTGCTGGCCACATCAGATTTTTTTATGTCTAAATCTATAATAACATCTGATGATAACATTTTTACACAAAGATTAAAGCCAGCTTTAATTATTGTAACTAAGAATATACTAAATACATAAACAAATATAAAATGAAACATTGTTGACCAACCTCGCTCTTATTAATCCTATTTGACCAATACAGACTTCGAAGATCTCTCTATCTCAGCCCTCAAGAACTCCAGAACTCAAGACCATTAAAAAAGTCAAGTCATTGTACATCTATACACTTGACACTACTGTATTTCACCAAAATCAATTAAACAATGTCTTCATATTGAATGTATGTTACTGCACATATCAAGGAATAAATAATTTTTATTAATATTGTCCACAAAGTTAATATTTCACACCCGAAACTTTGTTTTGAACGAGGTAAATGTCATACATATTGTTTACAATATCAAAGAAACATAGCTACTGAAAGAAACATATAGGCGTCGTTTGTTCTGCACCAAACAAAACGTGTTTTTGCCAACAATTGAGTTGTGTGTGAAGATTGAATATGTTTTCAAATATTTTTAAATATTTTTACAGGGCCGGCGATATGGTATCTGGCGCCCTTTCGCAGCCTATAAAATGGCGCCCCCCTTCCCTCTTATAGATATGAAAATATTTTAAAAATCTCACGATTCGTAATTATATACAGGGTGTTGACGTAATGTGCGAACAGTGATTTAACATGGGATTTTAGTTTTTTTGCAATTTCCTGCTCTCCTGTTCATTTTACGGCTAAAATTGAAAGTCAGAAAAAATGAAAACAAGTGTCATGGCTAGAGCTACTAATAAACCGAAATTTTAAAATTTCTTTGTAAAATTGTGAAGAAAGTAGAAACTGAAAAATGTAAAAATAGTTTTCTATACAACTTTTAATTCTGTACAACTTTGCCGTAACACGAACAGGAGAGCAGGAAATTGCAAAAAATTAAAATCCCATGTTAAATCCGTATATGTTCCCACCTTAGTGTCAACATCCTGTATAAATATTAATATAAATGAATGCTTCGAATATTAAACATCTATTTTACAGAAATGATTTATATAAAGGATGCCTGTTTTCGACCCTCGCTATTCGGATCTTGGTTATTATATGAGATGAAGTCGGTAAAATGAAGTCAAAGTTGCCCCGTTAGTATATCAGTTGTATTTAATCCGAAAATGCACGTCACCAGATAAATATAAAAATTCAAATATATGTGTATAGGGTAATTCCGAGAGGGATGGCTTGCCGGGTGAGATGACTCTTGCCAAAATCTAAATAATAGTAGAACGAAACGATGTGTTCTATTATTCTTTGGATATTGGCAAAAGAGTCATCTCATCCGGTAAGCCATCTCTCCCGGAATTACTTATTTTTCCTTTGCATGTAACTTCTAAATATTATATAGTATTAAATTTTGGTTGCACTTCATTAGAAAACTTTTTCATACATTTTCGAACGATGATGATCATTCTTATGATTTATTGCATATAGAAACAAAATCAATCCTTACGAATTTATGAGGGCCAACTATCGCCAAGATTTGTTTATAATATATGTATCTATTATTTATTGCCAGTTTAAAGTTAACATTTAGAATATTTTTCCTAATTCTAACATAGTTTTACTTTGTAATGCAAATACTCCAGTTGCTTGACAGGAATGTGTGGCGAAGGATGATTGTTTCGTTCCTATTATTGTGGTCCGGTTGCGGTGTTTCGCTACCGAAAATCGTTCATTTTAATATAAGAGTGAGGAATATATGTTGTACCTATGTCAGGTTAGTAAGAATGTTGTTGAAAGAGAGAGTGATTTTTACCTTCCGTCACCTTTAGGTAAGGAAGGTATTGTCTTTGGTCAAAAAATTCGATGATGAGTTTTTAATCAATAAGCACGTTTTAGGGTCCCTAGAATACGAATTTACTATTTTTACGATGATGTCTGTATGTGTGTGTGTGTGTGTATGTGTGGATGTGTGTGTGTGTGGATGTGTGTGTGTGTGTGTGTGTAACAAAATTTTCGTCTGCGATAACTCTAATACTACAGTTACAAAAATTATAATTTTTCGTGTACTTCTTCGTTACATCCATATGAAGAGCTGATTAGATTTTGGTTACAATTGGTCAACCGGAAGTACAATCATTTGAAGATTTTAACAGTTTTTATTGAAAAACCTATGTTAAATACAATTTTTTCACATTTGATGTTATTATAAATATTAAAGAATATTTTATTTTCTATACGATTTGACTGCATTTTATACTTAATATTAAATGGATATAGAGTTAAAAAATTATAAAGAAATTAAATTTCATAAAGTATCTATAGCTATTAAAACAGCTACTATATTAAGAAAATTCTGATTGAAAGATGTCAGTGTCAAGTGAAATTGACATAGTGTGTTTGTCATAATTTTTACTGGAAATATAGGATCTTTTGCTTTCTGTATGAAATTTGTATAAAATACATACAACTGCTTTAAGGTAATGTACAAAAAATAGAATATTTAATTTAATAATAATAATAAATCTTTTATTTCTGCAGATACATTATACTGTATATAGAAAACGGCACACAATAATAATTTTCTGTATGAAATTTGCATAAAATACATGCAACTGCCGGAAGGTAATGTACAAGAAATAGAATATTTAATTTAGCAAGGAACTTTCCGTATGAAATTTGTACAAAATACATAGAACTGACGGAAGGTAATGTGCTGGCCACATCAGATTTTTTCAAGATAGGATCCCTACATTTTAGGGTCCCTATAATATGATTTTACTATTTTTATGATGATGTCTGTATGTATGGATGGATGTATGTGTGTGTGTATGAGTGTGTGTGTGTGTGTGTGTGTGTGTGTGTGTGTGTGTGTGTGTGTGTTATGTGTGTGTGACGATTCTTTCGGATCGCATAACTCCAACACCACCTTTCCAAAAATTATAATTTCTTCGTATTTCTCTTCTTTACTTCCAAATGAAAATCTGATTAGATTTTGGTTATAATTGGTTGACCGGAAGTACCCTAATTTGATGATTTTGACAGTTTTTCTTGAAAAACGATGTTAAATATCATTTTTTCATATTTAATGTTATTATAAATATTAAAAAATATTTTATTCTCTATACGATTTGATTACATTTTATACTTTATATTCAATAGATATAGAGTTAAAAAATTATAAAGAAATTAAATTTCATAAAACAGCCAGCTTTGCTACAAACATGGAAACCGTGATGAAAACATCTAATATATTAAAAAAATTCTGATTGACAGATGTCAGTGCCAAGTGCAATTGACATAGTATGTTTGCGTTATAATTTTACTGGAAATATAGAAACATTCTGCATGGAATTTGTACAAAATAAATAGAACTGACTTAAGGTAATGTACTGGAAATATTGAATCTTTTGCAAAAAACTTTCTGTGTGAAATTTGTACAAAGTACATAGAACTAACGGAAGGTAATGTGCTGGTCACATCAGATTTTTTTTGGTTGATGTTATTTTTATAATTTCGGTTTTGTGCTAACCCACTAAGTGGGAAATGTGTGATTTTATGTATGTATGTATGTTGCATGAAAGAAAAAAGTTAAGAAAGCAAGATAATAATAAAAAATTGAAAGTAATGCTGTGTTGGGGTGTTTCAAATTGTAAAACTGTGTTTGAGCGTTTAAATTTCGAATTGGAAAAACATACTTAACATTATTTTTCATTTGCTTTTTATATAGGTATTTTAAGAGTATGTATTAGATTTGAAGAATTACACGTAATTTTCTTGATAAACCAATAATTTTTTTTATTTTTAAAAAATTTCGGCGCCCTTCACGTGTTGGCGCCCTTCTCCCACGCTTACCGCCTAAAGCTGGCCCTGGTTAAACCTTCCTAAATTTTCCAATAATGAAATTGCTGCAATATTTTTTTGTTTATAGCAGTGTTAAAGATTGAATAAAATATAAAACAAGTAAATATAATATCATTTCCAACTGTCAATTTCATTCAACAAAACTGTCAACCTCGATAAAAATCTTTTCCTCCTGGTTCCGTGTCTGTATTCCCGTTGCTGTCGTGGAAACAATTCACGTGTTTCCATATATCGCTTTTTATTTAGTGGCCGCGTCAACAATTGTCCCTCGTGCAACTTTTTGTCCGCGGACAATGATCTGCGTGGCAGCCGTGGCGCTGGCGCTGCCGTGCTGCGCTCGACGGCATGATAAATCTAAAGCGAATGACAAGCCAAGTCCGCGGCTTTATTGCGGCTCGTGAAAAGTTGATGACTTGATGGACCAAGCCCAGATAGAGTGGTTTTCATTGTTGTAGACTTGCTTTAATTGTGTAAATTAATACGCACCTGATAGCGGGGAAATATGAGGATTTGTTATGTTTGATCGATGACAGTTGTAGTCGATGGAGTTCAAAGGGTTGGACGAAAGTTGTATCAATTGTTAGAATAATTAAAACTAAAGTTGCTGGCATACAAATCGGATAATTAACTTTAGCTGTCAACTCTCGGTCCTATTATTGGACAGTGGAACTACACGTTGTAGCTATAAAAATTTAGAACTGATTTTGTGTAGCGCCAAATAACAGCACCATCTGTAAACTGACACCCAAACTATTTTTGAATAACCTGTATCAATCAATACCCCATCTCAAGTTTTATTATAGTTGCCGTCAAATAAATAGAGACTGGAGATTTCTACACTGTTGCCAATTCATGGGCAATGTTGAAAATGAGAAGTTATGAAGAAGCGGCAACACTGCAGGGCAAGGGACTGTAACAACCCGCTAATAATGTTAATAATTAATTTAAATTAAAGATCAAGAACAAATCATAACATCAAAACTTGTATAAGTTCGTCTCGAGATTAGACACACACAATCACACAATTATACACTGTTCCATTTAAGCCATTCAGTAGATGGAGCTGGCAACAGCGCAAACTTGAAGTAGCCGAAATCACATTGGGTAAACTTGTCTCTTGTCTCCAATTTCAGCCAATCAGAGAGGTCAAAACAAAACCGAATGGCTTAAATGGAACAAGGTATAGTTAATTCACTTTTACCACCCGCTATCCTTGGTCAGGGAGGTATAGGGATCGTGCTAAAAATCGCACATTGAGATTTTGATAAATGGCCACGTTTTAAGGTCCCGAGAATCCGATTTTAACATTTTCACGATGATGTCTGTGTGTATGTGTGTGTGTGTGTGTGTGTGTGTGTGTGTGTGTGTGTGTGTGTGTGCACGCGCGCGCGTTTGTGTGTGTGACGATTTTTCGTCCACGATTACTCTTATAACAAACTTCCAAATACCTATATCTATTTTCCGTATTTAAGCTTCCTGCATTCATATAACGAGTTGATTAGATTTTGGGTCAAATTGGATAAATGGAAGTGATACTTTACTTGAAGCCCATGCCAGTTTTTAATGAAAAACTAAAATTAATCAACCAGATTAGAAAAGATTCTCGTGAAAAATATATGATATACTCCAAAACTTGTCAAATTTAAGATTTACGACTTTTATATGAAGGGGAACAACATATTAGATTTTGATACAATTGATAAACCGGAAGTGATACTTTACATAAAGCTCTAAACAGATTTTTGTGAAAAATATATTATATATTCCAAAACTTGACAAATTTAGTATTTAAGACTTTTATATAACGGGAAGCAACATATTAGATTTTGGCTAAAAATTGATAAACCGGAAGAGATACTTTATTTGAAGCTTTGAACAGATTTTCGTGAAAAATAAATTGATACAATCCAAAACTTTTCAAATTTGGTATTTAAGACTTTTATATTAAAGAGAACGACATATTAGATGTTTTCTAAAATTGATAAACCGGAAGTACTACTTTACAGGAAGCTATAAACAGATTTCATTGAAAAAATATATTAAAACATGATCCAAAACTTCACAAATTTGGTATTTAAAACATGTGTATAATTTGAAACTACATTATATTTTGACTATACCTATATGATAAACCGGAAGTGGTACTTAATTTGGAGCTCTTAACAGATTTTCGAGGAAAAACATAGTGAAATATAATCCAAAATTTGGTATTACAGATTTTTCTATTTACTGGAACAACAAATTAGATTTTGTTTACGAACAATCAACCGGAAGTGACACTTTACTTAAAGTTCATTGCTATTTCAAACATGGAATTGACGGGAGGTCATGTGTTATATATATATATATATATATATATATATATATATATATATATATATATATATATATATATATATATATATATATATTGTAACTACACTGTATTTATCCTTGTTTTTGTCAATAATCCTCTGTAATTGGGAACATCTGTTCCAATTGAGTGATTACTAATACATAAATAATTTTAAAATATGACATCCGTTGATAATTTAGTTCAAGGTAATCCATAGACTAAACTTCCATCAGTTTATCATCGACCTTCAAAAAAATTTGCAAAACTAAAACAAATTTTCATTCAACAATTTACAGAACCAGTAAACAAAGTATCCTACAGGCATTCTTACATCTTCATCCTACAATTCTGTTGCAGTTTGTATACTTATCTAACAAAATAAAAGAATCTTTGTTTATACGCGTAATGCCACATTGAAATTTTTATCTTCATTCTGAGCAGGAGTGAGTAGTTATTTTTATCTTTTGCGAACGTGAAGTGAAAAGTTTATGTAAGATGTCTGTTCCCAGAGCAGGATAGGATAGGGAAATTGGTTCTGGTTTCTTGGTCGGAGGTATTAAGGTCTGGGTAATGAAGGTAATACGGATAGCACTTTGTCCTAACCGCTAATTAACCGTTGGGTTACCCGCACACTTACATTTTTAGCTTTTTCTTATTAGTTTACTGATTACGTTAACACGAACTTCCGTATAATCCAATAACGGAGATGTGATGCATTATGCATTGAACTATTCTTGCTTATACAAGTATATAAATATTTCATTTTATCTTTGTTCTAAATAAATATATCATCCCGATTTATTATTAAAATATAGAATAATTAAGCAGAACATTTCCAAATAATGATTATCAATTTGACAGTTTTAAAGTCAACGTGAAATTAATTTGACAGTTATTAAGTCCCCCAGTAATTAGTTTGATATGTTCGATAGTTTTTAAGTCCGCATAAATTAATTTGACTGCTTTGACAGTTATTAACAATTTTGAATTCATTCCAAAATAAGATTGGTTGGGGTTGAGAGCTTTTAAGAAGTGGAAAGAAAGAATGGTGACGTATGAAGTGTATTATTGTTGAGGAGAAGCATTCTGAACATATTTAAAATATTCTAAAAAATATGAATCATGTGTCTTAGTCTCAATAATTCTAGCGTGACCCTTGTCACAACAAAGACCATAGGCTGGTAGTATGAACAACTGATTAAGGTTGAGTAGCAAGCAGTTGACTACCAGTGTTTTATCTTTGTCAATCGTTTAGGGATTATTATGGCGAAAAATAGTAACAAAAAAATCTGATGGCCAACACAATACCTTCCGCCATTTAATTTAATAATACTTATGTTGGAAACTATATTAAGTTCCTATCCATATAACTATTGTTCTATTTACTACTTCTTCTTTCATTTTAGGGGTGCAATTTTAGCTCGCCTCGTCGGTGCACCCTGGGTGACGTTAAAGAGCTAAAACAAACAGATGGCTAGGCTACCCATGCGATCTCCTGGCCAACACAAATACATACAATCATCAATGAATAACACAAACTATCAATTTGGCTATTCTGAGCCCTTTGACTACACCAAGATGAAGAAAAAAACTCCAGAAACAAAGCATAATAAGAGCTACGCCCATCTACTGGCTTCCCATCATAAGACACATTATTAACCAACAATCCTTGGAAAGAACAGAATGTACAGCCTGCGTTAGAAGAGTGTAATCTTACAACTTACAACGATGATGCTAGTGGGTATTGATGACTACAGACACAACAATTCAATATGTTGCCATATTTGTTACTTAAATTAGATATGTATATTGCCATACGATATATAAATCTTACATATTTTTGAATGATAGTATTTGAGTTGGAACAGAGAGAGTTGCATATGTGCTTCATCGATCTGGAAAAAGCCTTTGACCAGATAGTGAGGACAAAAATGTGAAACAGTCTACAAACGAGAAATATAGAAGACCAAACTATACAATGTGTTAAGAGCCTATATAAGGTAAATCAAAACTACGTAAGAACTCGTAACAACACATGAGACGCCTTTAACACCGATATAGCACTAAGACAAGGCTGTATCCTGAGACCACTTCTATTTACAATATATTTGGACGAAGCCATCAAAATCATTAAAGGCAAACTAAAATTGTATAAAGTAGGTAATTGGAAAATGAAGGCAGTGCACCTATCTGTTCTATGAACAACGAATTAATGGAGTGGAACATGGTCATTAAACACACAGAAGACAGAAACCATGGTAAAAAAGGGACAGAGTCAAGCTATAGCAATAAACGGAGAAACGATAGAACAAATAGAGTCAGTCAGAAGTAGAGGAAAGAGTAGCAGCAACAGGAAGGTTATTCAACTCACTAAAGAAGAAATTCCTCGGAAAGAAAGAAGTTTCGAAACAAACAAAAGTTAGAGTCTACAAGAAAGTAGCAGTGCCTTTACTGACATATGGGAGCGAGTTATGGACACCGCAGAAGGAATATTTAGGAAAAATTTAGGCACACAACCGGTAGCACACATCATTCAAGAAGGACAACTAAGATAGGCGGGCCACGTACACAGAATGAATGACGAAAGACTGGCGAAACAGGTATATGCCGCAAAGTTACACCAGGACAGGAAGATAGGCAGACCAGATAAACATTGGAAGAAGAAACAAAACAGGTGGCAGAACAAAGAGGCATCAACTGGAACGAGGCCAAAAAAAGAATGAAAAACCGACAACACTGGAGAGAAATTTGGAAAAGAAACCCCGAAGACAGAAACACGAGAACAAACATAATCAGACGACGCTTTACACCGAAAGGTAGATAGGCAAAGGTTTAAGTAAGTAAGTATTTGAGTTGGAACGTAAAGAGGATTCACACAGACATAATCTTAAAAATGTCCAAACCGGATTCTAGAGATCTTAAAACGTCATTTACCAAAATTTCGATATTCGTTTTTAGCACGATCCGTATACGTCTCTTGCCAAGGGTAGCCGGAGGTAAAAAACGTACAATTAATTTGTCTTTAGCTGTTATTTGTTATATTTTTCACACACTGCTAGACAACTGCTCACTTTTTTCGCTTAATCAGTTGTTCACGCTACCAGCCAAAATGTTTATAGTATTTTTTAAACTATGATACATAAAGACAAACAAGTATTTTTTATTAATTAATATGATTTTTGCTGCTTACTTATTTTGATTGTAGAACCTTCAACTAAATTTGTTTCCTGTTGAACAGTCATAAATGGATAACTGTTCATAGACTAGTACAACGACTCAACAAGCATTTTGCTGTATAATGAAATCCATGAGAATTTGATGATGAAATTTGCAGGTGAGTCAATTGCCTTTCTGGCAGGTATTGTTCCCTGTCTAACCCGATTCGCTCGGGCTCGAATGTAAGATTAATAACTCCCTGAATTCAATCTGCTCGAGGCAATATTAAGAAATACGTAAGATAATGAAAGGTAAGTTCGCGACAAAAACGAGAGTTAATGGCGTTTCCAGTAGGTACGCGACGAGCATAAACTCGTTCGCGTGATGATAGATTGTTAAAAGTTTCCTCCAAACTGTATTATAATCCTATCTGTCTATATAGAAAAATGATTGTCTTTGCAAGGTTGAAAGATGAAGGAGTAATTTGATAGCAGAAGGGAAATCACTAGAGACGCGGCACACAACACTTTCAAAATAAGTTTTTTATTACGTGATGTTAATACTTTCAGAAGTGCACTGAAACTCAAATTGATTTTATAGAAAACTCGATATATTATAGCTTATACTTAGTTGTGTAACAGTGCCGTCCGAAAATATGGGTAAATTATAATGGCTTTTTTTGTTTTTCTGTTTTAATTAAGGCCAAGAAGTAAGAGTAAATTTTAGATTAGTATTGTTGATTTCTTACTAAAGAGAAATCATTTTGCAAATTTTAAGAACTGGGAATAAAATTAGGAACTAGAACGACTAGTAATGATAATAGGGGAGTATCACTAGTGAAATTTAAATATTTTGATAACGTATACTACAAGTATATCATATAAGTAGCCTAATAGTAAATATAATAGTCAAATTTATATTATCTTGTAATTAAAAAACGAAATTAAAAACACTACATGTTCAAAACGGTCGCCATATAAAAATTCGGTATGACGTATCCGGCCCTGGGAATATTATATTTTAACTTAAGAAAACTTACCATAAATAAACTCCAATTTTATATATACGTAAAGTTTACACACCGGCAATGTGACAAAACAAAAATGTCGGAAAGAGAATCTTGGAATACACGTTTAATGATTCACAATAAAGTAAAATGTTAAATACAGTAAACTGACAGTTTGAATGACATATGACAGATGCCAATATGATATTTTACTTCAATTATATTTTGTCTGTACGCCATAGAAACATACTGTAGGGCCGCATATGTACTTCCGGTGGTGTATAATATTTAATAATTTTTACCTTCCGTCACCTTTAGGTAAGGAAGGTTATCGCCCCTATTCTGTAACTCAATCGATAATAGTTATCGATCGATAACAATTTTTGACAAATAGAAACAAATGTATCATCTGTCAGCATCATTTTTCATTCAGTGTCTACTATAATTATTGGCTACAATTTATTATAGATCGATAAAAGTTATCGATTGAAATACAGAATAGGGGTGATTGTCTGTGGTAAAAAAATCGATGATGAGTTTTTAATGAATAAGCACGTTTTAGCGTCCCTAGAATACGATTTTACTATTTTTACGATGATGTCTGTATTTTAATTTTTGCGTATACCTTTTCTTTAGATCCATATGAAGAGCTGATTAGATTTTGGTTATAATTGGTCGACCGGAAGTACCCTAATTTGAAGATTTTAATAGTTTTCTTGAAAAAATGCTGTTAAATATAATTTTTTCACATTTAATGTTATTATAAATATTTAAGAATAATTTATTCTCTATACGATTTGATTGCATTTTATACTTCATATTCAATGGATATAGAGTTAAAAAATTATAAAGAAATTAAATTTCACAAAGCAGCCAGCCGTATTATAAACATGGAAACATCTACTATCTACTAATTCTGATTGACAAATGTCAGTGTCAAAGTGAAATTTACGCAATATGTTTGAGTTATAATTTTACTGGAAATACATAGAATCTTACAAGAAATTTTATGTATGGAATTTGTACAAAATACATAGAACTGACTGAAGGTAATGTACTGGAAATATGTAATCGTTTGCAAAAAAAACTTTCTGTGTGGAATTTGTACAAAATACATAGAACTGATGGAAGGCAATGTGCTCGCCACATCAGATTTTTTTTCGTAGTAAATGATACTTTACAGAAAAAATAAAAAGTACCTATGTCTTATTTTTTCATGTAGATTAACATATAAAATTTTCAAAAATTATAATACTCCCCTATTAGGGGCTGTCCTTAAATTACGTAACGCTTCAAGGGCGAGGTGGGGGTCAAGAGTAGCGTTTACGCAGCGTTATGAGGGGGTGGGGGAGGGTTAATGTTTGCGTTACGTAACGATAAAATATAAAAAATATTGCTAAACTTGCTTTAATTGTTTTGAAACATTCAAATTTCGCGGTGCTAATTCGTATATGCAGGCAGTCGTTTGTTTTCAAAAACAGTCAACATAATATGTCGGGCACAGTTCAAATTCGGGCCAGTGGTCTTTCATTCGTGCAATGCAATTCATATTAAAACATGAATTCAAGTAGTGTTGATAAGGAAAAACTTTTCAATAGTTTGTTAAAAGCATGTGGAAATGCCTATGCTTTTAATTTCTGTGCTGTTATTTTTTCATCTTTATGTACATTAATTTAATTAGTTTCTGTTTCAAATTTAAACTGAATATTAAGGAGGCCATATACTTTTATATACAGTAAAAAAATTGCGGTGACAAGCCGTAGGGCAAGAGTAGTACATTATTTTTTATCTTTATGTACATTAATTTAAATAGTTTCTGTTCTATTCTGTTATTTCTCATCTTTATGTACATTAATTTAAATAGTTTCGGTTTCAAATTTTAACTGAATATTAAGGAGGCCATATACTTTTATATCCAGTAAAAAAAACTGGGGGGGGGGTCAAGTACTGCGTTACGTAATATATGGGGGGGGGTTCATGTTTGCATTATGGGTGCGTTACAAAGGGGGGAGGAGGTATCAAAAATTTCCTAATTTTGCGTTACGTAATTTAAGGACAGCCCCTTACCACAATGCCATAGTAAAACTACGGAAGTTGCTCTGTCGCAGTCTGTAAGTAAAGCTTTAACTGGTTAACAAATGCATATCGAAATTTTGACAGTAATATTTAACAACTCATTATTTCGTTTCTATACGATTTAGCCAAAAGTTAACATATAACTATAAGCGGTGCAACTGGTCTTAAAAGAAGCTATTTTTAACCAACAAATCATAAACTAATCTGCCTTAGAACGTGTCAGTTTGTATTTATTTATAGATTGAACGTCCAAAAAGTTTGAAGTTCTCCCGAAAAGGTCTAAACCCCAGACGACAAAGTTTAAACTTTGAAAAATCCTGTGTTGCGTTGAATTAATGTATGTGCAAGAATTACGAAAACTTACAAGTCCAATGTTTGATAAATAACGCGACAATTCCATTATTGGACCCTATTCCTACCTGGCCTCTAGCGGACAAACCGGAAACTAATTTAAGTTTCGAAAACAGTTCGCACCGTTTCCGTGTTTTGGATTTATCTATTCCTATTTCATTCACAAGTATATATTTCCCAGGACACTGGCAGAATTTGTTTTTGTTTGTCGCTGTATATCTGGCAACTACGCTGTTTTCCGTTTTTCTGCATCGCGTGCAATAAACTGTCTTACTTGGCAACCATGCCTTCAAGACGTTGTGTTCCTATGTACAAAATAAAATTATTATAGGAATGGAAACCATTTTCTACCAAAGAAAAGAAAGAGATAAGAAAGAATTTCATGTTATTATATCAACGTCTCCAATAACATTGATAAAGATATACAATACATATTATATTTTGTTCCATACCATAGAAACATGTTTAGAGGCTGTAAAACATTTGCTATTCGATTAATTTACAGTAAATCGTCTTAAGTACAATAGACATTTTCAATTTAAAAAGATACACACAATAAGAAGTTACAAACGCTTTTATTGAAGATAAAATGTCTAACGATGCAAATTTTCACCGAGAACACAGGTATTTTAATGACTGAAATAATTTTGACGTTTCGTTTGACAGTCCAACTGGCGTTTGCTGGTACCATTTTACTTACTATTAGCGGCGATAGAAAGAAATAGCCGTTAAATTGAAAAGGTCTATTGGTGTACGAATCTATAGATTCTCTGCTGGTAAAATTCCTAGGGCTGTTTGTGGAACCATTTTCGAATAACTAATTCTAGCTCAGCTTCCAAAGCTGCTTTCCATTTAGCATATGGAGTAGCACCGAGTAGCACTTTATTACCCCTATGATTGTTTTGCGCGTTCCATTTAGCGAGAGCTAAATGATCGGGATCTACTCGAGTTCTTCGTCCCTTCCCCCTTCAAGCACCCCGATTTTTTTTTTGGAGTAGACTACTCCGTTTTGTGTTTATTTTGTTATTTAACATAAAGAATGTCTTTGATATAAATTAATTTATTTGGCGTGGCGTCAAACAATTTATAAAATAATTATTAGTGCCAAAGATTCTCAAAGAGCGGAAACAGGTAAATACTTTTATTATTCTACAGATTTTTGTTAACTTTTTAGTTATGTGGGATTAATTATTTTAGACAAATTTTTCCCAGTCCCTGTTCGCAATAACAAATTCAGAAAACAAGAACGAAAAAGAAACGTGGGAATCAGAACTAGGTTCCCAGTCCCTTTTACTTATTGCTACTGAGTACTACATGATCTTCTGATTCATCTGACGACGAAGTACTTGTTTCGTCTTCATTAGAAAATTCAGATGAACTTTCGTTAATTAAGGACTAAAAATATTGTACATTGGAAACAATAATAGTATTTTATATTAAATTACTATATTTTTTTCCTTTTCTGATATTTTGACTTTTGACAATCAAAATGAAATGAACAAAAAATTTTAGTCTGGCACGCTTATGTTGAAAAGTTGAAAAACTGTTCCTTTAAAATACGTTTAGAGTAGTGGCGGATCAGTTCACTTCAGTGCTACCTACCCCAAGAGCTATGCTAAATGGAAAGAGGCTCAAATTGCACCGCTTTGCTTTTAGAAATTGTGTCATTGGACAAAAAAATAGATTACCTTTGAACAGATTTTCAACCATAATGCCAATTTACAAGTTAATTACAACTTTAGAAAGAAGCAAACTGAAAATATTTTTGTTAAACGCGGTACTATGTAGTACTTAAAGAATCAAATAAACAATTGAATTCTATTGTCAATGTTTATTTATTTACATTTTGGAATATTCTTGGTGAAATTGAGGGTGTTCGATTGCGTGGCCGTCCAGTGTGTAAGTGGATGGATCTGACTGATAAGGTACTAAAAGAAAGTTTCCGAGTGGGAAGAGAAGAAGAGCCTGTATGAATGCGATTATGAATGTGGCCGAGGCGAAAGAAGTGTGCTTAGACAGGAATATGTGGCGAAGGATGATTGTTTCGTAACTATTACTGTGGTCCGGTTGCGGTATTTCGCTACCGTAATTCGGTCACTTTAATATGTTAAGAGTGAGGAATATATGTTGTACCTATGATGTCAGGTTAGTAAGAATGTTGTTGAAAGAGAGACTGATTTTTTTTTGATGACGTTTTTTTATTCTTTCGGGTTTATGCTAACCCACTAAGTGGGAAATACGTGATTTTATGTATGTATGTATGTTGTTTTTGATGTATGCACGTATTTTTTGACGAGATTTTCATGCTTACATTTTTGATTTTGTAATGTAATGATCGTATTTTCCAATTGTTCTTTAACTATTTCTTATGATGATTCATTTGGAATCGAAACGTAGAAAAGTTAATTAAATTGCTATTTAATAAATACTGTTTACCACGACTGCATCTCCAATTATTTCTCAACATCCCTACTTTCGTATTATTAACTGTCATTTTCTTTGTTAATTAATTCTAGTCTTAAATCGGCACTAACTTTTATTTAGGAATAGTTGCCAATAGCGAAGCTACAGTAAAGTAAGCACTAAATTCGATATAGTGTACCACATGTCCAATAAGATATCTTGCCTCGCTTTACTATGCCGTTTATTTTATGTCGATGTGGTGACTTCAAGTTTCATCAGTGTATTAGATCCACGAAGTTATGTACCTGGACTTTTATCTACGTTTATATGAACTTTACATACATAAACTTTTCCAGACGCTTGTTAAGTAAACTATGGAAAATAAAATTATTTTCACTGCTGGAGAATTTGAATGTAAACAGTATAAAATATATTGGTATACCAAAAGTCGTTCAATTTTAAATGCATTTGAAAAATTGAAGACTGTATGCACGAATTATCGTTTTTTGTAAAAATAAATGCTCTATAACCGGGATTTCGAGTATTTGTTAACACCTATACTTCATTTCAAAATGTGCTCGAGTAATTACTTATTTCAAAATTTAATTGCACAACTGACAAGTCCTGTTAATTGCTAAAATAAAATTTTTCATAGCTGTTGCTACTGCATTAAGTTATTAGAAAAATATGTGAAACGACTCGTCAATGGACCTTTTCAATTTAACGGCTATCTCTTTCTATCGCTGCATATAGTAAGAAAATGGCGCGAACAACTGCCAGTTGGGCTGTCAAACGAAACGTCAAAAATATTGCAGTCATTAAAATACCTGTATTCTCAGTGAAAATTTGCATCGTTAGACATTTTAACTTTAGTAAAAGCTTTTGTAACTTATTTCAATAAGATTTTTTAAAGTTATCTGAAATATTCTCACATTTTATGTCTAATTTTTTTAGAAATAATCGTCGAAGATCTCAGTTGTTCTCACTATGCGCAGATCCCCATTGCGCATATCTTCTATCTCTTTAAATTGAAAAGGTCCATTGTCGTTTTTGTAAATATAAATGCTCTACAACCGGGATTTAGAGTATTTGTTAACACCTACATTTCATTTCAAAATGTGCTCGAGTAATTACTGTCAAAATTTAATTGCATAACTGACGGAACTGTCAAAATTTTTAATAGCTGTTGCTACTGCATTAAGTTATTAGAAAAATATGTGGAACGACTCGTCAATTTACGGGGTTGTAAAAATGAATAAAAAATATGCGATTTCGAGAAAAAGTTATTAAGAAATATTGTTGCTCTCGACGAGTTATATTACTGGTAAAATTTAATGTACTAATTTCATTTACACCCTGTATGTATGTATATGTAATATAATATAATAATATCGTTATTATTAAAAGGTGTAAATTTGATAATATTATAATAATAGGAATTATTATGGCTGGTTTATGATGGATTTAATTTATAAATTTAGATTTGAAATTTACTATTTAACTTACTGGTTTATAATGAATTTAAAGATATGAAATACGCCCAATCAACCTATATTGGGTCACGTAGTTTGACACAAATGGGATGACAGTGATATGATATTTATCACTTTTATCATAATCAATTTGTATTTTTCTACAGATTATATATATATATATATATATATATATATATATATATATATAATTTATCCATATTTTTGGAATCCATTTGTCAATTCAAAATAAAAATATTTCAACTGTCACTTGAAACTGTCATTTTCCCCACC
Source organism: Harpalus rubripes (assembly GCA_963082715.1). Classification (NCBI taxonomy): domain Eukaryota; kingdom Metazoa; phylum Arthropoda; class Insecta; order Coleoptera; family Carabidae; genus Harpalus; species Harpalus rubripes. Next base: position 5,427,567 of record OY720450.1, read on the forward strand.
AAAATCATTGTTTGAAATACTGTGAAATGATTGAACGGATTTAAAAATTTACATTTAGGATATAAAATGTAGTAATATTTTAAATGTAAACTCTAAATCATGAATTACTTAAATTCATCATGATGTGGCCAGCACATTACCTTCCGTCAGTTGCGTCAGTTCTATGTATTTTGTACAAATTTCATACAGATAGTTCCTTGCAAAAGATTATATTTCTTGTACATTACCTTCCGGCAGTTGTATGTATTTTATACAAATTCCATACAGAAAATTTCTAGCAAAAGATACTATATTTCCAGTATAATTATAAGTCAAACACACTATGTCAATTTCACTTGACACTGACATTTTTTAATCAGAATTTCCTTAGCTATGGCTACTTTATGAAATTTAATTTCTTTAAAAATTTTTAACTCTATATCCGTTTAATATTAAGTATAAAATTCAGTCAAATCGTATAGAGTATAAAACATTCTTTAATATTTATAATAACATTAAATGTGAAGAAATGATATTTTAAAATAGTTTTTTCAAGAAAAACTGTTAAAATATTCAAATTAGGGTACTCACGGTTGACCAATTGTAACCAAAATCTAATCAGATCTTCATATGTAACGAAGAAGAGTACGAAAGAATTATAATTTTTGAAATTGTAGTATTAGAGTTATCGCAGACGAAATTTTTGTTACACACACACATACACACACACATGCGCACGCACAAACACACACACACCCACACATACATATACACACACATACATACAGACATCATCGTAAAAATAATAAAATCGTATTCTAGGGACCCTAAAACGTGCTTATTGATTAAAAATTCATCATCGAATTTTTGACCAAAGACAATACGTTCCTTATCTAAAGGTGACGGAAGGTAAAAATGAGAACAAAGTATTAATTTTTCCATTTAAATCATCTAATGAGTCCTGCTTTATATTATATTCTCCCAGCCAGGAGCAAAATTAAAATCCAGCTAATTTATTCATTTACACTAGAACTAAATAAATTAACTCTGCTGGAAAGCTGTTATTTTTAATTATTCTCTTAGAAAGCAAATAGTTTCTGTGCACCTAGCTTTAACTACTGTAGAATCCTTGCATTTGTCGGAAGAAAAGTAAAGGCTTACAACTGCAAGATGTCTGCTGGGATGTCTATCTGCAAGAGACGTATTGCGTGTGTGCTCATTGTTCATCCGACAGAAGGTGTGAGGGTGTGACTCTAATGTGACGTGATATGACATCATATGGAATATGAGATATGTAAAGTGAATGTAAGGTTTTAAACAGGAATAACTAAAGGACTGCTTTTGCATAGCAGGAATTATGCTACGAGAGTTATGCACATTGTTTACAATAAGAATATCAGGTAGGTCTTGGAAAACAAAATGTGCACTATCATTTTAAATAGTTATTTATCTGTTACTTGAGATTAATGCTGGGATTCTAGGCATTTCTATAAAGTATATAAGCGTTTCTATACAGACTTATTGACATTATAGAAATAATGCAATTCTTAAGGCCTGTGTCTACGATGCTAGAAATCGTTCCGAGTTCTCGATCACATTTTTTTATCATAAACATTGAACTTGTATGACTACAGACGTCAGGTTGGTCGAATTTATGAAGTTAGTTTCAGCCATTTCTACCAATACTAAAAACTAATAAAATTAAAAAATAAAAATTATCCCGGCAGTAAGTAAATTAAATTTTTACAACAAATATATTAATTTATTTATAAGTAATTATTTATAATCAATATCAAAAATGAGTAGAATTATGTAATATTTTATAACCGTATCATTTTCAATCTTATCAAACAACAAACGTCAAGATTTTAAATTGGTAGCAGTTAAATGAAATTAGCAACTTGTACGAAAAAATGGGACAGAACGCATTTTTCCATTCTAGTTTTTTATTGGATTTTTGCGTCCGAGTTGGTAATGTCCACGATCCGATTTATCGAATTGCGAACTATATCCGAGAACTCGGATCGATTTCTAGGATCGTGGACACAGGCCTTAAGTTCGTCTATACGTTATAGATTTCTATAAATACCTTATAGACGTCTATAACTTTAGCGTTGTCCAACAGTCGACAGTAAGGACTTATAGAAACTGAAAAATATGTATTTCTGTCATTTTTAGTATTAGAACGAAAAGTATTACACAAACTTTACATTTTGTACTTGGTTTAGTGGACGAGAATGACAGAAAGTAAGAATTTTTGCACATTTATTGCATATTGACAACTAACATTTCAAATTTGTTAATTTTTATTTTATATATGTAGGTAGGTATGTACAGGGTGTAAATCGAAAAGTGGAACATAGGCATTTAACATGGGAAATCAATTTTTCTTTGCGCAAACGTTACCTACTTATTTTATGCAAAAATACTTTAAATAAAAGTTATAGAGATTTAAAGGCTGCATGTAAACCATGTGAAACGATTATTTTATCTCTTTATATAAACGTTAAAATTAAAACAACGCATTTGTTTTTTTGTCATAAATCCATGGCTGCTTAGACAAAAAGCTCATAAAATCTGTAACTTTTTAATTAATTTTTACGTTTATATGAAGAGATAAAATAATCATTCCACATGATTTAGATTATGCACTACACTACTAACATTCATGCCTGAGAGGGATTCAAACCCGGAACCCTTTGCTTTGCGATTACGTTGCTCCTACGCTATTTTGCTCGGCTGACAACATTATTCTTCACTCTTCATTATTCTGATCTATAAAGATTTCAAAAATATGCATTTATGTCTTGTGCTTCAGATATGCTGGTCTCCGGTGAATTGGCATATGTACGTCTATGAAAGTATTATGATTATTACCAATCATTGCAATCATTATGTAACAAAAATATGACAAACCAGAAAATAAACTTTTTTCCATTAAATGTGATCATATTTTATTTAAACGATTTTCTACTTTAAAAATTTAGTGATCCTCCTTGATATTGCCTATAAATACACCAGGTTGCCTACTTCACAAGTAGTTTTTCTTCCAAGCGCCAGACGGCGATACGTGTAACATTGTCTCATTTGTTATAGTGGTCGTCGGCCATCTATAAAGGGTATATATGATCCGTGGTATCAAATTTGTATTGCCTTGACATGAAGCTATTGCTATCACCTGTCAAAATCAATGTCAATATCGATTCCGTGTGGTTCCATTACTGATTTGGCATTTAACGACTTTTAGCTATTATCTGCACACACAAAAATACAGGGTAGAATGTTTTTGCTTGAAGAAGAGAATGTTGCTGCAATTCATGAATATTTTGAAAGCATTCCAAAAGAAGATTCGTTGGGAAATTTTAAGTAGTGGAATAAAAGAATGGTTATGTATATTATTGTTAAATATTGAACATATAAAATAAAATTATAAAAAATATGAACCAAGTGTCTAATTCTCAATAACTCTAGCGTGAACCTCGTACGATTCAAAACAGTATCTTTTAAAATAAAGATATTCATACGAAACATTTATACCGTATAAAATCGCGTAGATATCTTTGATGTGTACGATTATATAGGCACATAACCTTTCGTGCAATATGTTTGGGAGTATGTAATAAAGGTCGTGTGATGACGATTGAGCCAGCATTTCTTAAACTTTAACGGCAGATATATAATAAAATACGCGTTGGGGTCAGCAAGAAATCCGTTGTTAACGTTTAATTCCCTCATTTCACAAGATCGTACGATAAAACCAGTTATTTCAATTTTATTCGTGTGATAGATGTTGTCAAACAGCTAAACTTGTTTAGTGCCCACTAAACAAACTTTCAATTCAATAACATGCCCAAAGTTCGGAGATAGGTAGTCGAGGAATTGTACAGACTTCTTTCTACGGCGGAACTTTCTTGCACAACTATTTTACTATCTTGCATTTCTTGAATTACGTCTGTTCAACTGCTGGAAAACGCCTTTTTGTTTTTACTTTTTATTTCTTAGCAAAACTATTAAATATTTGTTTAGTTAAAGTTTTGCAAAGTGAAAATTTAAAATAATTCCATTACTTGGAAAATATTCTGTAACATAATAAATAGATATTTAGAAGGTAACCTGTACTACACGACTACAATTTAAAAGATAATTGCAGTAATTTTGTTAACAAGTGAAATTGAGTATAGAATCAATATTCAAGTTAACGTTACATTTAGAAATCTTGAAATTACCTATATGAGAATTTACCCACCTTAGTGAATAATATTTTGAATTTTAATCTTTTGAAAATGTCACAAATATAAAAGTATAAGGATTTTTAGTCAGGCATTACAAATATTACAATTGCCACCTAACTGGTGACAATAGTAACAAAGCCAGTATTAATTGTAACAAATTTTAACTGTGATGGAATAAAATAAAATAACAGATAAAAGAAGAAATTATTGAAAAAAAAAAACATTTATTTATTACCTCAGAAAATACAAAATTCAGATGATTCATCTAAAAGCAAAAAATATATATATTCTGCTTGTGATATGGACCTTTTTGATCAATGCCTTTAGTCACTAACGGAATTGCAGTTTAGGTAAAAATAGGTCTTCGTACAATTTAAACGTGCCCGGTGTCCAGATTTTACATTTTCGACACTGCAACCAATCTCCGGTGCTCAAAAAATATGGGCCAATACATATCAGAGAGTTTCCTCATCGGAGCCATCTGAAGAGTAATCTGCAACTGTTACTTTCGGAACTGTTTTTCTGTTCTTTGCTCTTTTTCTTTTATGTTTTCGATACCAGTGGTTTTTTCTTGTAATTTTTAGCATGATCTATACTGTACTCAATTATTAAACACGTTACAATCGACACCGTGGCATGTGTTACAACTGACACCGCTTAACTTATAAAGATATTATTTGCTTCTTTGTATTTATTAGGTAATAAATTCGAAATGTTTTTAATGAAAAATAAAAGCAGATATAACTCACAAACTGATCCTTAACTTGAAATATTTCCGAGCAGAGCACTTATAGTGTTTTAGAAACAATGTGTCACTACCTGTATTTACTTTTTTGTCGTTTTATAGACATTCGTCAGAAACAGACGCCGTATTTGCGCGTATGTACTTACACTAAATACCAAAGAGCTATGACTCTTTCTGCTTCACTCTGCAAGCGCGTTTTAATCTACTTCGAAAAGATGGCCCTATTACCTACCCTTGCTACATTTGACACCTGTTAAAATTGACACCGGTCTCCCCTATAGAATCAATATTCAATGTAGTAGCATTATTGTTATTGTTGAATTTTGAATGCTTTTACTGTAACATATATTATTATCTATAATAACAGAAGGTTTTAGGGAGTATCTTAGGTCCTCACGCGTGATCCTTTTCTGTGGCCAATCCATGTTTGGGATATGACTGTCACTTTGCGTAAGCGGTAATGTAAATGTTAGTGTTTTATGGGAGAAACTATCAAACTGACGTTTAAAAAGTTGTTTTTTAAATTTTGTTTTTTATTTGTTTTGCTGCATTTTTGACTGTTATAGACCGGGGTCTAGTGCTTCGTGAAAAATGTATCATGGTATTCCAAATACTGACCCTTGGTACTCACTTTAAATACCCTGGCGAAAAATTTGCTGTCTTCCCCGGAAAAAAAGACGACCTACCCAGCTGTGGGACTGGACTCAAAACTGTTTTTAAAAAATATATTTCAGAATCTAGGTATTCTCTATATGGGACCTGCATAATAGTTATTTATTATATGAGTGTGTAATGTATCATATTAGTCACGAAAGAAAAAGTTTAGCCACGTAGCCTGCAGGGCGAGTGGCTAATTTTCTTTAGTGACTAATATACATTCCACACGAGTGTAATACAACGTTTTATCCAACATTTCTTTAAAAACTTCTTAAATCATTTTTATGTTTTCATTCATCGTTTGACACTGGCAAGTCACTGATGTAGTATTTTAAATTACAAAGTAGCCATTGAATGGTTGTTATGGTTTTGTTATATTGTTATTGAAAAAAATCTGCTGTAATAATTATTGTCTATCATTGGGAAATATTTCAAAGAAAAATACATTAAATTGGGTGAAAATGAGGACCTTCCTTTAAAACGTATTCACTTAGAAGCACAAGCAGCATCTTTGAATTTAATTCCGAAGTAACCACTAACTCGTTTCTCGTTTTCAGTCAGCCGTACATGACAGCTGTCGTCTAAAGATAAGTAACCTATTTTAGCATAAATGTTAATACGAATTTAAATAAATAAGTTTCATAATGTTAAATTTTTTCAATAATAAAATAATTTTGTAAAATTGCTTTTTATTTATATTTAAAAATAAACACAAAAATCAGTAATAATTCCTCCGTGATTTCTAAAATATTCTCTCACGAAGTGACATTAAATGTAAGAAAATATTTCGTTGTCATATTCAACGTTATCATTCATTTGGTTAATTTTTATTTTTGTTAGGTTGTGGCAATTTTAAATGTCATATAATTCAATGTCAATCTGTCCCGAAATAGATGAAAATATTCAGGAACCATGGTCCATGGTCTACCCGGAATCAAGATACTGGTTTGTTTGGTGGACTTACGGAACATAGTATTAATAAATACAATTGGAAGATGACCTTGTTCAGACATTTCAAAACATTAAACTGTACCTAGGTACTTATCATACTTAACCAATAGGAGTAGATATATGTCTACGATTAATAAATAGCCATCCATAAAAGTCTCAGCTTGAATATAAATATTTAAATTATAATTCACCAAAAATAAACTACTCTTAAAATGTTTCAAAACGGATATTAAATTAGTTGCTTCCTTGAACCAGAAAATTAAATCAAGCTACATGAAATAATTATATTGTATACAAGGATTCTATTCAATATAACTAGGAAAAATTTAATCAAAATTCTTTCCCACATTTGAGTTGTTACAGTTAACAACTTTCAGCTCAAGTTTACAAATAAAAATTTCATTATTTGATAGTATTATTAGTGAAAAACTTTACCAATATATTGACAAACATCTATAAACTTTAATAGCCACTTGCACAACTTAACTACAGGTTAATAAAAAATATGATGTGGCCAGCACATTACCTTCCGTCAAATTCCATATAGAAATTTTCTTGCACAAGATTCCATATTTCAAGTACATTATCTTCTGTTTAAGTTTAAGCAACACTTGGTTTATTTGGCCTCTAGCATGGTTTACACGTCGGGTAACCTTGTAAACTGAGTCTCCCCCTCTTGTTGCTTAAACTCGGCCTCTAGCGTGGTTGACACGTCGGGTAACCTTGTTTAAGACAGTACTATCCCCCTTGCTCCTGAAGATGCCCCATACGACTGCGGGCGCAACGTTGAGCTCTGACTCAAAATATGTCACAGTCCATTCCCGGAAAAAGAATATTTCTCATGACTCAGACTGTGGAAGCCTACGCAATTATTCCTAGGTATGTTAATAGCTATAAAATGAGAGTACTTCCGGTTGACTAATTATAACCAAAATCTAATCACCTCTTCACATGGATGTAAAGAAAAGGAATACAAAAGAAGGACGAAACGAATTAAATAAAAAGTGGAAATCCAAGCATTAATTATTATCTCAATATTCTGAAATGTTCCACCAAGTAGCGACTACAAACTCCCTTACATTTATTAAATCTAGGGGAGTTCTTTTCACAATATTTTTTTCGGTTAAGTATTCTGTTTTGTTAGACACATTATTTTGAATATCCTGTATATTCCTCATTCCATTTTACATTTATTTGCCACATATAACATTTATTTAACTCCTCCCAAATAAAAAGAAGAAGAATGTAATCCTGACCAGTGATTTGATTTCACGTCTCTAACCTCACATTTTCCGGACGTGCAGCAACTTGCCAGCGCATCTAGTACGTGACCGCGGCACCAGGGCGCTGCCGTCGCAACCAGAATAACTCACCGTTAAATATTTATTTATAACAGTGCAGTGAATAGGACTGCACGTTGCCCGATCGGCAACTGTTATCGCAGTACGGACATTCGCAGTTGTTGGTTATTTGCAGCTCTTTCATAAACCTCTATTGATTGGTTTTGGTTAGAATTGGTTGGGTTTGGATAGGTGTATGTGATAGGTTAATTATAAAATAAATGAAAGTTGTGTAGAGCTTGTTTTGTTTGAAATTTTTGCATGGTAATACTGTAATGCTTTTAAATAATTAAATTGGTCTGTTGTCAAAAACTTTTCACAAAAACTGTTATGTTGCAGTTACATTTTATGTTAATACTGTAATTTCAAATTCAATCAACTTTTTTAAAGCTCCAAAATAATTAAAGTCTAAATATATTAATCAAGCATTTTGTAATGCATTGCTTCACGTTTTAAAGTATCATATTTTTCTGTATTCCTCATTACAGTCAATACATTTTTGCATTCGAAAGCTGAGACATCTACTGGATACCGACTTCGTAAACACGATATTTATAGGTTGAATATGATAAGTAAGGTATACTTGAAGGAATGGATCTATATGAAACTAACTTATGCAGGGTTTACAACCTTTTATGGAGGGTTGGGAATCACGCTGAGTTTTTGTATAAATTTTATAAATTGAAACTATATAATAAAAAAGAGAATAAAACAGAATTCTATTGGACGTACCGATGTTATTGCTTTACGGCCATTCATTGGGTCGGCGTAATTCTACGCCATACATGGCGGTAATTTAAATATTAATATTTCATTAATTTTTTTCTGGCCAATTAATGAAAATTTTACCGAAAGAAAAAATATGGGTAGCAAGTTTATATCGTCTCTTCAAAAATATTAAATAAAAAAATCTGATGCGGCCAGCACATAACCACTCGCCAGATATTTTACCTGGTTGTACACATAAAACGAAAAATATTTTTAAATACAAATATATATATATATATATATATATATATATATATATATATATATATATATATATATATATATATATATATATATATATTCATGTCTCACTATAAAATAATTCTCATATATTTGCAAAATCTATGGGATATTTTAATATAAATTATGTACAATACATACATTTTCTTTATATTCGATATCCTGAAATTTTCTTTTTCTACTTTCCTTTTCTTTTTCTTTATATTCGTCATTTTTTTGCAAATTCCTTTTGTATTTCTTTTACGTACACACTTAGAAATTTGAGCCGTGTAAACTTAAAATATAACGTGGTAAAATTGTTTCGTGTAGAATTCGACACTGAAATTGGTATTATAAAAGTTAGTGTAAAAATATTAAGTTGGTAATTTTATATCTGTGTAAAATTTTCTACGACATATTAAATTAGCACTTTAAAGTGTATTATATTTATTAATACTAGTTTTAAACACACGTGTGGGTAAAAAATTCTTAATTTGGTGTTACTTGTATTTTTACACTAATTTTTGTACAATTTACTACAGCATATTTGTTAAAAATACACTGTCTAGTGTATTTCTAAAAACTACACTGTCCGGAGTAATTTCAAAACATAATGTGCAAAAAAGCACTACTTTGTGTATATCTAAAAAATCGGTGTAGAAAGTACAGTACTTTGAGCATATTTGAAATATCGGTGTAAAAAGTTCGCTCTTATGTGTATATCTAAAATATCGGAGTACAAAGTAAACTACTTGGTGTAGTTCTATACAATAGTAAGTGTAAATCTATACAACAGTTTATTCTTTTCGCATTTTTCATCGTGGTCGGAAGTATAGATACTTTAGTTGTTGCTAGAGTTTTACAATATTAAATAATGGAAGTGGAAGAAAGTGGACAAGAAAGTAGATCAATTTGCTTAAAATATAAAACTATAATTTCGAATTGTGAATGAACCTTAACAATAGTGTCTGCATTTATAATGTACTCGTAACAATTATTTAATTAAGTACAAGTGTTTATATAAAATATGTTGTTTTTATGTACAATAATTTTTTTAATGAAAGTATGTACGTATTTTTTATATATCATACCTACGTATTTACTCGATATCGTGTATAACATTTATAGATTTATACTAATATTGGTAAATATTTATAAAAAATACACTTTTTAGTAATAAAATACAAATTTTGTGTAGAAAAATAAAAAATGAGTACTATTGTACACTATAATCAGTGTATATAAACACGAAATTGATGAAAATATACACTACAATAGGTATATTTATACACTAAAATTAGTTAAAGAAACCCACTAATAACCACATTTACTTATGAAAATAAACACTAGCTTGTTGAAAATGTACACCACAAATAGGTATATTTTTTCACTAAACTAAGTTAAAAATAACACTATAATGTGTACTAATAACCGCAGTTATTTGGTTAAAATAATTCATTTAAGTGTTAAAAAAACTACACGGTGTAGTAGTATCTACGAAATATATAGTGTTAATTATTAACACATATCTCGGTGTTGTTTATTACCAAATGTCGATTTGGTAAATTCTACACTACAGCTGGTGGACCTATATAGACCACATTTAGTGTAAAATTTAACACGGAATTTCTTAGTGTGTATATTCCTTAGCGTTGTTTACTTTTTCTTATTTTCATAATCTTCATAATGATGTACAAATATTTTTGACAATGGCATACAAATATTTTTGACAGTGACATTTATGTGTCAATTACAAACATTTGAATTTCTTGTCTTGAAGTAGTTTGATCTGAGATTTTTTTACATCAAATTATTTTATATGAATTTCTTTATCTCTAAATCTATAGGTAGAAGATATAATAATGAATTTATATTTATTGAATAAAGAATTTAACGTTCTTTAATATAAGTATTTACCTAAATTTTCGATAAATAATATTTAGATGATTTTTTCTTGTAACTACTACTTCCGGTTGTTCAATTGTTACCAAAACCTAATCAACTCTTTCCATTATTGTTAGATTGAGGAATCCGTAGTAAAAAATACCTTAAGTCTTATAGTATTTGAGAAATCGTGGATCCAACATCCACACACACATCCACACTTCCACACACATCTACACACACATACGGACATCATCGTAAAAATGTTATAATTGGATTCTAGGAACCTTAAACGTGCTTATTCACTAAAATCTGGATATGCGATTTTTAGCATGAATCCAATATCTCTCTTAGCGAGAGGTAAAAATGGCGCGCAAGTAGCCCATTCTATGAAATAGGATTATTATTAATTTCTCATTTCTCATCTAACAGTAATTCTGACTCGAGGGTTGCTTACATCTAAGACCAATGAACTACATTATATTACAAGAGGTGGTTTCCTGTGGATCCCTGTACTGTAGATCTATTGTACCGTCCAGATTTACTCCTATTCTAGGAGTCCTGTTTGTTTAATAAACTCCAGGGTTTTCTTCAGATCTAAATCTTTTAGCATATCCTGCTGAATCTTTTCTGCCTCCAGGATATTATATCTGCTACTCGTAAAGGCTTCACTGTGGCATATAAGGTGCTGAGGGGTTTCTGCCTCTTCACCACACCCCCTGCATGTTGGTTCTTGTGTTAGTCCCACCGTGTGTAGGTGTTTGTTTAGTAGACAGTGTCCTGTTAGGAGTCCTGTCATTAATCTAACGTCTTGTTTGCTCATTAGGAGTAAACGTTACGTTCTTTTCCTAGTTGGTTCATTTAGGAAGAGCTTTGAGTGTCTCTGCCCTGGTGACTCCAACCAGTGATTCTTGTGCCATTGATTCAGCAACGTTTTTATTTCTAGCTTAACTGTCTCCGCTGAGATTCCGAAAGCCGGTTCTGGTCCTGTGAAAGGAAAACGTGTCCTTAGCCAGACTATCTGCTATCTGGTTTCCTTCGATCTCTGAATGCCCGGGTACCCATATTAATTTCAATATGTTCGTCGCTCCTAGTGCATTTAATATGTGGATGCACTCTAGAACAAGTCCAGATTCTGTCTCACAGGATTCTAGTGCTTTTAGTGCGACTTGGCTGTCTGTTACTATAGAGATTCTTCTGTTGCTAAAGTAGCTCTCTAGTAGTAATTGAGACCAATGAACTAGAATTTGCGGTATTATTATTTTTTTTTAAATACATCCCTGAATCCTGTTGCTAAGGTCATTTTAAATGCCTCCTGGTATTGAGTACAATTCTAATCTTCTGTAACTAAATACATAAGGGTCAGTTTCCTTTCAAATCAAATATAGGGAAATATTATCAAAATAAACCACATCTATTAAATAATCTAAACGTCAACTGTCATTCGCTAGTCATACGATAATTTTATTTAACAGTTTTGTTCGTTTTGGACATTTTTTTTGTTTTCTTTTAGCGTTAGAATTATGAGCACTCTATAAACAATTTGACATGTTTTAGAGCGACATGAATTAAGTCCACATGCTAAATAAACACCACACATCACGCCCACATGTCCTCATCGCAGGATTTATTACCCCCACCCCTTTCAAGCTGTGACGTCACGCGACATCTGCAGGGTATTTTTGCTCCATTTATCTGTCCGTCATCATTCGTGTTTTAATTATTTCAACCATTAATTACCCGGAGATAATTAATAATTCTGACGGCAACAATGATAATTCTCGGAGTAATACAAGTGTGATTGAATTAATTGGTTTTTACTTTTGACAGGAATATAAATGTCTTTCTGGTTACAATATGAATTTTTAATGCAATTGGATTGTCGTTTATTGCAGAGTTATGATTGTTGGGTTGATTAAAAATATTTTATCTGGTTTTAAAAATCATCGTCGCTTTGTCGTGATGGATGATTAGTTGCTGAACTGAATGATGTTTCCATTCATAAATGAAACATTTTCAATTTCAAATAACAATTTATAACCGTACTGACGGTTTAAAAAAATTATGAGCGGAACAATGACAAACAATCATATTGAAAAGCATGTCGTTCAAAACAATAATTTTTGTTCATTTTGTAAATCATTTATTCTGAATATTATTTTATAACTGTTTTGTTTAAGTGTTTTTATTCAACAATTTTAATGAAAACACATGAAAAATATAATATATCTACATGGTTCTTAACTCTCACAATTTTATTTTTAATATACACGGTGTCTCACAACTCGCGCCCCAGAGCGAATGAGGAAACACGAGACTGCACTCGGATGTGTAATTTCGAAGAAAAAGAAATCTAGCTTAAAAGATATTCGAGAAAAGACGTCTTAAAATTGACCAATCAGAGACCTAGACCTTTAACGTGTGTTTGCCGTTTTTTACGTTACTATGGTTTTATACAAATCAAATCTTCTTTAAAATGTGTGGGCGACTGTAGTTTTCGAAAAATGCCAGTGTCAAATTAAATTTGACAAGGTGAATAACAAAAGGCAAATTTTTTCATATATTCAGCCGCTGATTACTCAGAAATAATTATAAATTTCGGAGAATGTGGACGTAACGCCAGAGAGGTAGCACGAGTCTATTCGGAACGTTTTCCGGAATAAATTTTTTTTTAGAGGTGCATAGATGCTACTTAAAAGTTGTATCTATGCACGATTACAGGGAAGTAAAAACGCTTGTTAATTAAAACTGATAAAATTGTATTCATAAGCTCTTAAATCTTTTTTGAAATAATAAACGATTATTCTAAATTGCTCCCTAGTTAAGTCTAAATTTTCCCTCACAAATGCTAAATTCTCAGGGATACCAATCAAAAAGAAAAAAATAATGAAAACTTTGTTAAAAAATAAAACATTTTCTTTTTACATCCTTGTACAAAGTAAAGGAAGTATTGTAATCGCGAAAAATTTCGGTTTTCAGATTTCAACGGAAATATCTATTTGACAATCCCATTTTGACTAATTTCGTCGTGACGACTGTACGTACGTACGTATGTATCTCGCATAACTCAAAAACGGTAAGCCGTAGAAAGTTGAAATTTTGTATTTAGGACTGCTATAACAACTAATTGTGCACCTCCCTTTTTGGTCATTACATAATATCCAGAAATGGTACTTTATTTGAAGCCTATAATAGATTTTAATGAAAAACTATTTTAAAATATAATCCAAAACTTTTTTTCAAATTTGGTATATAAGACTTTTATGTCAATTGGAATAACACAGTAGATTTTGGTTAAAACAGGCTAACCGGAAGTGATATATTACCTGAAGTTATTAACAGTTTTTCTTGAATAAAATGGTTTCATTTTGATTTTAGAAATAAATGCTTCAAATAAGAGTTTTAGAGAATTAAATTCTGCACCTAGCAGAAAAAGTATTATTAAATTAACCCTTTGTATAAGCCAGATATGTAAATTTAAAACTTATATACTTTTTGGTTTTTGTAATGAAGCTGGCTATGGAGTAGGATAAAAAATAACAATAAAATAAAATAAAGATGTTAATGTCAAATTACGTCAAATACGTGCAATTTTATAATTGAGTCTATACTTCATATTAGTCTTGCGTACAAGGAAGTCGTGTGGTGTCCACATCAGACTTTTTTTTTAAAGAAAGTTTGTATTTAGATACAAATCTTGAGAAATATTGCTTCCAATTATATTAATCCCCTATCAAGAAACTTTCCAACAAAGGCGTTACCATCGAGAACATAATAGCCTCCATCCAAAAAATAATTAATAGAAGTTTCCGGTCGCTTAGCGAGATCTTTAGATACTTTCCCGGCAAGAACAACATTTTCCTATGCTTTGTTGGCAAATGAACCGTGCCGGAACTTATTTACTTTCCGAGGGTCAGGCCCTGACTACGTGCAGGCCTAATGCCCTGTGCTAATCTAAGACGAAGAGGAGAAGTTAAAAAATATGTAACTTTGGGCTTAATTTCGCAAGAAGTAAATCAGTGTCACTGAAAAAACAAACATTATGAAGCGACCATTTTTAAAGATTTCAACGGAAAATACAGTGATGAAAATTTATTAGATTTACCTGAATATTTTAGATCCTACTTGCTGCAAATTTCATAATGATGTCCTATTTTTACCCAAAAGAGTTATTTATATTTTATTTGAATCAATTCCTAAAAGTAGGTATCGCTATGAATAAAAGTATTAAGCGCTTATGAGTGTAAAATGTTTAGATTCAGTTTTTAATTAACAAGCGTCTTCTATCGCTACAATTTACCGCTGGTATAAAGAATTTGAAAGAGAAACGAATTCCGTTCAACAACAAAAAACAGCAGAGTGTTCTTCATCAATTATTATTTAAAAGAAGATAGCTACCAGAGCTGGGATAGATACTTCAAAAATCTGGTGTGGCCAACACGTTACCTCCCGCCATTACAGCTCGAGTCACAAAAAATATTAAGTCAATCCTTATTTATGGATTAGTGAATTTTACTCTCATTTTGACAGTTTATATCTTAAAATATAGTCTAATCTCATCCAAGTTACTACCTTTTTTTAAAATTAAATCCCAATTACAGAGTGGGTTCACATTCACACACATCCATGCCTTAGTGGGATTCGAACTCGGAGGGCCCTCATGACATGATGCATTGCTCTAACCATTGAGCCACCGGAGCTATAATAAAATGAAGATTAAATTTTAAATACCAGGATAGAATAGAATTCACTAATCCAAAAGTGAGAATTAGCTTAAACATTTTTGTGAATCGTTAATTTTTATTAATCTAAATACATACCTACATATTTACTTATGCTGGAAACTGTATTGAATTCCTTTTCTATTGTTCTATTTACTTTTTTCTTTTTAAAACTTTACTAATATTTTAAGAAGAAGTAACGCCGTACTTGTTGATTGATAAAATAAATAATGGATTTCTCGGCGGAGATTGGCAGGAATTATATTAATAACCCATTTAGTTGTTAATTTTATTTAAAATTCCAATATTTCGTTACTAATTTTGAAACTTCATCAGGGAATAAAATATGTTTAACAGTTTGAAATTGGAAAAATCGGACGTAGAAACATCTATCTTCATTAAATTTTTGTTATAAACATGTTATTTTTTAAATTTGGAAAAGTTTTTTTAGTTACATATTACACAGGTTAAACTACACACTTTAAAAGTTATTATACTAATTTTGTTTCTGATTAAAGAAAAATGTTTAAAAAAAATTTTTTTTTTTGAAACACATGTCGGCCGACACGTGGAAAAACTTTTTCCACGTTTAGGCCGACATGTGTTTCAAAATTTAAAAAAAAAAATTTGAAAAACATTTTTCTTTAATCAGAAACAAAATTAGTATAACTTTTAAAGTGTGTAGTTTAACCTGTGTAATATGTAACTAAAAAAACTTTTCCAAATTTAAAAAATAACATGTTTATAACAAAAATTTAATGAAGATAGATGTTTCTACGTCCGATTTTTCCAATTTCAAACTGTTAAACATATTTTATTCCCTGATGAAGTTACAAAATTAGTAACGAAATATTGGAATTTTAAATAAAATTAACAACTAAATGGGTTATTAATATAATTCCTGCCAATCACCGCCGAGAAATACATTATTTATTTTATCAAGTTACTAATATTATTTTGAAATGATTAGTTCTTTAATAGTGACATTTATCTGTCAGTTGCATACATTTGAATAACTGCGTTTTGTTTGTTTAAAGCGTAGGATCTGGGATTTAAATTATAGATAATTTTATAAATTTGTCCATAAAATATATAGAAAATTTAATAATCTTTTATTTTTATAATAACATTAATCTCGAAAAAATAACATTTAAAGGTATTTTTCGAAGAAAAACTATTTTTTCTTCAAGCGTATTATAATATTCATATTATGCTACTGTACACACACTATAGAAGAAATTCATTGTCTTACTAGTACAAAAATGTTATTGTTGTACTAGTAAAAATTTTTTAGAGACTCGTCACAGCAACACAGATTATATTGAAAATTGTTATTTGACAGTTGGATCGTCTTTGTTTTGTAGCGTACACAGCCAGCTTTGAATGAAATTGTAAACACGACAATCAAAAATTCCAAAAAAAAAAAAATGTTAAAAAATATTTGAAACACTTGAAGAAAAAATAATATATGTCATTCGGAGTAGAACGCCCTTTTTGTGTTTTACACAGCTTGCCTAGTCTCGGCTAGCGCCTCGGCTGCAATAGCTGGGTTCAACACAAAAAGACCGCTTTCTACTCCTAATAACATAATATACTATTGAGCTTCTAGTAAAGTGCCATTACCAGTTATCCGATTTTCACCAAAATGGGCTCTTTCCATTACAGAAAAAGTTCGAAATACAAGGTTTCAAAATTTTCTGAATAATAGTATTTGAGTTAAAGTGGAGGGTCCACACACACATACACACAGACATCATCCTGAAAATGTTAAAATTGGATTCTAGGGACCTGCAAACGTGGTCATTTACCAAAATCTCGATATGCGATTTTTAGCACGATCCCTATTCCTTCCTTACCAAGGGTAGCGGGAGGTAAAAATAGGGAAAGCATTTCAAAGAAAATTGGTTGGGAACTTTTAATTTGAGAAAATGTGAACCATGTATGTTATTTTTAATTCCCAAACAATATTTAATAAAATATGAAAATATAGGTGTTCACTTTTCACTTTTGCACGAAACTGTATATACTATTATTCACGAAATATGACTATTCAAGGTCATTTGTGAGCCGTCTGATATAATATTACTTGCAGATAACTTCATTGCATTTCATATGCATAGGCGTGCAACATGAAATAGTTATGGACACATTTTAACTGAAAAAATAAGAAAAATTTATATGAAAATTATGTTTCTTTCTAAATTATGCCTTTCTGAAAGATTTATGTTCTTCACTTATGTTTTTGCAAAATACAAAAACATAGACTTAACTTATAAACCAAAGAATAATAATTTGATTTAGACGTCAACGCCACTGGGTAAATTTTAGCACAGAGCGCAGTGTAGGTATCTCTAATTCTACGACATACGTCATTATTATTTATAGTGTGTTAGAAAGTAAAGCCACTATTTACGTATATCTGTCACACCACATTAATTAAATAGACATAGGTCTAATAATCTTTCTCTTTCTAATACAAAATGTTGCTAAGCTATTCCTGTAAAGTGATGTGTATTATTTCTTCGAACAAATCACCTTGAATAGTCATCTTTCGTGAATAATAGTGTACCTTCACGTATTTTGCTTGTCTAATAAACCATATTGACTAAAAGGGTGAACAGGCCTGATGATATATTTATCTAAATCAGCTTAGTTCAATCAACTAATTGCTTTCCACCTCTTCCTGGTGGTGGTAAAGCGGGTAAAGTAAACCTTCCTCCAGATGGCAGGAGCGGAGGATATCATTAAGATTTATAACAGCGTTGCTTGGACAACGGACGCGGGCGTCTCGGTGCAGAGCGCCGTCTCGCATGACAATGGCGGTAAAGAGACACGTGTGCTTCGTTAACATTAACAAGCAGTAGTTGGAAACGCTTCCACGAAAAATCCATATGTTCCCATTAAAGATCTATTAGTATTTATCAAAGATATAAAATGAACTATAAAAACTCGACGATGTACGGAAATTTTTGGTGTAGGTAGTAGACTTATTCAATAATTGCTATAGTGAAAAAAAAAAAGAAAAAAACATACAGACACAGTTTCCTCATTTCAGTGCATCCTATGACAAAGACCAAGACTTCAACAAAATGCATAATGTGGGATGAGTCATTAAAACCAGAAGATAAAGCAATGGGTATACTTCCTGGGCCCTGTTTCATAAAAATTACTAGTCGACAAGTTACAAGTTACAGGGGACAAGTTCTAGTAATTTCTATTTCAAGAATAATTTTTGACTACTTGTCAGTTTTCCATTATTACAAGTGTATTTTTACAAGTTGATAAGTTTGAAACCATGGTTTCATAGTAAATGTAATATGCATATTTAAAATAATTTAATTTTATCCATATTTTGTCATTCAATCAAGGCATTCAACCCTTTCAATCAATGAAAGTAAAGCAAATGAAATTATAATGATTTGTAATTATATTTAATATGGCAAAAATGTTATTAAATTGGCGTTTCTTCGGGAAACTAAGGGACATAAAGACATTCTTTTTTATGCTTTTTCCACAAATTGAACAAAAATTTGAAATGTGAAAAGTAGAAATCAATTAATGAATTTGCTGTTTCCACGCATTAATAAGGAGGACTGGCAATATTGCCGGGATACATTATGATCACTGATAAATGCTTTTGTTATAGTCTCACTTTTCAGTATAATAAACCATTTTCTCTATTTATTTAAACATAAACTCATTTACATATTTCTTTTAACATTTTACTTAGAATAATCAATGTTTTTAGTATTACCATAATTGCTCTCTTTTAAATATTGCTATAGTCCGTTTCCCCGAAACGAGAGAAATTGGAACTAACCGGGGATCAGAACCAAGTCATTCTTATTGGTCGATGATGACAAATTTGAAGTTGAATCTTCAGATTTGTCATCATCGACTAATAAGAATGACTTGATTCGGATCCCGGGTTAGTTTCAGTTTGTCTTGTTTCGGCGAAAGGATTATATAGAAAAAATTCCAGTTTTTATTAAGACAATCTAAATCGTTTACTTTTGTTCAATAGGTGTGTTCAAAAACTATCGCGAATTTTGAATTTTCGCGGGTTACGTATATTCGAATTTCGATCTTTTTGTGGCTTTATGTTGGTACTCATGTCTCTCACTTATGTCGACAAGCTCGGCCATTTTGAATGTTCACTTAATTGTTGACAGCTGCTTTGCTTGCACGTGTTTTGGATCGTCTTCGATTTTTACCTATTCAAAAAAATGGAACAAAGAACCTGTATCAAATTTTGTGTGAAAAACGAAATTAAGTGCGCGGATGCATTCCGAATGTTGACTGTGGCATACGGAGAAGCTACCTTGGACCAAAGCAACGTTTATCGGTGGTACAAAATGTTCTCAGAAGGCCGAGAAGATGTGAACGACGAAAAGCGTGCCGGACGCCCGAGCACTTCAACAACAGACGAAAAAATTAATGAAGTGGAGAAAATGATATTGGCCAATCGTCGAATCACCGTTAGAGAAGTTGCTGAGGACCTAAACATATCGATTGGCTCGTGCCATTCGATTTTTATCAATGATTTGGGCATGAGACGGGTCGCCGCGAAATTTGTATCAAAATTGCTCAATTGCGACCAAAAACAGCATCGCATGAACATTGCTAATGAGATGTTGGACTCTGTCCACGACGACCCAAATTTGCTCCAGAGGGTCATAACTGGTGACGAATCGTGGGTTTATGGTTATGACGTGGAAACCAAAGTTCAATCATCTCAATGGAAGCTGCCGCACGAACCAAGACCGAAAAAAGCGCGCCAAGTTCGGTCGAATGTGAAAGTTTTGCTGACAGTTTTCTTCGATTGCAGGGGCGTGGTGCATCATGAGTTCTTGCCACAGAGTAGAACGGTCAATAAGGAATATTACCTGCAAGTTATGCGCAATTTGCGCGAAGCAATCCGCCAGAAACGCCCGGATTTGTGGAAGAACAAAAATTGGCTTTTGCACCACGATAACGCCCCTGCTCACACATCGTTGCTTGTGCGCGACTTTTTAGCCAAAAACAACACACTAATGATGCCGCAGCCACCGTATTCCCCAGATCTGGCCCCCTGTGACTTTTTCTTGTTCCCTAAACTGAAGAGGCCCATGAAAGGACGACGTTACGCTACGCTTGACGAGATAAAGACGGCATCGAAGGAGGAGCTGAACAAGATAAAAAAAAATGATTTTTTGAAGTGCTTTGAAGATTGGAAAAACCGTTGGCACAAGTGTATAATATCTCATGGGGATTACTTTGAAGGGGACAAAATAGATATTCATGAATAAATAAATAATTTTTGAAAAAACACAAAATTCGCGATATTTTTTGAACACACCTCTATTCATAGCACAATTATCTTATAAAAATTCTAGCCCGTCGAAAATGAACATCTTCCTCTTTTGAATCACTGGACAGCATGTTTTTTTACATTACATAAGAAAATTTCTATAATTAATTGTGATAAAGATTTCAATGGTCAACTTGTAATTTTCAAATAACCAATCTTTCATTCATGGTTACTGTTTACTTGTATAATACTAGTAGTAAAAACCAGTAAATATTTGTTGAAACGCTACATTTGTAAACTGCAGAAATAAACTTGTAGAAACAGACTAGTTTACTTGTCACTTGTAATTTACACTTGTAGGTTTTTGAAACAGAAACTTGTCAAATTATTAATTTGACAAGTTGTACAGTGGTAATTTACAAGTGTAAAAGTTTTATGAAACAGGGCCCAGATGAGAAACTACTACTAGGTAATAACCAGAAATGGCTATTTGGAAATCTTCAAATCGCCTACGAAGTCAAGTAGGAAAATGTGCAGTAAACATGTTCAAATGGGGGTATCAAGCAGAACCCATTTTATGTCCCATTAAAATTCCGTATGTCGTGAATAGTCCCTCACCCGGCTGTACCAATCTGGAGATAAAGGATCATACTAGGTGGTACATATAATGTTTTGCATACGAGATTTACTTTTATGAGATTTCTCGGCCTTTAAAGTTGAGGTAAAATTTCCCTGATAAGAAATACACGGCGATTAAAATTATGTTCTCAGCGTTATGAACTGAGTTTGAATTTGGCGCCTAAATTTGACCGTTACACTTTTCTGGTCTATTTGTACCGTGTAACATTTCGACCGCATGGTACTTGGCGGCGTGAAAATATTTGAATTTCTGCAGAACGGACCCAGTGGTGGGGAACATTTCGATCGAGTGGGATTTCGACGCCTGGGATTTTGACCCCAAGGGATTTCGACCACGTGGAATTCGACCGCGCTCTTGTATTAAAGTTATTATACAGTTTTATTTTAATATTTAGAACCTTGAATGATTCAATTAGGAAAGATTTTGGGAAAGAGCGTAGCTCAGTTGGTTAAATATCCTACTAGAATTAGTACGGTTATAACCTCCTCAATTATTCCATGTTGTATAAACTAATTTTCTTTTATAGATGGTAGTTGATAGAATAAACCAACAAGCATGTAAATGATAAGTTTATAAATAATAAAACTAATTTTCTTTTAGAAACAACTTTAGGAAAACATATTCAAATAAATAGAGTTTATTAATAAATAAAGCTTGCATTTTCTACTAGCTCCATTTTACGAGTAAATACTCGTTCTTGCAGTATTTTAAGTAAAGCAGGAGCAGTTAAATAAATAGTACAGTTCATTGTTGGTTTGAGGCCGTAAAGCCCGGCCAGACATAGACTACACACTTTATAAACACTATCCGCGTGTCTAGTGTAAATATGCAAAAACACGAGCACTCGCGGATTCTTTTCTTTTCAGTAAACGCTATCGACCCGCGATGCTGGAGTCCAGAGAGCAAATATTTGTACAGTATGCGCCAGACATTATGTAAATTGATGGAAATGACATTTTCAATTCAGTTTAAATTTCTTTGTAGTGTCACGTAGTCCACGAGTCGCTGGAGATGAATTTCAGGATTCAGTTTCAGAATTAGAAGGAAGCAGAGATTGTCAGAGGTAGAGCCAAATATTTTTAGCTTTCTTCAAAATATTTTTTTTGCACGATCGGGTTATTTTTTATATGTACCGATAGTGTTTCCAAGACAGTAGGTCATATTTACAAATTACTGAACGGTAAGTGATGTGGTCGGTACGTGATGTGCTTCACTTACCGTTCAGGAAGCGAGACGGTAACAGTATATTAAGTATTAAGAACAGTAAGGACAGTTTACCGATCGAAGACAATGTTTGGGGACTGAGCGAAGCGAAGGTCCCAATTTTGTCTGAGATCGGTAATTCCTTAACGTTCGTGATGCTTATACTATTTTTTCTACAACCACCATGAAAAGTTGATATTTATGCTCTCTTTTGTCATCGTAAAGTTAATGATTACTAAGGAACGAGCAAAAAAATACTTTACGGCGCGTCTCCCATAGCAACGCGCGGTAAAGTACTTAATTTGCTCGCTTAGATAAATACATATTATTGTTGAAATTTTAATTTATTAAAACAACACTAACCTAAAATATACGTTAGGTTCAGTTTTACACTACAAATGTGCTACAAACAATACGAAGTTAGCTACGCTACCAACTTATTTATTTAATTAAGTTACAACTATATTCTGTTGGTGAATGTACATTTAAATACAACTATAAATATATTTCATAATTAACAAACTTAATGGATTTAATCATTGACCGACAATGTTAAAATTGAATGTGCAATTTTGGCAGTTTTGTATATTTATTCCAGAGCTTGAAACAGTTGACGAGGATAAATTAGATTCTGTGCCTGTGACATTCTCAATAGAATATTCAGTTAGTGTGGCAGTGGCAGAAGTTTGATTCTCCTTGTTTGTTAAAATTGTATGCGCTGCATCAATTTTATTTTTCAAACTTTCATTAACATAACCTTCTGCAACAGCTGATGAACGCCATCCACCATGACGTTTTAGAGTCATAATGTCAGCTCCAGAATTAGCTAGTAATGTAGCAGAGGATCTGCGGAAATAATGGCCTGTAAATGATTTCGAATCAGATAAATTCAGATATTGTGCAATGTTAAATGGAATTTTTCCTATAGTGTTCATTCCAACAATGGTAGATTTGCCATGCTTATAATTTATGAATAATCGCCGAGATGATATGTTAGAGTGTCGAAGAGCAACATATCTTCTGTACATTGACAAAAGATTATGATCAATAATAAATGTTCGCTGCGCATTAGTTTTTGAGTCTGGAATCCACAATTAAAATGGACCCATTATCCTCAATATCATCTACAGTCATCCTAACTAATTCGTCGCGTCGGCATGCTCCAGCAATATCCAATATAAGAGCAACTTTCATCATGGGGCTTCAGTCAGGAATTTATTTCGTCTCTTGTTATTTATATTTTTTTGGTTTATAACCAACTGATTTTTGTTTCAAAAAAGCAGTTAGTTTCTTGAATTTGCTGATATCAATATCGTTCTTAACTGCTAGAGTTGATTTTAGCATGGAATAAATGGACCAAAGAGAAGACGATTTCATTACATTAGATTTTTCCAAAAAGTAAGCTAGTAAAACATTTTCACTGTAATTCTTGATTTTTTTTTTTAACTTACACCATTCAATGAAAAGGATATAATTCTTTTCGTATAATGCTCTTGATTTTGCAGGTAATAAACTCAAGGAAGCAGTTTGCGCCGTTTCGAATATATCTGGAGGAGTGCAAGAAAAATCACTATTTTCGGAGATTTTTGTGCATATTTTTTATGTATATGTGAAAACTTTTCATAAAACAATGATTGTTGGCACCAGAATTATTTATTTACTTTATTTACAAACCTTTTCTTTCGACCCTCTATGTCTATATTGTAATAAGTAATAATCGGGACGACAAATAACTAAATTGTCCCTCTACTTGTTAATTTTTATTTTATTTAAATTATAAAAAAATTGCTGTAAAGATTTGGTTAGGAATTGTTTTCTCTCTTAACAAAAACCATTCTCATTCACTTGATTTATAAGTAACGACTCAAGAAAACTTTTCTAAATTAAATTTTAATTGATTTATCGTCACAATTTCAAATTCTTTCCAACAAAATCACAGTTTACTATCCGAATATCTGTCTCAATCTGTTCGCCGACCCGTGGTGTATTTCTCCCTTGGAGAGCATAGCAGAATGCAGCCATAAATTCATTTCGCAGCCTCACAAATCATTGCTGTATCTGTGCGCTTAAACCAAGCACTAAATGGGCGTTTACACGTAAATAAGTGGTCGTTAGAATTAACAGACTCGTTAGTGATATTTTACATGTGTAGTTTAACACCACGGGTGAGTCACATTCGTATATGAAACGAGAAAAAAAAAGATGTTCGTGAGATGTGGAGAAGTTAAAATGATTTATTAAAGATGGAAGGTTTAGAAGAAGTTTTCTTATTTTCTATGAAGACGTACAACACGAGTTAAAGATTTTAGTTCATTTGTTCATAGTTTGAAGTAGGAGCATATTTTGATACATTCGTTCAAAAACGCCAGGATTTGTTTGAATATCTTGTGCTGTCGTAGTCGTACACTCGGCCTCCGCCGTACATTAATGCCATGTTAGCGCAATCGCGAACAGCATGCTTATTAATAATGCGTCTGCAATTTAATGCTAAAAAGTAAAATAAACAAAATTATAATTGAAGTGATAAGTCACAGCCACTAAAATTAAGGTAGATAATTACTCTTTTAAAAGTCTATTTTGAATCCCGTACATACCCTATAAATCTGTAACTCGTATCATTATCACCCTGAATATATTGTTTATTTTGCAAAATAATTCTATTAATAAAAAAATCTGATGTAGCCAACACATGACCCGGGAGGTTTGAAATAGCAATGAGCTTCAAGTAGAGTATCTCTTCCAGTTGATCGTTTGTAACCAAAATCTAATTTGTTATTCCAATAAATAAAAAAGTCTGCTATACCAAATTTTGGATTATATTTTATAATGTTTGGCCTCGAAAATCTGTAAAGAACTCCTAATTAAGTACCACTTCCGGTTTATCATATAGGTATAATCAAAATCTAATGTTATTTCGAATTATACACGAGTTTTAAATCTGTTTTTAGCTTCCTGTAAAGTAGTTTATCAATTTTAGAAAACATTTAGTATGTCGTTCTCATTAATATAAAAGTCTTACATGCCAAATTTGATAAGTTTTTGATTATATCAATTTATTTTTCACGAAAATCTGTTCAAAGCTTCAAGTAAAGTATCACTTCCGGATTCTCAATTTTAGAAAAAATCTAACATGTTTTCATTAAAATCTTAAATACCAAATTTAATTTTTTTTTGAATATAATATATTTTTCACGAAAATCTTTTGAGAACTTCAAGTAAAGTATCACTTCCGGATTATCAATTTAACCAAAATTTAATATGTCGTTCTTCTTCATATAAAAGTCTTAAATACTAAATTTGACAAGTTTTGGAGTATATGATAACATATTTTTCACGAAAATCTGTTCAGAGCTTCAAGTAAAGTGTCACTTCTGGTTTATTATTTTTAGCCAAAATCTAATATGTTGTTCCCATTGATATATATATATATATATATATATATATATATATATATATATATATATATATATATATATATATATATATATATATATATATATATTAGTTTTAAATACTAAAATTGAAAATTTTTGGATTATATTTTAATATAGTTTTTCATTAAAAACTGTTATGGGTTTCAAGTAAACAGTCACTTATCCAATTTTACCCAAAATCTAATCAACTCTTTGCGTACATGCAGAAAGCTTAAATACGAAAAATAAAAATATTTGGAAGTTTGGTATAAGTTCTCGTGGACGAAAAAAGTCGCCACACACACACAAAGACATCATCGTAAAAATAGTAAAAACGTGTTGTGGGGACCCTAATTCGTGCTTCTTTACTGAAAACTCACCATCGAATTATTGGCATGATTACATTACCTCCGTTACCTACGGTATTACGGGAGGTAAAAATATAGTATAGTTGGAGGAAGCGATATATGAAATTAACTTATGCAGGGTTTTTAACCTTCTATGGAGAGTTGGGAATCTTACGCATTATTATTTTAATACATATTTAAAAGTACGTAATTAGGAAACATTTTGAATGCAAATTTCGGGTACGGTGCAGGACAGAAAAACCTACCTGTCTCCAGAAACTCTAACCGCAAGCCCCATAAAACTTTATATCGTCCAATTGGCAAATTCTATAATGAGTTTCATAGATCACTTCTTTCAACTATACCTACTTTTGGCTAAAATTGTAGGAATATAAATAACGTCAAATTTTTCTCTATGTATTCTATATTTTTTACTGGGGCATTTTGTGTGTATTTTCTAATTTTGAAATATATGGTCAAAGTAGTTTGCATCAAACGAAGCAATTTTCATTACCTGGTGCATAGGAACTGTCATCAAAGACGACTATATCATTTTAAGTAATTTCTCTTTTGTATTAAACGAAATAGAAGGCAAACGGAAATTTGTTAGACATAAGCTAGCAAGAATTAAAAAGCGACGAAATATTCTGAAATTGAAATTCTCGTAAAATTGTGAAAGAATGTGAAGAAAATTCCTCGAATATTTGAGGTAGGAAACTTGACTGGAATTTTTGAAGTATATATCATATTTTGCTATTTAAGCCGTATTATAATTAGTAGGTTAATTATATTTCTACATCTCATATGTGAATTGAGTTATGTGTGTCGTTAAAACGCACACGAATACCGACATGACGAAGAATGTGAAGAATTTTCTCATAAATTCTTATGGATTGACATCAATGTAAAGTTGTCATATCATCGTGAGATACCATACTGCTGCCATGAAGCAGAAATTATTCAGGTTCACATTGATTTATTCTAAAGCAACTAAACCTTGATTGTTCCTGACATTGAAGTTACAATAAATGATTAAGAATTTTGGTTTTTATTTGAAAATACCTTTCCTTTCCGATTTTTCCATGTCAAATTTTTTAAAACGTTCTGAATTTGAGAAAAAACGTGTAGGTACTCAAATTCAGAACGTTTTAAAAAAAAATTTAGAAAAGTTGTTTGAGTTTTTTCTGAGTTCCAGCTTAAAATTATTTGACTTGATATTTTATATAAATACAATATATTTAATAAATTTCAATTTGTTATCTCCATTGGGTCATATGGGGGACCCCCACGTTACCGTTTATAATCATTGACCATTTCTAGCCCTGAGGAAGACTGTAGTAACAGTCGAAACGTAGGCCAGGAAATAAATTATTTACATTAGACTGCATGTCCGGTCATTTCCCTATTTTCCATTCTGCTACCAGTCGATCATCGTACTCCACAATAATATAGATTTACTTAGTCAGTACACATTTTTAAACACAATTCTGTTTTGGAATCAGTGAATACAATTACAAACACAATCCATAAATCCGTGGTTACAAAACAATGAAGAGCATACAGGTAATGCAGAGCGTGCGGCGATATCCATTAGGACAACACCGGAAAGAATCCGTATTAACCGCTGCCGCTACGCCGTTAGCGTATGGCCGATCGAAACACTAATCCATTTAAGCAGCTTCGGTAAACGAGTCGCACTTTATCATGCAGATAATAAAGTCATAACTTGGAACGCGTGTTAAAAGTCTTATCCCCATTTCTCTTTTAATTTAAATTTTTCCCGAATAACTCATGCAGCGATGGTCGAACCTGGTACGAACCCTCATTATAATACTGACGCACCGCAAGCCATAAATATTGCGACACGCTGACTCTACACGCTGGGATACAACTCCTGCGCCTGCGCATGTGCAGGACCTATTTCTGCTGTTTGCTGTTGCTGTTTGCCCACTAACAATGCGGAGATTTCACTGCCGCTTCTTTTTTCCTGCTTTTTGCAGCAGGATAAATGTTTTCGTAATGTACAGTTTTTTTATTCCACTACTCTGAATAGAAAATTAGTAAAGGATACTTTGGAAACAATATTAGTTGAAAGTATTTTTTGTTAATTGCTATATTAATAGGAAATAGTAAACTAATAATATAGTTGTTTAAATATTTAAAGGAGGTTAACGTCCGGGATGCTTATTATATTTTTTGCACGATCGACCATATTGAAGAATTTTTATACAATAGGGGATTCCACCATTTTTACTTCCCGCTACCCTTGGTAAGGGAGGTATAGGGATCGTGCTAAAAATCGCATATCGAGATTTTGCTGAATGACCACGTTTTAAGGTCCCTAGAATCCAATTTTAACATTTTAACGATGATGTCTGTGTGCATGTATGGATCCTCCACTCTAACTCAAATACTATCATTCAGAAAATTTCGAACTTTTTCTGTAATGGAAAAAGCCCACTAGATTTTGGTGAAAATCGGATAACCGGAAATTGCACTTTACTAGAAGCTCAAAATAGTTATTCTTCGAAAAATACGTTATGTTATTTTTTCGAGATTAATGTTATAATAAAAAATTAAAGATTATTAAATTTCTTATAGATTTGCATTAATACTTTTTCTATATATTTTATGGATAAATTTATAAAATTATCCATAATTTAAATCCTAGAGTCTACACTTTAAACAAACAAAACGCAGTTAATCAAATGTATGTAACTGACAGATAATTGTCACTATATCAAAGAACTAATCATTTCAAAATAATATTAGTAACGTTTTAAAAAGAAAAAAGTAAATAGAACAATAAGAAAGGAATTCAATACAGTTTCCAGCAAATATGTAGGTTAATCGTTAATTTTTATTAATCTAAATATATAGATTAATAAAAATTAACGATTCACAAAAATGTTTAAGCTAATCCTCACTTTTGGATTAGTGAATTCTATTCTATCCAGGTATTTAAAATTTAATATTTATTTTATTATAGCTCCGGTGGCTCAATGGTTAGAGCAACGCCTCATGTCATGAGTGCCCTCGGGGCTCTGGGTTCGAATACCACTAAGGACTAAGGCATGGATGTGTGTAAATGTGAACACACTCTATAATTGGGATTTACTCCTGTTGAGGGATTTAAAAAAAGGTAGTTACTTGGATTAGATTAGACTATATTTTAAGAAACAAACTGTCAAAATTAGAGTAAAATTCGCTAATCCAAAAATAAGGATTAACTTAATCTTTTTTGTGACTCGGGCTGTAAATGGCGGGAGGTATTGTGTTGGCCACACCAGATTTTTAAATATAATTTCAACTGAACGTATAAGTAAAACTAAGACTGTCGGTGAAAATCCGGTAAAAAATTCCTATTAATAAGCGAGTTATAGTCCCCCGAAATATAAGTTTTTATATCAAACAGTTTTCTTTGTGGACCTAAATGTTCTTGAAATATATGCAATTTCTAAATTATATTAATAAAAAATAATTGAGTATTATTATGCTATACAAATCCACATGATTTATAATTGGAAATATATTTAAATTATTAAGTTTATTGCATAATATTTATATTCAAATAAAAACTGTTTGAGAATTGCAGTAGTGGACTGATACCACGCCTCAGATATTTAAATTTCTTTACTTCTATTGGTAGTAGGCTCCTCCCCTAACTGAGTTTTCGTTATATATTTATAGGCCGTCTTTGAGTCGCCAATCAAAATAATATATATATGAGCGACGAGCTGCTATAATAAAAATCCCCTTATTTCTGAAGTATTTCCATTATATCGTTTTATTTCTTTATTAATATTCATTGTTAAGCATATACAATTGCACTGTAGTCCCCTATTGATCATAAAATTAAAAATTAATTGCAAAAATTGCCACTAGGAGTTATAGTTGTCAAAATTCAGTTTAGAAATTCTTATCATATTGATAGTCGCATCTAGGTTCACCCATGTCATACTATATCATTGGTAATTGGTATCCAACGTTGCCTCTGTATCTATAGTCACGACATTTATTTGTTGATCATTAAGTCTAGAAATTATTATGCATACGTGCGTGACTTAGAATGCCTATCCTATTATGTACCCTAAGATAATCCTGTCCTAAAGATAGTGCTTTGTTTAGAGAGTCAGTATTAGTTTGTCACGTTGAGAAGACGTCTGTACTCAGACAGTAAACATGTAAGAGTTTAAGTTTTAGCTCGCGTTCTGCGTAACTAGAGTATTTTGCCCAAGGATGCATAGGCATCTTTAGAATTTAGTTATGTTGGTTTTAATTAGTAAAGAATAGGTTAATTAAGTTAGTGCAAGTTGTAGTGTAATTTTAATAATCATGTAAATAAAACTTTAATTAGTCAGACTCTAAATAATAATAATAATAATAATAATAATAATAATAATAATAATAATAATAATTTATTTGCGCAACAGTGTACACCATATAAAGGACAAAGTACAGTTACATGCATCTAAGTAAATTTTGAAAGGAATATACATATACATACAGACATAAAAAATATAAAATATAACATATAAATACATAATAAATGTCTAAATTTTTTCCAAATTCGAAAATACATTTATAACAGAATATGGTGATAGTATGAATATATCTATATCACTAACAATTTTATTGATGTTGTTGCACATTATACAGTCTGTGTATTTGTTCTTGCTCTAGGACATTGAAAATATAATTTATGTCTTGATGTTAGACGTGGTACATGAATTTCAATATTCTCTAACAAGACAGGACAATTAATTTTGTATTGCAGCAGTTTTAACAAAAATATAACTGACTGACAGATTCTACGTGTTTCTAATGATTTAAAGTTAAAATGATCACATTTAAATGCTAAATACTTCAGGAGACGTTTTTGTACAGCCTCAATTCTAGGACCGAACATAACTATTGAACAATATTATAATTGTGTTCACGTTACAAAATTGTTTACAGTTCCTAAATATGAAGGCAAGTATTTTAAAAGCAGAACTAACCAATTCTGTAACATGTATTACAAAAGACATATCTGATTCAAAAATAACTCCAAGATCCTTAAAATGAGATGGTCTTTCTAGTACAATGTTATCAATGTGATAATTAAACAAAATTGGATTTTTTATTGTATAATATGACAAAGTTTTGCATTTATCAGAGTTCAGTTTTAAATTTTGTTGGTTACACCATTCAAAAATTCGGTCCAACTGACATTGGAGCATATGACAGTCTAATTCATTCGTGATTAAGCAGTATATTTTTAAATCATCTGCGTAAAACAGATGATCACACATTAATTAGATTGCTTAGGTCGTTGATATATAATATAAATAAAAATGGTCCTAATATCGAGCCTTGTGGTACGCCAGAAGTAGGGGTGAAATACTCCGATTGGAAACCATTATATTTAACAAATTGCTTTCTATTAGATAAATATGATTGAAGCAAATAAATTAATTTTTTTTAAGTTTAAATATCAAGTATTGTCCATGTTCATAAATTCTAAGTGTTCATCAGGTGTAAAGTGTAAGTGTGTATGTGTGTTCTCTCTTCTTTGCACCAACCAGACAGAAAGAAAGTGTGTCATCGTTGGAAGAAAACAGAAGCGATGTCATCACTTCGAACTGTAATCGGGAAAACATACGTCATTCCGGTAAATTAAAAAAAAATTAATAACCTAAGTTCGGATAAAAATCCTATGGTAATTATTCGAGTGCTTGTTAATATTGCTATTTCATTTACTACTTGGGAAATAATTTATTAAAGTGACCATTAATTCTGCTGTCACACAAATTTCCACGGTCATTCCAATATTTCTAATAAACAGTGGCGTTATTATCTCCAGCGATCAATAAAGAAATAAAATAAGTATTTTAAAAGGTTCGCGTGTGAATAATTACTCGCTACGGTCGTTAGAGTGTCAAAAAACCTAACAACCACCACTCTAGATTACCATACGGCTCCATCGAGTAATTTCATGCTTTATAAAACACACAAGTAAACACTCTAATGTTCTAATAATGTGGTGTTTTTCTAAATCTGAATATCGATTTAGTAATACACTTTCATTTTATTATTCCTGAAGCCGTCAATTATCTAATGAAAATCTACTTTCCTAGAAATGGACAGTCCTAAACATTACCAAGAGCGATGCAAGTCATCTAATATGAATGCTATAGATTGTTTTCTATATAATTCATAATTTATGAGCACATTGTTAAAGCATAAATAGCATATTATGTAGATGTTTACGGACTATTATAGTTGAACTTTTTTTTCTATTAAAGAGCTAGTCTAGACGTATCACATTAGGAACGACCACAATACCTTTCTTATACTATATTCGTATTCGAACTTTACCTTCCGTCACCTTTAGGTAAGGAAGGTAGGTATTGTCTTTGGTTCAAAAATTCGATGATGAGTTTTTAATGAATAAGCACGTTTTAGGGTCTCTAGGATACGATTTTACTATTTTTACGATGTCTGAATGTATGTATGGATGGATGTATGTACAGGATGTAAATCGAAAAGTGAAACATAGGAGTTTAACATGGGAAATCAATTTTTCTTTGCGCAAACATTACCTAATTATTTTATGCAAAAATACTTCAAATAAAAGTTATAGAGATTTAAATGCAGCAGCTAAATCATGTAAAATGATTATTTTATCTCTTCATATAAACGAAAAATTAATTACAAAGTTACAGTTTTCATGAGCATTTTGTCTAAACAGTCATGGATTTATGACAAAAAACAACGTATTAATTATAATTTTTGCGTATTCATTTTCTTTAGATCCACATGACGACCTGATTAGATTATGGTTATAATTGGTCGACCAGAAGTACCCTAATTTGAAGATTTTAACAGCTTTTCTTGAAAAAATGCTGTTAGATATTACTTTTTCACATTTAATGTTATTATAAATATTTAAGAATATTTTATTCTCTATAAGATTTGATTACATTTTATACTTTATATTCAATGGATATAGAGTTAAAAAATTTCTAATGAAATTTAATTTCATAAAGCAGCCAGCTGTGCTATAAACATGGAAACATCTACTACATTAAGAACATTCTGATTGACAAATGCCAGTGTCAAAGTGAAATTTATATATGTTTGAGTTATAATTTTATTGGAAATATATAGAATCTGAGAAGAAACTTTCTCTATGGAATTTGTACAAAATACATAGAATTGACTGAAGGTAATATTACTTTGGTGTTGGTACGACGGTCTGTAAAATGTATATCTGGTTTCAATCATATTAAACGGGTATTAACGAAACGTTTTGACACGCTCGGCGATTGTATTAAAAAATGACAGAACAAAAAATCCGGGATTAATAAAATAGATCATTTTATAAATTTATTCATAAGGGGTCTCGTGGCCCACTAGCGAACCTATCGGGAGAAATATTGTGCTAAAGCTTTCATTGGGAAGCTAGGTATACGAGGACAGTAACAGCGAGTAGAAGTTGATACAATGTAGTGGTGCTGAAGAGTTGTGGCATGCGGACAGTCGGTGATACTGAGGCTGTGGAAGTTAGAGAGTTAGTCCGTCAGAAGGATAATTAGATAGTTAGGCAGT